>JAABKJ010075445.1:107173622-107707446 GCA_011634705.1 Andricus grossulariae | reverse complement strand
GGTGATAACACCGCGGGCAATGAAATCGGCCTGAACACGTGGATCGTTTCACACCAGAGCTACCCTTTGGCCTGGGTGGCTGACACGTTCAAAATGCAGCACACCGGAACTGACGACGAAGTACTGCGCTCCTTCCTCCGCACCGCAGGGCTAGTCGATATGCACGATAAAGCAGATCGAATCGTCTTCGTTTTAGGGACAAAGACAAAGACCAGGGTCACAATTGGAAACAAGACCTTCCCCGTGGCTATGACGACACACCGTAATGAATACGACTCGCGCCACCCCGTGCCCAGCTATGACATCAATCCTCAAATTAATTACATCGTTAAGAGGATACTGTCCGTCAAGGAGAGTCTGAAGATTTCCTTTCAGGCACATAGTGCTCCATACTTCAAGTCTGGCCTTAACTGGCTGGAAATTTGTAGCCTTGTGGATGCACTAACGGTCAGATGGCATGGAAGAATTGAAACCATCAACGGCGAACGCTGGTTAGATAGGGAGAGCTACGGGGCACCTCTCTTCGTGTTAGACAGGATGGGACTTCGCCCCGGGCGTGGAGTAACTGACACCAGCTGTAACGATTATGGAGGTGAGAACGCTGTGACCTCTTTTGACCAACGTGTTGCGAAACTGAAGAGAGCAAGAATTAATCCGATACTAAGAGTTGGCTCATGGAGGAATTCAGGCGAGCTCGCCTTGTTAACAGGTTACGGTATTTATAACACCCACAACGTAGAACCAGACACGAAGATCTTCCCCCGGCTGACGTGCGGGAATTTGGACTACCTGGCAAGAGGAAGGTTTGCCCGGGTGGCAACTGAAATATTTAAAAGATCTGCCGGACTCAGGGATGAAATCGCGTTCCCTTACGTCTCTGAGACGGCTCAAGAACACTGGAACTCACTAGTCGACATGAGGAGCGCCAATGTCGAAGGAACGACTATCGAGTGGCTCACAAATCTGACCGTTACCCCGACCGTGGAATGGTCGTGGGGCGTGAATCTCGCAGTCCGAAGTGGCTCAGGGACAACTATTTGGTTGAAAATTTATCTTTTTTTGTTGAAAAATCAATTATTTGCTTGAACATTGATCTATTTTGCTTGAAAACTCAACTATTTGCTAGAAAATGAAACTATTTGATTGAAATTTTTTTTTTTTTCAATTCGAAATTTTTTTTTTGAAAATTCAACTATTTTGGTAGAAAATTCAACCATTTTAATAAAAAATTGAACAATTGGTTTAAAAATTCATCTTTCTTGGTAGAAAATTCAAGAATTTGATAAAAAAATTAACTATTTGCTTATCAATTTTTTTAGATTTGTTAAAAATTCATATTTTTGTGGAAAATGCATATTTTTTATTCAAAAATTCAACTATTTTCATTGAAAATGGAACTATTTGCTTAAAAATTCACCTGTTTTTGGTTGAAAATTCAACAGTTTGTTTAAAAATTCATTTTTTTCTTGAAAACTCAACTCCATGGTAAAAAATTCGACTATTTGATTGGAAATTAATTTTTTTGTCAAAAATTCATATTTTTGGTTGAAAATTCTACTATTTTGATAGAAAATTAAACTATTTGGTTAAAAATTTACCTTTTTGGGTTGAAAATTTCACAATTTGATAACAAATCAAGCTATTTGATGGAAAAATTTTGATTGTTGTTAAAAATTAATATTTTTGTTAAATTCATATTTTTGTTTTAAAAATCCAATCATTTTGGTAGAAAATTCAACTATTTTGATAAAAAATTAAACTATTTGTTTAAAAATTCATCTGTTTTGGTAAAAAATTCAACAATTTGATAAAAAATTTAACTATTTGGGTATCATTTTTTTAAGTTTTGATAAAAATTCATATTTTTGTTGAAAATGCATATTTTTGGTTAAAAAATTCCACTATTTTGGTAGGAAATTCAACTATTTGGTTAAAAATTCATCTTTTTTTTTTTAATATTTAACTATTTGGTTAAAAATTGACCCTTTTGGTCGAAAATTCAACAGTTTGATAAAAAAAATTAAACTAATTGATTACAAATTTGTTGTTTTTGTCAAAAATTAATATTTTTTGTTGAAAATTCATATTTTTGTTTCAAAAATGCAACTATTTCGTTAAAAATTTATCTTTTTTTGTTAAAGATGAAACTATTTGATTGAAAATTAAATTTTTTGGTTAAAAATTCATATTTTTGGTTGAAATTTCCACTATTTTCATTGAAAATAGAACTATTTGGTTAAAATTCAAATTTTTTTGCTTGAAAACTCAACCATTTGATTGAAAATTCAACTATTTGGTTAAATAATTATCTTTTTTTGTTGAAAATTCAATTATTAGGTTGAAAATTGATCTTTTTTGGATGAAGATTTAACTATTTTGATAGAAAATGAACTATTTGGTTAGAAGTTCACCTTTTCGGGTTGAAAATTCAACAATTTGATAAAAAATTGAACTATTTGACGGACATTTTTTGTTGTTAAAAATTAGTACTTTTTGTTGAAAATTCATATTTTTGTTTTAAAAATTCAACTATTTTGGAAGAAAATTCAACTATTTGGTTAAAAAATAATCTTTTTTCTTGAAAATTCAATTATTTGGTTGAAAATTTATATTTTTCCTTGAAAACTCAACTATTTGATTGAAAATTAATTTTTTTGTTAAAAATTCATATTTTTGGTGGAAATTTCATCTATTTTGATAGAAAATTAAACTATTTATTGAAAATTCGTCATTTTTGGCAGAGAATTAATCTTCTTCAACTAAAGAGATAGATTTTCATTTGAAATGATAAATCTCCAACCAGAGAAGACAAATTTTCAACAAGATTGCAATTTTCAACCCAGAATTCATTTTTTTCTTTTTTGAAAATTCAACTATTTGGTAGAAAATTAAATTATTATATTGAAAATTAATTTTTTGGTTAAAAATTCATATTTTTGGTTGAAATTTCAACTATTTTCATCGAAAATGGAACTATTTGGTTAAAAATTCACCCTTTTTTGGTTGAAAATTCAACAGTTTGTTAAAAAATTAAACTAACTGATTACAAATTTTTTGTTTTTGTCAAAAATGAATATTTTTGGTTGAAAATTCATATTTTTGTTTCGAAAATTTAACTATTTGGTTAAGAAATGATCTTTTTTTGTTGAAAATTCAATTATTTGGTTGAAAATTGATCTTTTTTCCTTGAAAACTCAACTATTTGATAGAAAATTCAACTATTTGGTTGAAAATGTGTATTTTTTTTGTTGAAAATTCAATTATTAGGTTAAAAATTGATATTTTTCGGATGAAAATTTAACTATTTTGATAGAAAATTAACTATTTGGTTAGAAGTTTTGAAAAAATAGACATTTTGATCATTTTTTTTTTTTTTTTTTTTTTTTTTCTGAGACCGCCAATTGTGAATGTTAGTATCGGTATTGATTTACCAAACCAGTAATATCCGCTTTTTCACCAGTCGACCGGTAGCTCAGGCTGTAGCGCTTCGGTATGATAGCGGAAAGTTGCGTGTTCAATTCCCACTGCCTGCACTTTTTTTTTTATTGATTAAAATGTCTATAAATATAATTTCCTTGAAGAATCTTTCAAAACTATGCAGATCATAATTTTTAATGCCTTTTTAAACAAATTTATTTTATATAAATGTTAATATTCCTCCCTGTTCGGTTTGAAAATTCTAAATAAAAATAAAATTTTTCAATAGAAAAACCTCGTGCATACTTATAATTTTAAATACGATTGGTAAACATTATAAAAAAGAATAACATTCATAGCAAATAAATTTGTTTGCGAAAAAAGAATTTAAAAAGTTATTATTTGCACAAATTTGTAAGATTATTGAAGGAAATTATATTTATAAACATTTTAATAAATAAAAAAAAGTGCAGGCAGCGAGAATCGAACGCGCAACCTTCCGGCTATGAAGCCGATGCGTTAATGCCTGAGCTATCAGCTCCTTTCATTAAAAAAATTATGAACCGAAATGAAAATTCACAATTGGCGGTCTCTTGTTTTTGCCTATGGTACCCCATAAGTGAAATTTATTTATTACTGTTTATTTTACTGTTTATTGTTTGCTGTTTATTTACTGTTTATTTATTACTATTTATTTATTTATTCTGATTTTTTGTGCACAAATTGTTTTTTTTTTATAAGCAAGAGGTTAATTTTTAATAATATTTTGATATTTTACCAGTTTTTTAAACAATTTGTTGTTCATAACCATCTTCTTTCAAAATAACCCTAGAAGATTGTTATAAACAATAATATATTTATTTAACAATTTTTTAAATTTCACAATATTATTAGAAAGTAATATTTTGCTTATTAAAAACAATTTGTGTAAAGTAAAATACAAAAAATGTTTTTTGAAAATCTCACAAATCAGGGGGGGGGGAGTGAAAGCATGAAAATTAAAAAAATCATTTTAGATCACCCTATTGTATTTTCCTTTCAACAAATAAAAGATTCCATCAAGTTTAAAGGAGTACATACTTTTCTAAATTTATTTATATTTCCCCATTTTGATAAAAAAAAAAAAACGGGACGACTGAAAAAAAATAAATAAAAAAAAATTCTCAAATTGAAAAATTCCCCAATAACACAATTTCAAAATAATAAAATTCCCGAATTAAAACATTAAAATTTTTTTTTCATGAATATTATGGAAAATTATCGGATGATTATTTAAAACTTCCGAAATAATAAAATTTCCGAAAGAAAATTGTCGAATCATAAAAATTCTCGAATTTAAACAATTAAACATTTTTTTAAATAAATATTATGGAAAATTATTGGAAAATTTTCGAAAAATAAACTACCCAACAGTTTACAATATTACCAAATTTGAAAATTTACGAATAAAAAAATTCCCGACAATTTACATCATTTATTTATTAAAAATACAATAATCAAATATTTCCATAAAAAAAATATTTTAAATGTTTAAAGTCTCTAAAAGACTTTAAACATGAAAAATATATTTTTTGCAATAAAAATATTTTATTATCGTTTTTTTAATAAATACATCATGTAAATTCTTTAAATTCGAAAATTTTCTAGTTAGGATATTTTATAATTCGGTAATTTTCTGTTGGGAATTTTATTATTCAGGAATTTTCTAAATCGGCAATTTTATCATTCGGGAATTTTGTAATTAAGAAAAAAAAAAATTTTATTCGGGAATTTTATTATTCGGCAAATTCCTGAATTATGAAATTCCCGAAAAAAAAAATTCCCGAACAGTTCATATTTGAAAATTCTCAAATAATAAAATTCCAGACAGAAAATTGCCGATTTACATAATTCTTGAATTTAAACAATTACAATTTTTTTATAATTATTATTTATTGATTAAAAATACAATGATCAAATATTTTTATGACAGAAATTATTTTTAACGTTTAAATTTTCTAAAATTATTGTTTGAATTTGAAATAACAGTAATTGAAAAAAAATTTGATCCAGAAATATATTTTTTTCAATTATTGTTATTTTAAATTCAAACAATGATTTTAGAAACTTTGAACATTAGAAATGTTTTTTTAAAGCAATATTTGATTATTGTATTTTTAATAAATAAACATTTACAAAAAACATTGTTTAGTGGTTTAAATTCGAGAATTTTCTAGTTCGGATATTTAATAAAATCAATTTTTAACAAAGGAGTTCAATTTTCAACTAAGTAGTTAAACTTTTCACAAAAAAGATGAATTTTCGAAAAAATGATTATCAAATTGAAAAGCGGATTATCAAACGGAAAAGATGAATTTTTAATCATAAAAATGAATTTTCAACTAAAATGAAGAATTATTAACAAATAAAATAAATTTTTAAGAAAGGAGTTCAATTATTAACTAAGTAGTTAAACTTTTCACCAAAAAGATGAATTTTTAACAAAATGATTATCAGATTGAAAAACGAATTATCAAACGGAAAAGATGAATTTTTAATCATAAAGATGAATTTTAAACTAAAATGATAAATTTTAATCAAGAAAATGATTTTTTTATAAAGAAGTTCAATTTTTCACTAAATAATCAAACTTTAAAAAAAAAATTAATTTTCAACCAAGTAGTTGATTACCAAACAGAAAAAATGAATTTTTAATCAAGAAGATTAATTTTTTATAAAAAAATGGAATTTTCCTTGAAATTGTTCCAGTTTTTGTCAGAGAGATGTATTTTCAATTAAATAGTTGATTATCAAACGAAAAAGATGAATTTGTAATCAACAAGATTAATTTTGTATAAAAAAATTGAATTTTTCTCAAAATTGTTCCAGTTTTTGTCAGAGAGATGTATTTTCAATCAAATAGTTGATTATCAAACGAAAAAGATGAATTTTTAATTACGAAGATTATTGTTTAACAAACAAAAAAAAATGCATTTTCCTCGAAATAGTTTCAGGTAGGGTCAGAGAATTTAATTTTCAAACATAGAGATGAATTTTCAACCAAATTATTGATTGTCAATCGAAAAAAATTAATTTTTAATCCAAAAATTCATTTTCTACAAAAAAAAATGAATTTTCCTCAAAATAGTTCCAGTTTTCGTCAGAAAGACGAATTTTCAAAAAAATGATTATCAAATTGAAAAACGGATTATCAAACGGAAAAGATGCATTTTTAATTACGAAGATTAATTTTTTACAGAAAAAAATGAATTTTTCTGGAAATAGTTCCATTTTCTGAAGAAAAATGAATTTTCAACTAAAATGAAGAATCATTAACGAATAAAATCAATTTTTAACAAAGGAGTTCAATTTTCAAATAAGTAGTTAAACTTTTCACAAAAAAGAGGAATTTTCGAAAAAATGATTATCAAATTGAAAAGCGGATTATCAAACGGAAAAGATGAATTTTCAACTAAAATGCTGAACTTTAAACAAGGAAATGATTTTTTAACAAAGAAGTTTAATTTTTAACTGAATAGTTACACTTTGAAAAAAAATGAATTTTCAACCAAATAGTTGATCATCAAACGAAAAAGATAAATTTTTAATCACAAAGATTAATTTTTTACAAAAAGAAAAAATAATTTTCCTCGAAATAGTTCCAGTTTCGGTCAGTGAATTGAATTTTCAAACATAGAGATGAATTTTCAACCAAATTGTTGATTGCCAAACGAGAAAAGTTCATTTGTAACCAAGAAAATTAATTTTCTACAAAAAATATAATACTTCATATTTCATAAAAAATATTTTAATATTAAATAAAAAATAGTCGAATTTAACCAAATAAAACAAAATTTTAACAAAATAGTTGAATGCTCAATCAAAACAGAATAAGTTTTACCAGAATAGTTAAATTTGAATCACAAGAATTAATTTTTAATAAAAATAATTAATCTTCAACCAAAAATATTTATCTTCTTGATCGAAAATTGATCTTTTTGATTAAAAAATCAACTATTTCGTTCACAATCAATTTGTTTGGTAAAGATTAATTATTGTAGTTAAAAACTCATTTCTTTGGGTAAAAAGTTAACTATTTTGTTAAAAAATAGTGTTTTTTTTTGTTTGTTGAAAAATCGTCTTTTGGTTTAAAAATTTAACTATTATGTGGAAAATTAGTGAATTCAACAGAAAATTAAATTTTTTAGTCAAAGATTCAACTATTTGGTTCAACTTTCATTTTCTTGGTCTAGTTTAATTAATTATTTATTCAATTAATTATTTATTCAATCGAGTGAAATATTCATTTTTTGGTCGAAAATTCAACTATTTTGTTACAAATGTGTGCCTTTTGGTTAAAAATGTAAATTTTGTATGGAAAATTAATTAACATTGAAGAAAATGTAACTACCCAATTTTTCATTAAAAATTTATCTTTTTCAGCTGAAAATTCGACTATTTGGTTGAAAATTAATTTTTTTTGTTAAAAATTCATCTTTTTGGTGAAAATGTTAACTATTGTATTGAAAATTAAATAATTTGACTAAAAATTCACAAAATGCAACTTTTTAGTAGAAAAATAATTTGTTTTGCTTGAGGATTTAACTGGTTTAGTTGAAACTTCTTTTTTTTAATTCAACTTTTTTTTTAAATTAAAATAGTTCTTGCTTTGAACATCAACTATATGCGTTTTTCGTTAATAATTCATTGTTTTGGCCGGGAAGATCAACCAATTGGTGAAAAGTTATTCGATATGATTGAAAACGATCAACTTGATTGAAACATAATTTTTTTAATTTAACTGTTTTATAGAGTGTTGTTGACTTGAAAAATCAAGAATTGGATTTAAATTTTTTTTCAGGGCTAAAAAATATTTTTTCATTGAATACGTAACACATTTATGGAAAATTCGTCTTTCATGGTTTTGAAAATTTATCAATTTTTTGGAATAAATTTAATCTTTTTTGGGAAAATGCAACTGTTTGATTGAAAAATAATTTGTTTTGGTCAAGGATTTCACTGGTTCAGTTAAAACTTCTTTTTTTTTGTTGAATTCAACTTTTTTTGTTTGAAATGAAAATATTTTTTGGTTGAAATAACAACTATCTACATTTTCCTTTAATAATTCATCGTTCTGGCTTAGAAAATAAAAAAATTGGTAAAAAGTTCATCGACATGATTGCAAATGAACAATTTGGTTCAAACATATTTTTTTAAATTTTATTATTTTATAGAGTCTTTTTGACTTGACAATTCAAGACTTTGGTTTACATTTCTTTTCTAGACTAAACAATCTTTATTCGTTAAAAATTCACCACTTTCATGGAAAATTCTTATTTTATGGTTTTGAAAATTCCTCTCTTTTGGAAGAAATTTCATCTTTTTTGGGAAAATGCAACTTTTTAGTAGAAAAATAATTTGTTTTGCTTGAGGATTTAACTGGTTTAGTTGAAACTTCTTTTTTTTTAATTAAACTTTTTTTTTTAAATTAAAATAGTTCTTGGTTTGAACATCAACTATCTGCGTTTTTCGTTAATAATTCATTGTTTTGGCCGGGAAAATCAACCAATTGGTAAACAGTTATTCGATATGATTGAAAACGATCAACTTGATTGAAACATAATTTTTTGAATTTAACTGTTTTATAGAATGTTGTTGACTTGAAAATTCAACAAATTGATTTACATTTTGTTTAAGGGCTGAAAAATCTTTTTTCATTGAATATGTAACACTTCTATGGAAAATTCGTCTTTCATGGTTTTGAAAATTTATCTCTTTTGGAAGAAATTTAATCTTTTTTGGGAAAATGCAACTGTTTGATTGAAAAATAATTTGTTTTGGTCGAGGATTTCACTGGTTCAGTTAAAACTTCTTTTTTTTGTTGAATTCAACTTTTTTTGTTTGAAATAAAAATATTTTTTGGTTGAGATAACAACTATCTACATTTTCCTTTAATAATTCATCGTTCTGGCTCAGAAAATAAAGAAATTGGTAAAAAGTTTATCTACACGATTGCAAATGAACAATTTGGTTCAAACATATTTTTTTAAATTTCATTGTTTTATAAAGTCTTTTTGACTTGAGAATTTAAGACTTTGGATTACATTTTTTTTCTAGACCAAAAAATCTTTCTTCGTTAAAAATTTACCACTTTCATGGAAAATTCTTATATTATGGTTATGAAAATTCATCTCTTTTGGAAGAAATTTCATCTTTTTTGGGAAAATGCAACTGTTTAATAGAAAAATAATTTGTTTTGGTTGAGGATTTAACTGGTTTAGTTAAAACTCCTTTTCTTTTTGAATTCAACATTTTTTGTTTAGAATTGAAATAGTTTTTGGAAACATCAACTATTTGCGTTTTTCGTTAATAATTTATTGTTTTGACCTGGAAAGTCAACAAATTGGTGAAAATCTAATCGATATGATTGAAAAGAAACAAGTTGATTAAATCATACATTTTTTTTATTTCACTGTTTTATAGCGTTGCTGACTTAAAAATTCAAAAATTTAATTTACATTTTTTTCAGGGCTGGAAAAATCTTTTTTCATTGATATTTAACACTTTTATGGAAAATTCGTGTTTTCTCGTTTTAAACGTTCATCTTTTTTGAAAGAAATTTTATCATTTTGGGTAAATGATACTGTTGGGTAGAAAATTAATTGTTTTTTTTTCAGGATTTAACTAAATTTAAAAAAATGCTTTTTTTGTTGAATTTAAATTTTTTTGTTTAAATGAAAATAGTTCTTGGTTTAAATATCGATTGTCTATGGTTTTCGTTACTCATTGATTTTTTTGTCCTGAAAAATAAACAAATTGGTAAAAAGTTCATCGATATGATTAAAAATGAACAATTTCATTGTTCATTTGATTTTAGGGACACTACACGTGGCGTAGCATCAATAACACCTTCGGTACTCAAAAGTCGTTTACCGGAAGTAGAACATTCGCTTCTACTAAGGGAAAAGTCTGCGAGGACTCTTCATTGTAAATTCTACGGCATCATACGTAGAGGAGAGCTCTCGATAGGTTCGTCCAACATGTTTCTCAAGTATGCTGGGTTGAGATCAGTGACTGAGGGATTTCTTTGTGCCTGTCAAGGCGGTGTTATAGACTCCCTAATTTACCGCGGGGGTATAATGAATGTACCTGTAGGCGATAACAACTACCGAGCGTTCAAACAAGAGCCAGAAACACTTAGACATGTTTTCAGTGGATGCTCAAAGTAAGCACGTTACGGGTACATAGAGAGACACCATGTGGCCCTAAAAGTATTATATCACCATTTTAGGCACTTCTATGGTGTTGGTCTATTCCCCATCTTGCCATACGCCCAGGGGGAACTCGAGTCCGCTGTGGAGAATGATCGGTGTAAGATCAGCTGGAATTTCTCATTCTCTACCACTCAACGTATCAGTACTACAAAGCCTGATATTTTCCTGCAAGATCTAAAGACGATCATTCACGTGATTGAATTTTCGGCACCAACCGATGGTAATATCACAGGAAAGGAGAAAGAAAAACGGGTGAAATATTAAGCACTGCTTTTCGAGCTGAGCAGGCTGTACCAAGGCTACAAAATCCATCTGGTAGTTCTAATAATCGGCTGTCTTGGAGGTATGAAAGCTTTGTTTCTTAGTCAACTCAACAAAATCCCGGCTTGTCAGCGTCAGGCTCAGTCCATCGCGAGCGGGATGCGAAAGGCTGTTCTTCTATGATCTCTTCATCTGGCCCGTCAACACTGTTCCTCATTACATTCTACAACCATTGGTAGCTTCAAAAAAGTATTCAAAGGTGAAACTTTTATCTCCAACTGTGCCGTCTGCCGCGTAAGGTCATCCGCTTCTAGAGACCGGGCTCCATGAAACAGTGTTGTACGAAGTCTCTTGCGTGATTTTCCCGTTCTTGCTTACCTTCTGGGATAGAATGAGCGAGAGTGGATGAAGTACACATTACAGTTGCTTCGGGATTGGTTGCCTCAAGGAACCATGATCGTTGCTTCCGGAGCCTGCAACTTCTCATAATAATAATCGCGAAAAGTCGATTGATAGAAATATCAATTATACCTAAAGATGATTCACATATATAAATGTTGGGAAAAATGTTAATTTGCAAAAAGTAAAATTTGAGAAAATGATAATTCGAAAAAAAGTTAACGCTGTTTCAATTTTTTTAAGTTTATTTCGAAGTTATATGATCTTTTCCGCTTGGAAAAATTCACGAATAATAAGTTTATAGCTTTTGCGAATAATAAGTTTATAGCTTTGTTGACATCGGGATTATGTGCAGTTAACTCATGTTTATTTAAAATATTGTGTCTAGGATATCAAAAAATTACTTGGAGCTATTTTCAATTATTCATAATAAACTCTTTAATTTTGTCTCTGAATTGTATACACTCTTATGAATTCACCAACTAAAAGAGCTATGATCATGAAATTTGGACGAATTTAGCTCTGACACTCGACGAATTTAGCTCTGACACTCGTCGGATGACATATTGACGCACCTCTTATCACTTAGCAATACCGTGATATAAATTGAAAAATTCTACTAATTATCTTCTTAATATGAGAACTTTTTTATCATTGGGAATACAATAGTTGCTCATATGATATATTTGTTCGCGTCTTCAGACGCATCGATTGCAAAACCGAAGAACCTTTCCTGACCTGCCATAATCTACCAATATATTTTTTAAATTTCTTATCAAAATTACTTGCTTTGTTTTTAGAAGTTTTTCTCTTCTATTGGGAATATAACACTATCGTAAGTTGAAAAGTATCTCATTTTGGCAGACCATATCGATTGACTTTTTGATGGGCTCTCTGATTTTGTCAAATTGAAATTTAGGTTTAGACAGAAACATAAGCTTGAAAAATATTAAAAGTATGTTTTTCTTTTTCTTTTTAATACAAAAGAGCATCCCTTTATGAGAGAGAAAATTTATTTGACACTTATGAGGAAGCAAAATGCGTAGAAAATGAGCAATATAAATACACGTATAATGAGTTAATGGAAGTATAGTTGATCTTTGGGACTTCGGAGTAATAGTTCAATCGCACGATCAATCATAATATGTAGTATATAAAATTTATGGAATTTAGTTATTAGTACATTTGTTAAAAAGGTTATAAATAGCTAATTGAATTCTTTCAGAGAATATCATACACGAACAATAATACCTTGATACCAAAATTCGGCGTATGAAAGCGCGCTACATTATGCAAGGAAAAAATTCAAAATAAGTCATTTTCGGGTTCCTTCCCGAATAATGTTCCATAAATATTGCGAGTTTAGCTGTTAATAAGTTTTCGAGTGCAATATTTCCTCAATGTGCTCATTCTTACTTCACAATTTCGCATGATATACCTACATATCTAAAAAAAAGTTAATTCTCTGTTTCTTCATGCAGATTTGAATTCACAATTTGAGTGTTTACCCAATGGCGAGCCTATTCCTGGCGTCCCTCGTTGCGAATCTTCATCCTCATCCGACATTCATCTTCTTCCTGACAGGCCTTTTTTCCAGCAATTACTTATTATCGTGCTGAGTGTCCTCTTCGTCTCAGGTCCAGAGCTCCTTCTGCTAGGCTCATGGCTTCACCTAGCAAAATTCATTCTTTTGTCGAGCTTCAATATAAACTTGACCAACTTGAATTTATTCAGCTTACTACCTATGAAAATGCGCGCCGGGTATTCGAACTTTCAAGATACACTTTTCCCTCAGATAAACGAATTCGCTTACTTGCGTGAGTATTGAATTTTTGCCTATGCCAACCCAAGAAAAAATGATATTATCAACAGCCGATAGTGACGTCTTTGCAATATTAAAAACAAGTAATATTTTTTCTGGAATGTATTTATCTCGTGTTCGCTATAATCGAAGAGGTCGGGTTAAAATAAATATTGAAAGCGGAAAGATTACTTAATTGACTAAGAATGAAATCAGGAAAGTTTCAGTAGTCCACTTTACCAACAGCCTAACTAATTTCAGAGTAGAGCGCATAAGCCACCATCATCTACACTATTAATTCAATTATAATTCAATGTAAGGCTAACGTCAAAGATCTTCGCCCTTCAGATTTTTGTTCAGATTCATACTCCTTCCACTAATAGGTCTTTACTAATATTTTAATATCTTGAAGTACTGAGATGCGCGCTTCCACCACGGTGCGATAGTCTTTCAACTCCCGGATAGATGTTTTCATGGATACCAACATGGTAAACTTCAGGATCTGCGAAGTTCTTTTTTCAGTAATCTACTTTGATAAAATTTGCAGGGAACTGTTTTTCAGGCCCATCAACAATTCTAATGGGAGGCAGGAAGACAAAAACCATAATCGTTTTTTCGACATCCAAACCCACATAGCTCATCTCACAAAGGCGTATAATCACAATATGAGAAGGACAAAAATAAATTACTTAGAATTTTCTCATCAATAAAGTCGTAGAATATTATAGTTCACTGAGATAAAAGTCTGCCTCAATTTGAGATATACGAAGGAAACAATAGATAAACTGTCAATGTCAATTGTGAGCTTCTGTCATAACATAGAGTGTAGTGTAAGTTTCTTTAGAAATGAGTTTAGATATATATATATAGTTCAAACAATGAATTATATACATACGTTCATGAGAGCGTACCCGCGCGTCCCAGATGCGCTCCAACTTTGAGAAAAGCGCCAGCGCGCGATGAGAATATGCCCGCGCGGTGGGTATATTTTCCGAAAATGTTTCAAACTGTTTTCTACAAAAGTCAAAAAAGTCATCAAAGTAAAGAATTATAAAATATTTCGTCAAGTTTTTTAAGAATGCAATAAGGAGAACGGAATAGAACTCAGCTATATAAAGAAAAAATGGAAGAAATATAAAGCGATGTATGATTTAAATTATGTTGTATATTAATTGATTTCAAGGGCCTTAATGAACTGCACCAATCGTTGTGTAGTGTCATTGATAAACTGTTGAATAATTTTAAATAAGAGAGTAGTACAATTTGAAAATTTCCGCAATCAACATTATAATTATATCTTTAATAAATTTTGTTTTAATAATGAATTGAAAATGTTGATGACATTTTTCCAGCATAAACGGTAATTTTTTGAGCTCGGATAACCAAGGGGGAACTTCTGTTACACCCTACATCTTTTATAGTTTGAAAATTGCCAATGATTGCTATTTCTGTCAATTTCATAACTATTTTTTTTAATTGTCCTTAGAAATATTATTTGCGAATATTTTCAAGTTTTGAAAATATTCACAATATTCAATCTCACTTTCAAATTCTAAATAATTGTACACATTTTCTGTGCTATTACTAAACTGCTAAAGGCTGGTGCCCTCCTTAGCATGTGATGCAAACCAATCATTAATCTGCCGATTTTACTTATGTCTCTGTACTCCCACTCTATTGGCCGAAGTCAGGTTAGATTGAAGTTATAATTGGATTCTCCACCTTACGACGACTTGGCTTAGCACCGGGTGTAAAAAATACATCTTCTTTGAGGAATTAAAGTTCTCAATAAAGATAATTCGCACCCTACCTATGTTTACCATTACATGTCATTATACAGCAACTTTCGAGTGAACCAGCTGTAAAAATTACATCTTTCCCAAGGAAGATGAGCTCCAAATAGGGACTGGTCATACGCTCTCGGGTACTGGGATGACCCAACATTTTACAAAATCTTCCAAGTCCATCAGTTGAACAAAATACATTTTCCTCCAGAAAGTTGAGTTCCAAATGACGGCTGCTGCGAAAAAGGGGTTGGATGTGGCCAATCTTAATTTAGAACTAAACTTCTTATGAAACTTCCTCAAGGAAGATGTATTCTGTACACCTAGTGCACTCGCAAGTTCTTGCACAATGATGGGCCGTTCCAGAAACCTTTGGATGTAACCGATCCCTCATAATAAATCATATTCCTTGAGAAAGATGTAGTTTGTATATCTGGTTCACTCGAAAAGTGTGGTACAATCACGGAACGCCCCAGTTATCATTAAGGTGAGACCAATCTTTATTCAGAACTTAACATCGTCGACGAAGATGTATTCTTGAAACTTGGTGCACCCTAAATAAGATCTATACTGACAGGTTCTTTCAGTAACCGATGGGGTGCAACTGATCCCTCTTTAGAACTCAACTTCCTGGGGGGAAATATATTTTCTTCACCTGGTACACTCAGAAGGTGTTGTACAATGAGCGGTCGTCCAAATAACTAATGGGGTGCGTACTATTGTCATTTACAAGTTAGCTTTCTTGAGTAAAATGAATTTTAACCACCTGGCGCACTCGGAAGTTGTTGCACAATCATGGGTCATAAGAAAAATGGGTGAAAAGCGGCTTATCTTCATTGAAAACTCAAGTTCTTCGAGGCAGATATATTTTTCACACTTAGTGTACTAGGAAGATGTTGAACGATGACGTTTCGTCGCAGTTACCATCAGGGTGAGACTAATCTTTATTTAGAACTGAACTTCCTTCGTCGCAGTTACGATTGAGGTAAGACCAATCTTAATTTAGAATGGTATCGCAGAATCTAATTTTGAAATATCTCGAGAAGGGGATCAGCTACGATTTTAATGCAAGTGGTTTCACCAAACTATAAATAGTTCTATAAAAACCTACCAAATAGTTTTTGGATCCATTTTAATCGAATCTACCGATGCTTGAGGAGCACAATGTTCTAGAGAACTCTTATGAGAAACTTAAATTTTATTTCAAGTGATTTCTATGAATTTCAACTACCTAAAAATATGTCAAAGGATTTTGTAGGATGTCCAATAGTTTCAAGGAAACTTTCCTGAATTTTAGAAGATCCAAGGGATTTTATAGGACCTGCAAGTATTTCAATGATATAAGGGCATTTCAACAATATCGAGGGGTTCCTAAACAATTTAACAGGTTTCAAAGATACAATGAATTCGAAAATATTTCCAAACGTATTGAGTGATCTCAAAAGATTCCGGAGGATGTTGAAGATTATAGTGAAATTTAAAGCACTTTTAAAAATATCAAGGCAATGTGTAGATGTTTATTGCGTAAAAATTTTTCGTGCGGATTTCGGAGTGGTCTGAAATAAACCATTTCTTTATAGTCTGTCTATTTTCTACAGTAATTTCTCGAATATTTTTTATAGTTCATTCCAATTATAATTATCCCATGATAGCTTTCTATAGACTGATTTTCTATAATTAATTTTCTATAATACATACCGTATTATAGTAAATTCAGCATAAGAAAACCATTATCGGCTTGTACTGATTTCCCTATAATATTTTTTGTCTGTTAATTTTAAATTGTTTTTTAATTAATACTTGTATTCTAATTTTTATTTGTACTAGGGTTACCTTGATTATTCTGGGGTTCACTACTCATCCCAATGTTTCCCAGAAAGTTCCTTGTCTGATGTTCACTACTCATTCCAAAATTCGCCAAAAAGTCTCTTGTTCTGGGCGGCGTGACTGAAGATACTTCTGTGAAAAGACAAAAAATAATTAATTTATACTGTGAAATATTTAATAAAGATAGTAACTGAGTAATTTGATTATTTCATTTTAGTTTGTCTAAGTCGCTTGCAGCCCACCAATGATTCACGGCAGTTAATCGACGCCAAGTAAAGAAACGCAAATATCTTTTTTGGATGTAAGTTATAATTAAATATCAACAAAAATTGTAAAATGAAAGATTGCAGATTAATTCTAAAATGCTGTATCTAATCCTGAAAAATTAGGGGATTCAGAAAAGGGAATCACAATCAAAATTGTAGATCATCATTTTGTCTCATGGGTTCAGGATACACGATATTGATGATGGTCATTAACTGACCCATCTTCTATACGTTGGTAGTCTTGAATCGGAGGGTATTCAGCATACGATGGTTAAGAAAAACCTAATGACTGCCTTTCCTACAAGAATCAGATTGGTTCTGAATAGTTTCTTAAACTCAGCAAGCAAGATCAGAGCAATCAACACCTATGCCATCCTTGTTCTTATTTACTTCTTTCGCCTCATTAAGTAGTCGAACACCAACCTCAAAAGCTTTAACAGAACCATTTGCTTCGAAATGATAATGCATTGAATGCACCACACTAATTCGACGATTGAAAGGGTAGCTCTACAAGGACATAGAGAGATGTCAATAAACTGTGCCAGGCATAATTTATACAGTTAAAATACTATTTTAACAATAAGCGAGATTTGGCGCCTTATAACACCATGTGTATGGCGGATTTAGATCACACGCCGTCAAATGTGCCCTCATAGGAGGTCTTGATAATCAGGGAATCGTTATTGCGATGTAGGACAGGTTTACCTGCACCAGAAATAATTCCAGGCAGGTATCACATCAATATCTGGTTGACCGGTGCTGATTATGTGGAACTACCAATGAATTCATCGAGCACATCATTGATGGTTGTCGCGTGATGACTCAGAGACAATACACCCGCGTGAAAAAAAGTTGTCTTGCTCAAGCATGGGTCAACAATAGGTCCAAAGTGGTTAAAGATTGTTGAAGGATGGGACATCTATGGATCTCTAGCATCGCTTAAGCACTGCTCGTGGCCACATCCCATGCTAAACTCTAATTAATTAGTTTAACACCAAATTCGGCGCTTTTCATAGTTAATGATGCATTAAAAAAACAATAAGGATCTCCGCTATGAAAAAAATATTATCAGTTCTTTCTTTTCTTTATTTTTAAAAATAAACCTAGTTTCAAGTGCTTTTTCGAACAAAAACTCATACATGGTTCCGAACATCGAAATTGCACGCATCACTCTAAAGGTAAGTTTCAGAAATGCATGAAAATTGGTTTAAATCATTATTGCATGGTTGAATAATGATAATATCTTTCAGCTCAAAGTTCTATTGCTATATAATACACATTTTTTCGACTTCAGCCAGAAATTTTCTAATTCTAAAAAACAAATAAGAGACAGAGTTTTGACATGTGCAAAATTTTGTATATTCCGTGAGTCTGAGACTGGCCCCAACAACCAAACCAGGAGGCCGACCTAATCCTATATCACTCTTTACAACCTCAATAACACTATTCTGTAAAAATTACTATTTTGCTTGTCACATACATTATTCAGGTATTATCTCATCAATTTTTAGATGCAGATTACAAATTTTCAGCGGAAAATCTCTCATCCAAATGTCAATAAAAAGCGACCACAATAATTATTTTGCGAGAATCACCGTTACACATTCTTAATATGGACCAAAGTTTTATCATTTTTGGCCTTACTAACACTCTTCTGCGATGAATTAAAATTAGAAAGAAAAGGAAGTGATTGTAGTTAGCGTTGGAAACTGTAACTTTGTATTTTTAAGGGAGCTTTCACTCCATTTATTATTATTTACTCTTCAAAATTGTAAGCTTCACAACTTTGCCTGTGCTTCTCAAATTTGAGGTTATAAATGACAATTTTGAAGGAAATTTATACAGAGCTTTACCCCGCTTGTGCAGTTCTAAGGAAAAGAGTGGGACAAGCATTGATGAAAATTTCAAAGCTTTTCATTTAACTTCGCTAACCCTAATTGGAATCAAGCAATGGGAAGGGCAACAGTTGAAATTCAAATTGCAAACCTCAATCCATCTTTAACCTTGCTGCTGCCATTCTAAGTAGAAAAATAGGTCAAGCCTGGATCGAAATTGCAAAAGTTGTTCTATCTCGGTAAGGCTAAATAATGTCAATTATTCAGAAAAGAAACAGCTTGGCTTGAAAGTAGAAACCTATATTTATATTTACCCTGCTGGTGCCTCTATAAGGAAAAGAATCGGACAAGCCTGAATCAAAATTGCAAAGGTTTTTCTAGCTTCGCTAATGCTAAATCATGTATATTATTTAGAAAGGAGACAGCTTGACTTGAAACTGAAAAGCTATATTTATATTTTCTACCTCAGGAAGAGGACACAACAGGAGGCACCAAGCACCTCCTAATTGTGCAGATTCCTGAGTCCCAGACGAGGGCTCTTGGGGCCCTCGACAACAGGCAGACCTAAATGACTACTCCTGGTCTCACCATTACCCAGATTAACTTGCATCACAGCAAAGGCGCCTCTGCAGTTTTGCAGAGGTTCCGACATAGTTCCTGATAGGGCCGCATAAGATTCCGTCGGGCAAATCATTCAACTTTCTATTTCCGATGTTCGCTCCAAAGCCGGATATATCCAGATAGAAAATCGTTTTTAGACTGAAACAAAAACAGTCTTCTAATTTAAGTTCCGACATATTTCCTGATAGGGCCGCATAAGATTCCGTCGGGCAAATAATTCAACTTTCTATTTCCGCTGTTTGCTTCAAAGCCGGATGGATCCAGATAGAAGACCGTTTTTAGACCTAAGCGAAAACAGTCTTCTAATGTGAGTTACGACAAAGTACCGCATAGGGCCAGATGAAATGCTATTTTCCATATGTCATCCAGATTCAAATACGGATAGAGACGCTAGTTTTCCGTTTAAGATTTTACGAACCTAAAGGGATCCAGATAGAGACCGAATAAAATCCGGCGTGGGCTATTCGTACGTTTATCCGGTTTTGTATCTGACTATCGGATCCTATCCGTTATTTTGAGCAGGAAGGAGCTAGTAGAATAAGCAGCTTCAAAGTAGGGTCAATACTTCCACTTGGAGCGTCAAAATAGGGGTTATATTTCGTTTTGGGTATACTGAAGAATTGTTATGTATTTTATTAATTTAAAAAAGATTTCAGTGGATTACGAAGGATTTTCATGTTATCCTAAGAATTTTAATACATTTTGAAATATTTCAAAAGATATCACACCATTTAAAATGATTTTCACGGAATTTTAAGTATTTACGAATGATTTTCGATGATTAGAAAATATTACAAAAAATTTCAAGATATTTAAAAATAAATAACGAAATTTTAAGAGATAACGAAGGATTTCGACGAATTTTTCGAATTATACAATTTTTAAAAACACTTCCAAGGATGACGAAGATTTTTAAGAGATTCCTAGGGTCTTCAATAGGCTTATAAATATTTCAAAGGAAATCACATGATTTCAAAGAATCGCAAGATTTAAAAGGACTTTGAACAATTTCAACGAATTTAAAAGGGAGTTAAAAGATTTTGAATAGAAATCTCTCTAAATTCTATAATTTCTTAAAATGCGGATAGCTTTTTACAAATTTTAGTTAAAAGT
The DNA here is from genome assembly GCA_011634705.1 of Andricus grossulariae. Classification (NCBI taxonomy): domain Eukaryota; kingdom Metazoa; phylum Arthropoda; class Insecta; order Hymenoptera; family Cynipidae; genus Andricus; species Andricus grossulariae. The sequence continues at coordinate 107,686,869 of JAABKJ010075445.1, read as the reverse complement.
CTTCAATATTTCAATTTAGGTAGTTGAATAGCAACAATGTTCAAATTTGGTACTTTTTAAAATTGATAATTTTTTAGTTTCAAGAAAACTCATTTAAATTTACAGGCTTATGAAATTCTGAATTTAAGTAATTGTTTGGTGAATGTCGTTAAATTTTCATACTTCAACATTCAATCTTACAAACATTTTTTTTAGGTACAAATGCTTTAAATATAAAAGTTTTTAATCTAAGAAATTCTACATCTTTTAAGTTAATTAAAGAGCTTTACATTTTTTAAGGAGCATTTGGAATGATAAAACTTTAGTATTATTTGATTGATTTTACATTTTGATTTTTAATTTAAAAAATTTTGAGTTATACATTTTTGAAATTTTAAGGTGGGTAAATCAAACGCATTCAAAGATTGTACTTTTCAGCCTTTCTATGCTCAAAGAAGTCATCTTTAAAAACTAATCGAAACTGATTATGGAGGTTAGACATTTAATTTTATTGCAAATGTGGAATTTCAAGTTTGGAAACTTCAATGTTTTGAGAGAATACAGACAATTAATTTTATAAAACATAGAATTGAATAATATTAATATTTAGTCAAACCTAAAGCTTTTTATATTTGAAAAATTCTAAATTTAAACGCTATTTAATCTCTATCAAATTGCGAGTTTCAAGAATCATCTGGTAAGGGTCTTCAAATTTCAATAGTTTAAAATTCAATCTCGTAGCAATTTCACGTTTTATTTCCAGTTGCGGATTGCTCATATAGCTTCACAAATAGAGATTTTAGCGCACATCTTTATATATTATAGGTTTCTATTTCACAAATTAATCGCAAGTTAAAAAAATTATGAAGGAAAAAAGGGGGAAATGACAAAAATTATGAAATATGGGGACTATAGGGGATTTTAGGTAATAATAAGGGGGAAAAAATGGAATAGGAAACTGACTTTGATCCCAGTTTTTATTTGATTTTTCAGCGATTTATTACATTTTTAATTACAAAAACACACATATATATAATTAAAAACTAAAGGTTCTCCCAGTAGGACCGCAGTAAATCCCATTCATGGCCACGTCTCACAACCGTGAGATCACTGCTCACAGGACATGACGAAATCACAACGACAGGCCGGCGAAACTCTCCTGTGTTTTGAGGACACGAAGCGACCCAAGGATGACAGCTTTCTGCATCCATCTCGCAAGTGCTGTGGCATATTTTTGAGTCTTGTTAAACAAAAAATATTGGGCCATCTGACGATAACTAATGCAGTGACGATTACCAGTGCATTTACCTTATTTCATGAACTTATTCGATTTAATTTCTTATTTTTTAATCTTATCAAATTGAACAATGTTGCTTTAAAATCTTCTGCACTCTTTTTCGAAATTGTAGGAAATCGTTTGATATTTTTTAAACCTTTTTTTAATTTTCTCACTTGAATTTCATTTTTCAAAATGAAAAATTATTTTAAATTTTCACGATAATATTAAGAAAATTCTTTTTTAATCTTGTCAGACCTTCTAAAGCTTCAAATTTTTTAAAATTATTCAAATCTTTCCTCAATTTTTTTTTATTCTACAAGATTAACAAATTGCATTCTTGGATCATTTTTCTAATGTTTTGCAATCCTTTTCAATTTTCTCTTAGAATTAATTACAAAAAAATCATTTAAAATTGGCCTATGAACCTTAAGAACATTCTTTTCATACTCTTGACAGCCTGAAAAATTCAGTCTACTGAAAAACTTTTTAAATCCTGAAAAATTAAAAAAAATTGTCTCAAAGTCTTCCTTCTTATTTTTCCGCACATTTTGAAATCTTCAAAACATACAATTATTCTTTCGAAATAAGAACTAAACCATTTAAAATTTTCCCACAAATCTTGAAAAAAATGTATCTCCGTAAATCTTGTATTATGATTCAAAAGCTTCTAATTTTGTTTCAAATTCTTTAAAATAATTTTTTGCCTATTATTTTATTTTGTTATCTCTTCGAAAATGTAGGAAAGTTAGCAAATTAGAGTGTGGTAACGAAATGTTAAGAACAGAATTATTTCCCATTATAAAACAATCATTTACAATTAAAATTTGGCACTGTCTATGGTTACGGAATTTTCCGTAACGTTAGCCCCAAACGAGCTGGAAAAGGGGTTAGAGTTACCGAAAACTCCGTAACGATAGAAAGTGCGTTTAGATTTTCTCTTCTAGAAATAATGTTTAGTAACATTAAGAAATAAATTTCTTGATAAAGCAAAATTTTGTATTTACAAATTTTGATATACAAAGTTGATGGTGCAGAAAATTCATGAATTAAAAATGTTACGTCATCCGGTCGAAATCCCCCCCCCCCCACCCACCAACAAATAACACACTGAAACGAAACAGGAACCTCTCCCCCCTTTTCAATGTTACCTAATTTGTGAACGCTTCCAAAGAAGAAAAAAAGGTGAAGCCAAATACCTTGCAATAATTTATACTTTGACCTCTCATCCCCTCTCGCTTTTCAACTCTGTACACTGCTGGTTATATAAGCTATTTCGGGCATGGTTGCGTGGCAACCAGTCTCAACGGTCACCGAGCATACACGAGAGTATACACGAGAGTACGCGAGAGTACCCAAACGTTGCTCGAAGAACAAGACAGTAGGGCAGTGGGTCAACAGCTGATTCAAGTGTCGTTCAAGGCCCAAGAACTGTTAATTGGAATATAAATGTAATAATGTTTAAATAAATGATTGAAATCGCTCGAAATTTTTCTTTGTATCATATTGAATTTCCAACAAAATACATTTAATTATGTGCGTGTAGAAAAAATAAGTTCAACATCGCCAACAATATATGAAAGTAAGATGGTTGTCAGTTCCATAAACAGGATTTCAAAATATAATTCGACGAATTGTTTCTCAAGTTTAGTTTGTACCTGACTTTTCAAATATGCAGATTTAAACTTCATTTTTTGAATGATTAGCTCCTCATTTGGTGAGTTTATATTCTCCGAGACTAAATAATTGACAATCGTTTCGATTAGGAAATCTTTATATTCTTCTACATTTTTCACTAATCGTTGAATTCTTCAGAACCTTTCATCGAAGCATACAATAACATTTTTCAATCCTTCGAAACTTGACTTCTGTAGAACTATTTCTGGTGTAAATATCTTTGTTTTCTTAGCCTCCATCTCTGCCTGGTCTGTTCCATTGTTAGTCTCATCGTTGCGTTCCTTGCCCTCCCGGAGAATTATGGCCTTGTTCCCGTGAACAGTCATAAACAGGAGTGTGTATTTACCCAATTCAATGGATTTCAGGTATAAAGGCGAATTCCCGAAACAAGAGTATGATTCTATTATATCCAAGTGTTGTTGGAGTTTTGCCCAAGTTGCCGAGTCGAAGGTAATCCTACTACCTGAAATGCTCATCATTTTAATAGCTGATTGAAATTTTCCATTCGTCCAAATAGAATCGTCTTGGAAAATGAATGATTAAGTCCGTAAACAGTTGGCAGAATCATTTGTTGTGTGGTTCTCTTCGTGACCGCTAAGATAGCTCGACTGGTAGAGCGTTCTGCTTGTAGTCACTAAGTTTTGGGGTTGAAACTCGCTCCCTTGACGTTTGATGTTTATTTATTAAATTCGCATGTAAAATGTTGTAAAATTGTGTAAATATAAAATTTTTGAACACTTGTTTTTAAAAATATAAATTTGCTTTTTCGAACGTTTACATTTTTTCCTAAAAGTGTATTTATTCTAGGAAAATTATTATTATTTTTTTAAATATTTAAATAATTTAATCAAATTATATTAAAAATATAATAGTTTTCCCAGAAAAAAAAAATGTAAGAAAAAAATATAAACTTTCGTAAAAGCGAATTTTGTATTGAATATAAGTGTTATAATTTTTCATATTTGCACAATTTAAAAAAATTTTTTTGAGAATTTGATAAATAAGCATTTTAATAAATAAAAGCTACAACAAAATATTTCAAGTAAAGGAAATTTAAATTTAAAAAGGAATGGAAAAAAGTAGGAAAGTAGGGAAGAAGAAAAGAGGGTTTTTAGAGACTGAGGGAGAAAAGGAGGAGGAAATAAATACTATGAGGAATTGGAAAATTGAAATTGTGTGAAACAGGTAATAGATAGATGGGTAGTGGATAGGACAATCAAGACACCAAGAATTGTATATAAGGTGATAATAAGAGAAGGGTTGCGATTATGAAAGGGTCATTCAATTGGGAGGAGGATGAGAAGAGAAAATGCAGATTATGTTAAAGGGTAGGGCAGACGTGGGAGCATATATGTGATGGTTGTATGAGAGAAATGGAGTAGAGGGGAGGAAGACAAAAGAATGTTAAGACAATTGTAGGTCGGGAGGGACTTGGAGAAGAATATATGAAGGAGGTAGAAAAATCTAGGGGAGTTGAAGAAGAATGAGGGAATGTGGGAGAGTGAAAATGGAAAGTATGAGTGGAAAGGAAAGAAGCATAAGGGTAGCTGAATTTATAAAGTGGCAATAAGTAAAATTAAGTCAAATAAGATGCGGCTGCGCTTTTTTTCACTATCTCTAACTTACTCGCTCGTCCGCTCTGATAACCGATCATTCATTTATTCGTTAACTCTCACACACTAAACTTTTAAAAATTAGCAACGATATGTGTTGAAGTATAGAATAAGTTAGATTAGTTATCATGATTATTATCTAATAAGCGATGTAGAAAGGATTTAGTAAATATTTAAAGGATGGAGGTTATGTACATTCTAAGGGAAAACGTTATAAATAAAGAAGAAGGCCAAATTTACCAGGTGTTCTAAAGGGTTATGGACCTTTACCACCTTAAAGTATCAATATTTGCAAAATTTGAAATTTCTGTCTGGATACGCCTTGGCTTCATTCAGATTGGACGTACGTTCAGACGTGGGTTGAAAAGTGCCTGCGGATTTGTTAGGATTGAAGTTGGTGGTCATGCGCGAATTCAGAAGGATTGAAAAGGATTAAAGGTGTGTTCAGATTGATTTGTATTGAAATTGTTATTGACGCGTGTGGATTAAGAAAAATTGAAAATTTTTGCGGATGCTGAAAATCGTCGTTTTGGGCGCACGGATTGAAAAGGATTAAAACGTGGTTTTGGATTCACTTGTGAATGGGGAAATGAATAAAAAGGGCTTGAAAGGTGGGTTTGGAATGATTTGGTTGGATGTTGGTGTTCATTCACGGTTTGAGAAGGATGGAAAAGTGAGCCTCAGATTTATTCGGATTGAGTTTGGAGTTGACGCTCGAATTGAAAAGGATTAAAAGTCTGTTTCAGATTTGGAATACTATATGTGATTAAAGGTCAAAATAATGTAGTATGCACTAGGATGGTCGCTGCTGATCTATTCTTGTTTCGCAGATCGATAGTCCAGAATATATAATTAATTTTCTTTATTTACGAATTAATGACCTCGCGATGTATAGTTCAATATCTTTTTAATTCATTTTTCAATACTTGTCATATTAAGAAGAATAAAAATCGAACCTATCTTTGCAAAAACGGTATTGTCGGTAAGGTCGGGGCATTACTTTAGACCCTTAGCGAGACGAAACTTCTTCTTATGATTATATTTTATCAAAATAAAGTGAGTGGCTCTCGATCAAATCATCTCTGCCTGAAGAATTTGTGAAAAAGACGTTTGTTTTAAGCAAAACCACGCCTAGAATAATACAAAAATTGCATTTTTGTTTATTTAGTATTAATTATTATGACAATTCTCAAGGTAGGCCTTTTTTCAAAAATAATTTATATTACAAGCTATATATTTTTTATCAATATAAAGTGAGTGATTCTCGATCAAATCATCTCTGCCCTTTAAGGTAAATAATATTATTTTGAAACTTTTTTTCGTATCTTGCATAATTTGATTTATTATCTAATGCCTTTTAATTAAATGATTTTTTATAATGTTAAATTTTTAGAAATAATATTCGCTAAGAGTAAGAAACCAAGTTTAAATATGGGGTTTCAAAGAAAAAAAAATGATATGATATAAATTCATAGATATTTTTGAGCTGAACAACTTCGGTTCTTAATATTTTTCCGTATCTTGCATAGTTTGAACGGAAAATATAATTTCATATTTTTAATAACATGCGCATGTTTCTCGTCTTCAAGAATTTTGTAAGGGTTCGTATACCTAAAGAAATATAAAATTGCATGTGACATGATTTGCATGATTCACTTAAAAATAGTCACTATCCGCCGGACTTTAACTTTAACTTTAACTTTAACAACTTTTCCAAGAAGGGACAAAAATGATTTTTGTGTGATTATTTTTACTTTTTGACCTCGTTTTCTTCCAAAAATTTAACATGATGGATTATTTTGGTTTTAAGATTCGCAATCTACGTGAAAAAAACTAATAGAAATTATATAGAAACCCTGTGGACTTTTCGTTCATCACAAATTTAGTGTCGGACTGTGAGTGTGACGTCTTGACAACATATAGATACATTTAAATTCCCTGAGTTGCTCGATTTAATTCTAATTGGATAAGACCACAATTTGGGACGAGAACACAAGTCAAATGAATTGAATACACATAATTCACAATCAAATCAGTTTGTTTAGATTAGATACATAGGTTAATTTGTGAAGAAGAAAAGATGCATTACAGATAAGAGAGAGAATATGACAGGGGTTAATGTTTATTAGGACTCACCGAGTTTAGGTTTGTTTATGTATGTAGAATCTCTCAGGGCTGGTTCCGGATATGCAGTAGAGGAGGGAGTTTGGTAATAGATCCTTGACCCACAGTGTATCCGGTGATCCAGATAATTGATGGCTTGGCACGTGATGAGTTCGATTAGGGTAGAAGAAAATCCCAAATGAAGATTGTCACGATGAACTGGTATTTTGGAAGATACCGGGAGAGTACGATCCCGAAAGAATTGAAACCACCGGTTCAACCGAACCGAGCCGAAGGGTTGAACACTGGTACCGAAGGACTGCTTAAAAGTACGGGTGGAGACTGGCGAATACTGACGGAACTGACTGATAACTTACGAATAACTGACTGGTGTTCACCTGTTCCATAGTTTTTATATAGCGTGGTAGGAAGAATCTCTTCGGAGATCCAAGCGTTGCCATACAATCTACCCTCATTGCAATTAGTTTTGATGACTAGCTTGACAAAACATTAGTTGTCCGTTTGGCGGGGCTGAACCAATCATCGAGAAGGCTTTATAGCTTCCTTCCTTTCTAGGTACTGGGGAGTACGTAAGATGCATGATTCTGACCCCCTTGGTAGGTACGAGAGTACCCTCGTCATAGTAACCGTGCCTTCACGTTATTCTCATATGAAGAACGGGACCCCACAAGACCAATTCTATTTTGATCAGCGCGTGAACTTTTCTTCCACATTTCAAAATACATAAAATGCGTATAATCAGGTAGATAGATAATTATAATATATTGTCGCGGTCATGCGACATGAGTAAGCGCCAAGTCCGGGGTCCCCGCTCTGCAGTTGCGCGTTCGAGCGCTTGGGCGCCAACTACTCAAACCTCGATATCTCGGAAAGTAAGGCCCATTAGATCGAAAGAAAAAATACGCCGATAATGGATTTTGATGTACTTTCATCCTGTGAAGCCCCAGTCGAATCGGCGATGTCTATCTCGCGTCCTCTCCTTGCACGTCCGTGAATTCGAGAAATTTTTCAACACCAAAAATAGAGAAGTTGTCTGTGTTCGAAAGTTCAAGAAATTTTTTAAGTCTGTAAATTCCAGAAGTTCTTCAACATCAAAGAGTAGAAAAGTTGTCAGAGTAAGAATATTCGAAAAAATGTTCAAGTCTGATAATTCAAAAAATATTTTTGAAGTCTGAAAATTCGAGACGATTTTTAAGTCGATGTGAAGGCCAAAGATGATGGGTTAGCAAGCGGTGTGAGCGATGAGGACGATGACTAGTGTAAGCCCCCTGACTAATTTTAGTACCCTTTTTCAATGACAATAAAAACCATCGACATGTAACAATATCCCGTTTTTCTTGAGTGTCCCACGATAAGTGCAATAGCAATTGCTGAAAAATCATAATGCCCAAATTGCATTCGATAAACATTAGCAAACATGTGAAGGAACAAGCCTTCCTGACTCATTTGTTTGTTACGAAATTATTTTCCTGCATTACTATTGGTAGTCGAATCGACGAATACCGTATTCGTCGATTCGACTACCAATAGTAATGCAGGGTTAAATAGGTAAAAATGGTAAAACGTGTAAAGACTTTTTTATAATTCATAAATACTTGTCAATATTTCTCTTATAATGTATAACTTTACAAAACTTTAATTTTTTTAAATTGAAAATATAGTAATCATGTATAACAAAATTATCTTCTGATTTCATATGTAAACAAGAAATTGTACATTTATATAATTCGAACATAAATAATGAATGAAATATGCCTTTGCAGAATCAGAAGTGATTAAATCCATTTTCATTTAGTTAATAACTTCGAAATAGTATTAAATTAAAAAGATTTTTTTGCATTACATTTATTTAAAAGTAGGCCTAAGATCGTAAAAAAATAGGTGGGTAGGCCTCTGATAGGTGATTGGTGGTGAAGTGGTGGGAGTGAATATATGTATGAAAAAAGTGTAATTTTCTTAACGAATCGTCTCAACTATAGTTTATTAATACAAATAAATTAATATAATATTTGAAGATGTATAAAAATGTGACAGTTAGATTAAAAAATTTTTAAGAAAATTAATACGTCCTGAAAAAGAGGTAGGTAGGCCCGGCCTTCCCTAAGAATTACTTTTCTACCATGAAAGTTTTAATCCAGAAAGGATCAATTTTTAGCACCATAGATGAATTTTGGACCAAAAATTATGACTTTAACAAAATAGTTGAATTTTCCAAAAATAATTAGATTTTTAACAAAATCGTTGACTTTCTAGCCAAATAGTTGAACTTTCAGCATGCAAAGATGCATTTTCAATCAAATAGTTGAATTTAAACAAAAAAATTCAATCAAATATTTGAATTTTCAAGGCAAAAATAAAATTTTTTTAGAAGGCAGGTGAACAAGAAAGATGACTTTTCTAGCATGAAAGATAAACTTTTAACAAAAGAGTACAGTTTTTAAGCTAAAAAGTCGAATGCTTTAGAAAACCGTAGACTTGCAAGTCGGAAAAGGTGAATTTTTAAGAAAAGAGATAATTTTCAATAAAAAAATATGCATTTTCAACAAAATAGTTGAATTCTCAACCAAAAAGTTAAATTTTGAACAAAGAATAATTTCTACCCAAAAAGACGACATTGTAACGAAATATATGAATTATCTACCAAATAGTTGAATTTTCAACAAACAAGATTAATTTTCTAACCAAAAAGACGACTTTTCAACAAAATACATGAATTTTCTACCAGATAGTTGAATTTTTATCTTATACAATATACAGGATAAAATTTCGACCAAACATGGAATAGGTAAATTTTCAGATAAAAAAAATGTTAACAAAAAAAAAAAAAAATGAATTTTCAACAAATTTGTTAAATTTTTTTAACCAAAAAGATGAATTTTCAACTAAAAAGTTGAACTTTCAACTAAAAAGGTCAATTTTAACCCAAAAAGTTAAATTTTTAACTCAAAAAGATCAATTTTTAACCAAAAATGGAATAGTCTAGTTGTCAGTTTGAAAAATTTATTTTCAACCAAACATGAAACGAATTTTCATGAAAATAATGCAATTTTCAACCAAAGAGATGAACCTTTAACTAAAAAAATTAATTTTTAACAAAGTAGTTAAATTTTTGAAAAAAAGGATGACTTTTTAACAATATAGTTGCATTTCCAACAATTAAATTATAGTGTAAAGAAATATTGCCTGAGTTGTTTTTTTCTCTGTGTAGTGCTGCTAGCTTAACGTAAAGTTAACGTTAAGACCACTAGTTTTTATAGGAAAATACGGAGCATTAAATTTGGGAATAGGGCATTAAATGAGCCCTAAATTGAGGCGCCGGATGCAAAAAGGAGATATAACATTATTTTTCTGGAGTGGGGAGGCCCCTGGGCACTTACGAATAAAGTTTTGATTTTTAATTTTTTAAATACGCAATTGTATTGAAAATTCAATTACGCATCTTTTTCTTCAAAGAGAAGAAGTTGTAGCTTTTTTAGTTTTTGAATTATTTGCAAAAAAACTTTTTATCTGAATAAAATATTTCGTCTTTTTTCACTTCAACTCGTGACGAATTCGGAGCTTTTTAATATTTTTTAGTGAAATTCATCAGATGTATGCACTGACATCTTCTGCGAATGATGACGTTAGCCAAAGTTAAAAATGTCTATTTAAAAAAAAATAATAATAATTTTTTGCCGAGGCGTTGCACAATTCGTGCGCAAACAACTTTGATCGTTTCGGGAGTCGAGCGAATTTTGAGCAAGCAAAAACTGTCAGTGAGAAAGTTGGTCAGGAATGTCGTTGGAATCGGAAAAATATGTAGATTCCAAATACATTACTTTTAAATCACGGATTGCAGAATTAAGAAACTTTCAATTTCAAGTTTTTCTCCAATTTTGCAACAAAGGACCCCTGAGGGAAGGGTTGGTCTTGCCCAAGCTCGCAGGTACCTGACCAGAAAGTAGGTTGTTGGTCAGGCTGGTCAGGCTACCCTAACATGGTCAAGAGCGTGCCGACCATTGCTTTAAGACATGCCTATACTGTAGTCTTAAGTTGGTCTTTATTTTCACGAGGGTTGTATTAATGTGCGTATAAATAGCGGAGGCCTCACGATGAGCCTCAACCAACTTCAACTTAAAATTCTTTCTCAACGCCACTTCTTTGTAGGATTTAATTCTCTGATATTGCCCGAATATTTTTAGTGAGAAATGAAAAAGTCGATCCAGCCCTTTTTTGGAAAACTCAAATTTTAATTTAAAAAATAAAATTCTGACAAAATTTTTAAATTATGAGTACATAAAATGTACATAAAATTTGTAGTAAAAAAGTTCTTGTAAACTTTTGTGTGAAACAAAAACTGGGTCTTCAATAGAGGTTTTTGTATTGAAAATTCTTACTCAGCAGAAACTCTGCAGGATTGAGTTATCTGATATTGCCCAAATATTTTGAGCCAATAAGAGAAAAAATCGATACAGCCCTTTTTTTTGAAAATTGAAAATTTGATTTTTCAAGATTCTTTTTTTTTTCGAATAAAGAATTGGAATTATGTGCGCGTTGTTATACATAAAATGTGTAGTAAAAACGTTCCTCTAAACTTTGGTGTCCAACTACAACTGGATCTTCTATAGAGATTTTTGTAGCGCAGATAGGGCTCCAAAAACCTCTATAGAAGACCCAGTTTTTGTTTGACACCAAAGTTTATACGAACTTTTTTTACTACATATTTTGTATATAAAAGCGTGCATATAATTAAAATGTGTGATTAGAAATAAAAACATCTTGGAAAATCAAAGTTTGAATTATCAAACAAAGGGCTCGATCTATTTTTTTCTTTTCTCACTTGAAATATTCAAGCAACATCAGAAAATTAAATCCTACAAAGAACTTGCGTTGAGTAAGAAGTTTCGGTGGTTGAGGCTCACCATGGCCTGTTTTGAATTAATGGATGAAATAATCGTTTACATAGGTTGGTGTATGGTAAATCTTATTGGTCGCGAACCTAGATGCGAACTTGATGTGTGAAATTAATTCATCGATTAATCCAAAACAGCAGTGGGACTCCGGGGCCGTTTCGAAGTCGAAAATCGAATGGACTTCTATTTCTATCTCCGAACGTTAGAAAAAGAGGTCCGTTCGACACTGCCCAGAGTCCCACTGCAGGCATCTGTAAAAGGCATCCTTACAAGGAGCTCCATCTCTATTAGCCGCTTCGGAAAATTCTGCCAAAGTGATTGTAGCTGAGATCTTCGAGGTTCCCATGCGGGAAAGCGTTACAAATTAGGTTTGGAATTGATAAAAATGGCTGCCAATGCACATGGAAATTTGTGGAAATCAATGTCAGCCCCATGCTACTTCTCTGTGGAGGCCTGTGGAAAATATTTTCATGAGAATTGACGGTCGCCATGTGGCGGCGCCAGCTATGCAGTTGGCCTAGAATTCATATAATGCAAGGTGAAAGTGTTTAAAAAAATGTTTGTTAAATAAAAAGAATTTTCTGATAGTTCTGGGTAAAAAGTAATGATCTTTAAGATTTTTAAATGTTCTGAGTTACAAATAATTTTCGAAAATTGTAAAATTCACTGCTTTTAGACGTAAATCCCCATGCATTTCTACTAACTACAACAAATTATTATTCATGCGCAATTAAATAACACATATAATTATTTGTGTCATTTTTAAATATCCGAAAAGAAAATAGTCTAAACTTTATAATATTTTTTATTATAAAATAAAATATAATATTTACTTTATTCATTTATTAATTTAAATTCATTCCGGATTTTCAAATATTTTAATAAAAAAATTATGTGTTTTAATGAACTTCTTATAAAGGGGGTATGTAAAATAAATAAAATAGCGCATAAATGAGGGTAAGAAGGTTATCGGTAGAGCAGGGTCGATTTTCAGAGATAAAAACAAATACAAAAAAACTAAAATGACCGTCTATAAATCTTCATTTGTACCGGCTGTACTATACGGTAGCGAGACATGGAAATGTCAAGAAAAGGACAAGAGTAAAATCAAAGTCCGAAACGAGATAATCCTCAAAGAATGTGGTACAGGAGAGACACTAGTTGATACATGGGAAAGAAATCAGTTAAGGCGAGAACCAACAGTCGCGCGCCCTAGGCGCGCTCAAACTTGCGAGCGAAGCGAGCCGCGCGCGTAGCGCGCAATGAGGATGTGCCCGCGCAGCGGGCATATTTTTTATTCTACGCTCATGTTGTATTCCCAATATTAAAATAAAATCTGTAATTTTATTGTATTTTATAAGTTGCTAAGGATTCTTTTGCTTATAAGTTTTGTTTGTTTTTCTTATTTTTTATTTGTTCTTGCATGTCAGTACGAGAGATTTTAAGTTTATTAATTTTTACAACTTTTGATATGTTGTTTTCTTTTTACGTTTCCTTGGCATTTATTAAACTTTGTCTTGCTATATCCCGCATTTCATGTAGTCTTGTTATTAATGTTATTGTGTAATCGTCTTAAGTTTCAAGTTTTTCATGTGGTGACGGTGGTTCGCTTCATGGTTATTGAGTTATTTTTCCAAAGACTAGCTCATATGGAGAACATTTTGTGGCTTTATTTACGCTTGTGTTATAAAAAAATGTTGCTAGTTCTTACCACTTGTCCCATTCGGAATTTTCATTCAAGAATTGTTTAAGATATTCTGATAGTAAGTAATGAGATCTTTTGATTGATCCGTTTGATTTTGGATGAAAAGCGATTGTTTTTAATTATCTAATTCTGAACCATTTTGCTAGTCTTCCTAATAAATTACTTAGAAAGTTTTTTCCTGGGTTTGTTAATATTTCTTTTGGTGAACCATAAATACAAATAAATCTTTCAATGAACGCATCGGCTATAGTACTAGCTTGTTGCTTAGGCAGGAGTATGGCCAATGAGTATTTAGTCAAATTATCCTGGATGGTCAAAATGTGTATATTACCACATGTTGTTTTAGGAAGTGAACCAATTATTTCCATACAAACTTTTTCGAATGCTTTACCGGGTTTATCAGTAATAACCATCGAGCTTTTCGTTTTGACGCGAACTAATTTTTTAATTGCCCTTGTAAGAATAATTGTATTTTTTGATATCTAATTTCATTTTTTTCCAAAAATGTTTCTCTCTAATTTTGTTGTATATTTTTGTTACTTCTTTATGACCTCCCACTTCCGGGGAGAGTGCTTCTTCAATTAACTGATATTTTGTATCTTTAGTGGGATATTGTATTATTCCCAAGCAAACAATAACTTTTATATTTGATTCGGAAAATTACGGTTGTAATCGGCTTAAAATTTCTTTCTATTGTATGTTATTAAGATATGGCGTTTTTGTTATACTCAATCATTTTAATTTTCTGCAAAATTATGTAACGAGAATATGCTTAGTTTTATATTTTTCAGTATGGCTGTAAGCTTATCTTTAATTTCTTTTTCAATGGATGGCGGAATATGAAATTTCTTACCTTTTCGAATTTCTTTCTCGATTCCTTTTCAAAGTTTATTACAATTTGGCAATTGTTGTCGTTTTTCAAGACATTTTTTTCATTTTATTTCTTTCAACTCTTTCTTTTAAATAATCAAAATATTTGGGATCGGAATCTGAGTTTTCCGTTGTTTGAGCATTTGTTACGCGAGAACAAGGATCTTTGCCATTTTGGAACGACACTAATGGTTTATGACCGGTTACTGAGTCGAATTTTATTTCTGATAAATAGGATGAGAGATGGGTTACGAAATATACAATAGCTAACGCTTCTTTCTCGTAGGTATCGAATTTTCGTTCGCGGTTGCTCAAAGATCGTGATGCGCATGCTATTAGCTCATCTTTGTCAATCTTGCCTTGGGATGAAATGCCTGCGACTGCATAACCGGAAGCGACGGTTGTTAAAAAGAAGAGTTGAGTGAATTCAGGTATTTCTAGTAAGGGTCCTTCACACAATTAATTTTTTAGTATATCAAATACTTTTTGTTAAGTTTCTGTCCATTTAAATTCTAAATCTTTGTTGGATAATTTATTTAGTGGAGCTGCAATGTTTGAGAAGGCTGATATCTTCCCGCGTATTAATACGGAAATCTCAAGGGGGGGGGGGAGCATCGATCAAGAGATCTTAGAGGGGGGGGGGAGAGATATCACTCTAAACCGAGGGGTTGAGGTTCCCTCTAGGTGATGTCAGGGTGGTATTCTCGCAACCTAGGGGGAGGAGAGGTTCCACTTGGCGCGGCCGATGGAGCTTGATTTTACCGGAGAGAATTTTACCGGGAAGCTACACGTCGGGATGACGTCTTCGTCCGGAATAGCGAAGAGTGCGTCGGGGGACGGTAACCCCCATGATCCAACCCACTCATGGTCTAGCCAAACATTGTCCCATTTTCGTTGTAATTACGCATACCAGCTCCGCGGCTTGTAACTGAGGTGGCGACCTCGGTAACGACTTTTGAATACGCGTCCATGCCATCGCGCGCACAAGAAAAAAGCTCTGGCATTTACCTCATATCCTCCATACAAGTCAGCTGTGATAGGCGCAGAACACAAACACGTCTTGCTACAACAAACTCTCAACTGTACGCGATCTTTGAATAAGATGTGTAATCCAAAATGGTGTTATTTATTATAAAACCCCTTCATTGCTAATTGGGGATATGGAGTAATGTGACGACTGTCACAGAAATGTAAAAAAAAATGTTTTTCAGGTGATGCCATGAGGTAATGCAATCCATCCATTGCTCATGACGTCATGAATGCATCCGGTCTTTCGCGCGGATCAGATCGGTAGCATGTACCGATCCTTCTGTAATGGTCACTGCACCACTATTGTAATCTCGGTTCAGTGAATTTTACATATCTTACACTATTCAATACTAGGGAATAGAGGCTTGATTTACTAAAGGATCTCTCTTAAATCCACCTTAACTTCACTGTGATATTTACGAAATGCTAAGTGATTTTGACATTTTCACACCCTCATTAAGAGCAGGTTTTACTATTACAGTGACAAGAAACACTTTACATTTCTTGATAAGTAAATATAACATTTCTTTTTTCTGCGTGTAGATGGAGATAATAAATTTAAATAAAATGATTTCATAATGCGCAACATTTTGTGTAAATAACGTGAAGGTTACTTATAATTTAACTCATGCATTTCATGTAAACATTTTCAAGGTTTCATTTTAATTTTTCATTGAATTTACATTGCAAAAACGTTTTCTGCTGTGAATATCATGATTTTCTATACTTTTCCAGAAAAAGTTTCGAAAAACATTCCATAGATATTTTTTTATAATAATAATAATAATAATAATAATAATCTGAGGATATATAATGCAAAATTATTTAATATATGTTAAGTTTATTGCAGCAGGTTGCTCAATTGACACTACTTAAAGACAGTTTAAAATAAATATATATATATATATATATATGTTTTTTTTTGGTTCGTTTGTTTTGTTTTGTTTAAAGAATTGTGGTTTGTTCGATAATAATGGCTTTCAGTGAAAATGTGATGAACAGTGAAATAACATTCATAAATAAAAATGTTAAGGATATGGATGATGATATTGTATAAAGCGGAGAATTATGCTTTATGGCTACAAATGCATATATTGCTTTCAACGAAAGAAAGAATGAGAAGAAACTCATTTTTTAAATATTTTACTGTTATTATATCCTACGTGAAAATAAAAAAAAGCTGAACATACTGTAGAAGAGTATGAAACTAGTCAAGACAAAGAAGCATCAAATAAGTGCTGGCGCGAGTGCTGCTATGCCGATTTGGAGGAGTCACATGAATATTATAAGAATGAGAATTTCCCGTGTGGAAATCGCCAAATGTTCGTCCAGTTACAAGTTTGGCCCCGAATTGGAGAATTATTTTATGGCTACAACAGGGTTAATATCTTAAATCTAGCTTAAACCAACTCTGTTTCACAGCTCTTGGTTGCAGCGCCATCAACTTGGCTGTGCATCTTTTTCCAGTCGGGCTCCATCTTGAACCTCTTGAACACAAGTAGGTTGGTTTAAGGTTATGTTGGCGAGTGTTTCTGTGAGTTCGTCTGTATTAATTATTAAAGTGTGAATCAAATGATAAAAAATGCCGAAAGTGACAAGCACTTCTCGTGTTCAAAATTTTTAATAAAATTGTTTTAATAACTCCTTGTTTATTTAATGAACTATACATTATTTTACAAAATTACACTTTCTGAAATATTGCTTACAGAAAAGTAGCTGACCAGTGAACTGATGCTTCAAAGATCAAAAATGAAAAAAAATTAATCTATAAAATGTAAATTACCTAAAAATCAAATTTCAAATGATTAAATATTTTATTAATTGAATAATTGTAAATAATTTTATTTGAAATTAAGTTTGCCAGTTCTGTCACGATCGTCTTTTTTCCATTTATATTATCGAATCATTTAGATTTTCAAAAAGACAACACCGTCTGGCTCCATTGCTTTCATTTAGTTTCATGTAAATTTGAATTTGCGCGACGAACTCTAATATCGACTGTCGGTCACCTCGATTCATTCTTTCGTAATGCGGCAATTTCGCTATCTTAAAACAAGTGAATTTCGTGGTTGAAAATTGCAAGCGTAATTCTGATTCGCTTTGAAAGAAGTTTATTTCAGTGTGATATTACAATGTGAATTTTTTTGACAATTTGAAGTGCAAAATAAATCCTCTTGGAGAAAAATTAAGTTCCTCCATGAATGGAGGTACAAGAGAAGTGAAAGAAAAAGGAAACGGAAGTCGCTTAAATTAGAAGCATAAAGATTTGTAAGTAATAGTTATGTAATAGCTTAAGTAGATTAGGATGCGTTTGCGTTATCGCTCTTTCTCTATCGCTTGCACTCTCGCTTTCGATCACTTGCTCACTTGTTCGCTAACACGTCCCAAATTGCGCTATCGTCAAAAAATAGAAATAAGGATCTAGATATAAGATTTTCTATAAATAGGTGTAAATGACTGTAAATAGTAAGAATACAATTGTATAAAATATGTAGACGGAAGGATTGGAAGAAATGGAAGTCATGTAAACCCTCAGGGGACGCATTATGAATAAAGGAAAATTTGAAATTCATAAAAAAAGACAATCACTAAAATATAAAAATAAAATAATATATTATATAAATAGGTATAATTAATCATTTTCACCAAAGTATGCATAATCCTTTCCAGGTATACAAAATAGACCTCTAGTCGACCAGATTGGCGGGAGAAATGATCAGACCAAACGAAAAACAGAAATGGGCGAATAAAGGAACTAGATTGTGGTATTTAGTTTAAACACTAGTAATTAATGTAGAAATTATTTAATCAAATTGAGAATGTTGTGACGTCTCCATAGTATATTATCACAGAAAGGGCTGAAATATAGTGTCAAACAATTACAGAAACCTATTTAGTACCATTTTACGTTATTTTAATTTTGTATGTTGTGTATCATGACCAAACATCAGCATGCTTCTTGAAAATAAGATACTCCATGAGAGCTCTGATCTCTCCATCGATTCTGATCGGGTGAAAGCACCGGTGGCCGATGTCGGTTCCAAGGATTGTAGGGGGAAACGAAGACGCTTCGCAATGAAGGCTAACGTGGATGATAATGAGGAGGCAAAAAATGAGTTGACTCTGGAGGACACAACCGCGGGTAGGCATCCAAGAGAAGAAGTGAATTGCTTCAGGACCCGAAAAATATCAACATCCATGTTTCTCTCAAGCCCGAATATCTTGCTGAACTGGATGACGAGCTTCGTGGAGAATTTTCCGAAGAATCCGGCATCTGGTCCATCAATTGTAGTGTGTATGATGCAGCAAGAGCTTTGGCGAATGCATCTACTCAGCATAAAGATAGGCTGGGCAAGACCAGCGTCTTGTCACTAGATAACCAAACTTGAAGTATCATATTCTGATCCTGCTGTGAGACACAGCTAGAATGCGTTGCGGTTTTCCCTCCCGACGTCCTTCGTTTTAATTTTTCAATTTGAAAGTTATGATGGTAAATTTCAGCAAATTCATTTGATCGAAAATTTATCCATGAACTGGGCCTATAGAAATAGTAATAGAGGCTCAGAATCACAATAACCTTGAAAACAAGCTACCTCACCGAGTAGACGTATTTGCCGGCCCAAGTCAATGTAGATCCCGCCCCCTTCCAGACGATTTAGAGGTGATTAGGACGTTAGCGGATAGTATATCGGAGGCGGAACTGATTAGCGGAAAAGTAGAGACTACCGAAGTGGCCAATACGATATACGTAATGGCAACTATCGATTCAGTCCGACTGGACACTCTGATAGACAATGGTTCTTCACGCGTTCTACTTCATAAGTCAGTGTGGGATAAGATAGCGAGAGTTTCCGGTAGACAACTATACTTTTATAGGCGATCGCGGATGGTAGTGGCAAATGGTTCGACTGACATGATTAGCGGAAAAGTCAACCTGCCTATAACTATAGAAGGAGTTACTCAGATTTGCGAAGTTAGGGTTGCCAGCAACCTTGATACCGAGATGATCTTAGGGCTAGAGGGCCAGGGAAAATTCGATATGGCGTTTCTCTCACGCTCTCGGAAAGTTTTCATGCCACACACTCAGGGGAAACATTACCCCTTAAAAAAATCGTTGGTGGAAGAGGAGAGTTGTAGTGGCGTGGCCACTCTACTTGAAGGTGAGGAGGAGACTTTAAAAGAATTTTTGCGAATTAAGCTCCCTCCTAACTCGAAGGGCCCATTGGGCGCGAAACCTCATCACCCACACCATTGACGTTGAGGATCATGTCCCTATCAAAGAGAGATACCGGATAGTCTCCCCAAAAGTACAAGAAGCTACGTACGGGGAAGTTGACAGGTTGTTAGCAGAGGGTATCATCTCGGAATATTTCAGTGAATGGTCTGCACCAATCGTGATGGCTCGTAAACCTGGAGGGAAGTATCGGCTTTGCTTAGATTTTCGGAAGCTTAATGCTATCTCCAGGAAAGATGCATACCCTCTACCTTATATGACTGACATATTGAGAATTAATGAAATATCTTTTAATATTTTATATAATTTAGAAACGTTGGCATTATAAAAACCTAGTGTTATTAATTATAGAGGAGAGGAAATGTTATCCTGAGGAGGCTCCATGTCATGGAGCGAAAGTTTGATAGCTTAAATAAATTCGAAGATCAGTAAATCAAAACCATATACACCATCTTGAATAATTTTACCCTGATCAACAACACGAACATCTTTCCGGAAATATCGGACTAATCTTGTGTATGTTTGAATCGATTATCTCGAAATTAAATTATTCTTTATATCTAACTGCATATTATTTGCATCTTTGTAATAATTTGTACCTTTAAATAATAATTATTAATCTCTCTTGTATTTATAATAGGTAAAACATTTCTCAATTTTTCTTAAATTTATCAATATAAAATTATAGATAAAAAAAGATTAATAAGTGAAAATAATATATCGATTTCAGTACTTATATCTATACTTCATTGTATCTCTTTAATACTCTGCGCCAAATGGGTAGTATTTGAATCCTTTGTATCTACAAGAATATTACTCAAATTAAAAACAATCTTTTAAATTATTAGGCAATATTAATTAATAATTGCTTACTGGAATGCAGGGCATGTCCGTTTCCCAGAATCGAGTTTATCAACTTCTTCAACTTCCTCAGGCGTTAATTCGAAATCAAATACATCAAAGTTGGCTTTGATATTCTTTTCAGAACTAGATTTTGGAATCGGAATTGTTCCAATATCAATCTGAAAATAATTTAATTTCGTAATTAGTAAATAAATACATAAGTTTTATTGGACAATAATGATAATAAACAAAAATAGAATTTCAATTTAGAAAAAGCAAAGTATAAAATTTAAACGAATCTCACCAGATATCTCAGGGCGACTTGGTATCTCGATTTATTATACTTTTTCGAAATCTGCTCAATAACTGGAGAATCAAGTGCAACTTTTTCAGTCGATTTGAATCCGGCATTTGATCCCGGAGTGTTGGGAGCTCCAAATGGGCTGTAAGCGGTAATTGTAATTCCTCTCTCTTTGCAAAAGTTCCTCAATTTTTTCTGATTCAAATTCACGTGGCATTCAACCTGGTTCATGACTGGCTTAATTTTTGCAACACCTAGAATTCTGTTGACTTGTTCGGAATTGAAATTACTCAAACCGATGCTCTTTGTCAAATTTAATTCGACGCATTTTTCCATTCCGCGCCAGGTTTCGACGTAATCAACATCATCCTAAAAAATACAAAATGATTAATAATAGGGATCACAGCGTAAAAGAAGCTCAAAAAGGGGGAATGAGCTAATTTTTTCAAGAAAAGGGGGAAAGATTTAATATTTATTTTTACATGTAGAAAAGAAGATACAATCTTTTATGAGATATGTTATATTTTTAAATAATATTATATGGTTTTTAATGAATTCTGCCAATAAAGAATTTTTTTTAAATTGGATATACTTAGTTCGTTGAAAATTCATTCATATTTCAAAATAAGTCATGTCTGTGAATCTCAAATACTTAAAGAATGGTGTTCATATTATTTAGCTTTTTTTTTTAGTTTGGGACAGGTGTGCGATAATACATTTTGCATACTTTTTTATTTCTAATTTCCAATCGAAGGCATCTAAAATTTGGAAATTTGACTGAATTGTGCTGTAGTAGAAATACTTTATTGACATGAGACATTTGTAGAGAAAATTTATTATTCCAGGGAAAGGTGGAAAATTACTGGGACTTAAAGTAGTCAACTTTTTGGCAATCACAATCTTAAACTAGAATTAAAAATAGTTTAAGTTTGATATCGGTCAAATAAACATAGTAAATTTGTTATAGTAAGGCTTAAAATAAAATTTGAGACAGCTCAACACTCCTATAAAGGTTTAAAATTCAAGTGGCTCAAGTTTAAACATTTGACTTTAAAATGCTCACGTTAGAACATTTAATTTTGCAGTTGATCAAATTTGAATATTTCATTCTTTTAAATTATTCAACTTTTTACTTTTCAATTAAAACTTCTGTCTCCAGTTTTCACATTTTCAATCTGTTTTACATTGTTTCAGATATATACGTTTTTTAGAGTGTTTATGCATATTCTAGTTTGGAATAGAATAATTTTTTAGGTGTGAAACGAATGTTTTTTGGGAGAATAGAGAAAAGACTGTGATCCATGTAATAACTTACAAAGTAATTATTTAAATTAAGCAAATATATATATAATATATCATCAGGGCTTAATTCAGGTACAGAGGGTTTTATTTTCGCATGCCAGGAAAGTGTCATTTTCACCTTAGCATACCGTAACTTTCAAGATTTGTCAGCGCGCGCACAACACGCTGAGCTTCATCGCTAAATGCACGCAAATCTTCCGCAGATTCCTTTATTAAATATGGCAGATCCATCAAGGCAGTTAAGAGATTATTTACAGTCAGGCGAGGGTTGGAAAATCGCACTTTCAAAGCCTGACAGGTTGATGAATAACTCGCGTTGGTCGTAGCCACATCTTATACTAAATCAGCCGCGGAACCCGTGAGACAAGATTTTAGATACTGCAACTTCGCTACGTTGCTTAATTGCGAGTTATCATGAACAAGAGAGGATAAAAGGTCAAAAAATCCTCCCAATCTTCGTAACGACCTGAAAATGTCGCGAGATCTAACTTGGGCAGTTTCGGGCTTCGAGAATTCAAGTCCGAACTGTCTTTATCCACCGGTCCATGTGCAAGAGCAGAAGCACCTATCGATGACGTATCAAATCGAGCTAGAACCCGCAACATTTCATTTTGAAGGGATTCGTAAGCATTTCCAATATCAGCGAACACGTCATTAACTATGTAAGGATCAGTAGCAGCATTTTCCTTTACAATAATTTCAGCATGAGTCGCGTGAACTTCTTCCCAAATTCCCTCCACGGATGCGAGTCGCCTCTCGACAATATTACGCGTAAGGCTTTCCGGAGCACATTCCTCAAATCGCGCGTGTATCCGCCTAATTTCTGCCAACCGGGAATCTTCAAGATCCGTTAACCCTTTTAAGGATACCGGCGCCATAGTAATTAACCGTATGTCGACACCTAATCAAATGCAAATGGGAATTGTCAAAATAGAAAGGAAAGGGGATAATGATCCCAACACACGTGATGCTTACAAATTGTTACGAATTGAAAGCAAAATAGTAGATGAAGTTCCGTGAAATTCCAATTAAAGGCAATACTCAATCTTCTAAAGAAATACAAGTAATGAACTACCACAATAACGCCAAGGTTAGAATCTCCAAAACTCCACACTCTCTCTCTCCTATCCGGCTTCGAAGGACCAAAATGTTCGCAATTTTAAATAAACAAAAGTAAATTAATAAATAATAATTAAAATAAAGAAAACATGTCAGAGGAGAGAGGTGGGCCAAGTAGAAAACGACCATGATTTGCGTGAACACAAAACAAGGTTTATTTACTTGGCATAGAAACCCTCCACTCAGTGAGTGGAGGGAAAAGCCCTTTACAATACTAATTAATATTACGATACTCTCACAATCGGACACTCACATAATCCAAAACATGATCAATCCGCAAGGTATAAAATCCAAGGTGAAGACGATCCGGTCAGAAAGGGACGCGAAGGAAGAGATCAGCTCTTACAATAAGTACCACAAGAAAAAATGGAGCAGTCACTTTTGCACTCGCGAGAATCAGGAACTCAAACAAACTCACACCGAACTAGAAAAACACGACCGATCACGCTGAGCCCTCAAGCTCGACTTACGAGAGTTCAAAAATTAGCAACAAACTCTCACCCTGCATTCCCACTCTAGTCGACCGGGTATGTTTACAAAACCCAAATTTTGTAAACATACCTGCTCGAACAATAAGCTTGCCGCTGGTACAATAAAACCCAGACCGCTCGAAGAGAAAGAAAAACAGTCTTTGTGAAGTATTTAAACAATAAATTGAAACTAACACAAATTTATATTACAGGCTTTATTTCGCCCGAGCAGTTTTAATTTGTCAAACGTTTTATTTTTTCAACATTTTTTTTTTATAATTTTATTTTTTTAAGAATTTAATTTCTTGAACAATTAATTTTTTCTAATATGTTATTTCTTATAATTTTATTTTTTTCAATACTTGATAGATTAATATTCACTTACTTGAATAATAATTAATATAATAAAATAATATTTCTATTAAAATAATAAAATAATATCTATTTCTTTTATTTTCCTCTGGGACATAATGGGATACAGGTATAACGTTGGGTATAACAGTTTCATTGCATAGTTCAAAGTGTTTAAATGGATTAGAAAAGGTTCCTCGCCCATCATCGTGCAGTTATTTATGGACTCTCTCCGCCTTTCAAGGACGAACCTCTTCTTGTTTTCAAATTGATCCACATTTAAATGATAATTTCTTGACTCTATGAAGAAGAAATGTTGCAATTTTTATCTAAACGAACCAATATTTATGGCTCAAAATTAGCTCCTGAAAATCTTGATTTTCGGGCTTTTTAGTCACAAATCATCATTTTTGTAGCACTATCAAGGAGGTGAAAAACGTATTAAGAGGCATGAAGAACTATTCCGCTCCGGGACCAGATGGTATCAAGACCTACTGGTGGTGTTCCAAGAAAGGAACATAAAGGTCACACTGTTCTGTAACGCTGTTACTGTAAGGATATGTAACAGTTCTGGAATTTTGTAATGTAACTAATATAGAACAGAGTGATATAACTGTTGTGTCACTAGAATGTCATACGTATTCCAGGAAAGAAACATAAAGGTCACACTGATCTGCAACGCTGTTACTGTAAGGATACGTAACAGTTCTGAAATTATGTGATGTAACTAATATAGAATAGAGTGGTAAAACTGTTATGTCACTAGAATGTCACACGTGTTCCGAGGAAGGAACATAAAGGTCACACTGTTCTGTAACGATCTTAGACCAGAGTTGTTCCAACGTTCGGGCCAAACGAGAAGAAAATATTTTATTTTATAACTTTTTTTGTTAAGGGTATAGCCGGGTAAGCATGCAAAGAATTCCCCTAATGGAATCAAGTGTTGAGTCAGATATTTGAAAGCATACAATCAAAACAAATTTTTCCCTAAATTTGAAACCGTTAGCCGACATATTGAATGAGATAGTGATGGGGGGGGCGTCCATTTTTTTTCTCTGTTTCTATCGTTCGAAACAATCTGAAAAAATTCACAGGACTTCTTTTAATCATTATGAACGTCCATGATTATCCAAAAATATTTTGACGGGAAATTCAAACTCAAACAAATTTTCAAATTTTTTATGAATTTGTTTGTGTGGTAAAACTCAAATACTATCAGTTTTTTTACAACAGAATTTTAACCCACAATAGCAATCCACAGATTACGTTCTGCCAGTTTCAGTTTTTTCCATTAGTGTAGTAAGTCACAACACGAATTGAAGTTAAGAAATAAAATCTGAGAAATTCTCGGCGATCACCGCTTTCGCGGCCAACAGCAGAAATCTTCGACTGAAAAGTGAAGTTTGACCTTGGACATTTAAAGACAATCTCAGGAACCCGTGGAGATTTTCCCAGTTTTATTCGCTAAAATTAAAGACAAGACCTTAAGACCTAGGTCGTGTCACAGGTTGAATTAGAGGTATAAAATTCGATTAATTCTTGCATTTTGCAATTCTTTGCATAAATTCTCAAGTGGTATATTCTCTTCAAAATGTCCAAAATATCTTTATTATGGCTCATTCGACGCGTAATTTCATAAGCTTTTTAACGGATTTAAAAAAAAATTCTATCTCATTTTGGGAACGATTAATCACGTTTCAAAGTCAGCAGTGATTTTTAATAGTATTTCCGCTGATCGTAATGACAATTTTCGACGGTAGTGTACTATTTACCTTATGGTCGATATTTGTCGAGAATCATCAGACCGGCAGAAATGTTGAGAAGTTTATGCTCAATAACAAAATGTGTGACTGTGATAAATGAGGACAGTGTCGAGGATTAAGTTTTGAATCAATATGAAACTAAATCAGATATATAAATAAAACTTCCAAAAAATTTCAAAAATAATAGTACACGTATAATCATTTTATTTTTCCTGTTACAATGTATACATACATTATTTATGTATAATGTATCTAATGATGTATAAATACACTTATATAACTGTATTATATGAATATATTCAGGTATCAATGGGCCTCAGGAGTTTGAATATGTGAAAATTACAGTTTTTAATTTTTTACACTGAGATCCCCTGAATTTAAAAATCTGAAAAAATGTACAATAAGAGCTCTTTGGGTGTCTATTCAATGGTAAAAAACTGAACACGAAACAATAAAAATACAAAATTTTGAAATTTTTGTTGAGTTTGAATTTCCCGCCAAATTTTTTCGAAACAATCATGCACGTTGAGAACGACCAAAAGAAGTACTGTGAATATTTTCAGATTTTTTCTAACGATAGAAACAGAGAAAAAACTAAAAACTAAAATGTGCGTTACCCCCTCTAACTCATCCAATGTGGCGGCTAACGGTTTGGAATTTTGGAACCAATTTTTTTTGATTGTATGCTTTCAAATGGCTGACTCAACATTGGATTCCCTTTGGGTGCATTTTTTGCATGCTTATCGGTTATACCCTTTTTTGCACCTTACAATTTTTAAACCCATCTTCTCATAATATGCTTGGACTAAAAAAAATACTGAATATATATTTCTGAGATGACCCTGGCTTTTTCAACAAAAAACCATAGCCGAGATTTTGTCACGAACGTTCAAGCGGCTCCATAGCGAAATTGGCTGAGGCATTGGCTAGGTACATACGGATTAGGTAGTTTAGGTAGGGTTCGAATCCCCCAGCGAGTGCGATTTTTCAACGGGTTTAAGCGTGCGATTATATGTGTAGGGGACCGTGCGTGAAATTGGATTATGATGTTTGATTATTTACCCCCAACTGGCCGTTTGACTATTTACTACGATTATTAATATATGGAGGGTGATTTACCAAAAGTTGAAGAAAAAAAAGGTTTTTATTGTTATTTGATAGAATTTATTATTGAACTTTGCTAAAGTTGCTATTCTATTATTTTAAGGTTATTGTTACGCGTTTCTAAATGCTATTATCATAGTACGTCGCTAAGGGCTGTTATTGATTGTTGGTATTTTCCATTGCTACAGGTTGATATATAAACCATTACTAGGGGTTGTATTTACCTGTGCTAATCTGCTAGAAGTTGTTACTGAACTTTGCGAAAGTTGCTATAGGAAATAGGTGATTGAGCAAAACAACTTTATTATTCATTAGATAAATATTAATTCATTATTTGAAATTACTCGAGGAGGAAGGCACGTGTTTTCGTCTTAGCAAACCAAAAGAGACTGAAAGACACATGACAGATTGACGGACTAATTACATCACAAGACATACACACACTCGTACAGCATGGAGAGCAACTTGCAGCCACGTACTTCTCGCTCACATCATTATTTACACATAACTCTCATACGGTTTTGTCGGTTTTGA
The DNA here is from genome assembly GCA_011634705.1 of Andricus grossulariae. Lineage (NCBI taxonomy): Eukaryota > Metazoa > Arthropoda > Insecta > Hymenoptera > Cynipidae > Andricus > Andricus grossulariae. The sequence goes on along the minus strand of JAABKJ010075445.1, from coordinate 107,659,683 downwards.
CCGACACTGAGAGTTTTGATTGACTGTTCTTAGAGTTAGTTATTGTCCGGTGCATAATATTGTTATTGTTATTGTCTGTGTCTAAGGTTTCTTTTGTTGTTTTTATTGATTGATTGGGTTTTTTATTGACAATTTAAAGTTTTGTTTGTCTCTTGTTAAGTATGTTATTGTCCGGTACTAGGGATAGTTATTTCAATTACTAGAATTGATATAAACCGTTGTTAAGGTTATTATTATATATTGTTAAAGGTGTTATTATTCGATCCTAGTGGTTGTCATTGGAGTTTGCCAAAGTTGTTAATGATCATTGTTAGGAGAAGGAACTATAATAAAGTTGCTATTATCCATTCATGGGGGGTTGCTACTGCCCATTGCTAGGATTTATTTAATTGACAGTTTCTAGGTAATTAAATGGGAAGAGAGGGTGTTATTGATGATTGCTAAGGGTTTATATTTGCATTTTCAAAATTCGATGCTTACTGAAAATGATGGGTCCCCGAAATTCCCATACCCGATATAAGTCCGATATTAGATATTTGTTAAAATTGCTTTTCAATCAATGGGTATCCTGAAACACGCTAAGACTATATTTGAAGAACTTTCGAATTGATTATCGAATTTGAAAAAATGAACACCTTCGAATTTGTCTAATTTAAAATTGCAAGTTTCAAAGGTGGACTAATTTTAAATAGAATTACCATAAGGTAATCCTGAATATTTTTGAAGAATGCAATTATTATTCCGATAGCATAAAATTGCAGTGGTGCTTCCTCTTATAAATATATTTTCTGGGCACTGAGGTCTGAGGTCTGGTCCTTAACGCACTCTAAAAAGAAAAAGAAAAATGTGGCACACATAGCATTCCACAAGGAAGTGGGTTTCCTTCCCCTTCGTTATTTCTCTCACTCTTATACGGCACGATTCCAGAAAGAACTAAAACACGGCTGGAGAATGCTGATAACTGTGATATTTGCCTCTTCATGGGACTAAATTGATGCAAGTTTTTTTCTGGGAACCAATTAAAATGTTGCACGATCTTCAATGAATTCGAAGAAGCAGAACAAATGCACCAGTGTTTTGTATAATTATTTGATTAAAAAGTAAATTAGTTCATATGCAAAGTAGACCTTATCTTAAAGTAACCATTCGTCCTGTATTTCGGAAGACAGTCCCGCATTTGAGCAATATGTCCTGCGAAGGTAAATGTCCTGCAAAACGTCCTGCAAAAGACGATTTTTTGCGAAACATCCCGTAAAAGCGGTTTTTTCTACTTCGAGGCTTCTGAGTTGCACTCTAGGTTCTCGATCAATCAAATTTGAGATTTCAATATTACGTGTGATATAATATATTTGAATGAATGTGAATAATAGCTTTGCGCGTTTCGAATAAGACAGTGTCATATTCTTACAGGCATATGCTTAGTAATATTCTTAATAAAGTAAGCGAAATCCTTACTTTAAGAGTATCGTCTAACCAACGGGAGAAAGAAGAAATGTGCAAAGGAAAATGCGACTTGCTCTGTTCAATAATTTATTTTAATGTTTCGTGCCACGTGCTTTTCAATCAGTTTCCATTTTCGATTGTTTTACCCACGAAGAAGTGTAAGAAGGCCAAACTCCCTACTTTCAAATGTGTAATAAGTGAGAAGCTCGAAGAAATGCAACCAATTCTAAGGATATTATATTGACGTCACATTTCAACAAAGAAGTAAGATTAAGAGTGCTTTATAACCATCTTTGTCGCTCTTACGGTATTGGCCGCGACCCTGCCCTGCCGAACGCTCCAAGGGAGGTAGAGTCAATGGTCCATAACGAGAAGTGCCAAATTTTCTGGAACTACGATTTTCGTACATCACTCTCCGTTGCTTACTCGGGGCTTGACATTGTTCTCTAGGACTTCGCGAAAGGAACCATATTCGTGATCGAATTCTCGGCTCCGGCCGTCTACAACCTTACTGGCAAGGAGAAGGAAAAGGAGGACATTTAACAAGACCTTGAAGCCATTCCTGCGTACACAAAATGTGCCAAGGCACTTGCGAGATTAATGCAGACAGCTTTCATCCTTGGGTCTCTTCGTGTCCTCAAGACACATGAGGGTTTCTCCGGCCTCTCGTTTAATTTCATTATGCCATACATCTCATGGTCGTGAGGCTTTACCGTGGGTGTGATTTACCGGGGTTCTACTGAGAGCCGATGTCATTTTTAGATGGCAGTTGCTCCCAGTGAGACCCTGCGGTGATTGTTTAACCTTTTTTTAAAATTATATATATATATATATTATTCCATTCCGGTTTCGATTCCTTTGGAATAGAACTTAAGGGCCTATGGCAAAGCCACCCAACGCGTCCTCGGGTCGCGAGTGGAGGGTCCCTGTACCAAGGGTTTCTGCTGAATATAGTCACAATAAATTATAAGCAGTCGCGGACAATCGTCCTCAAGTAGTCCTGAAGGAATTTCCCCTAAGCGGCGGCGTATCAGCCGTGCCGAAAGCTGCATAGCACCTGGGTGAGGTGGCTTAAACGGTGACTCACGGATACCCGGCGACCTCTCAGAGTATGCAGCCTTATCCTTGCACGCGGGGCTCTACAAGGGTGGACGAACCCTTTCCCTAGCTGCTCGTGGCAGAAACAATGACACAACCAAAAAGTTGTAGATGCGGTTCAAAACGATCGAACGCGCAGAGCAACCGACAATTGGTCGGCAAACGATGCTGATCATCCTAGAGTTCGGGGTGCTGAAAATAATTTAGATGGAAACACGACGACAAAGCGGCAAAACCCCCACATTGAGTGGGCGAATCAACTCAAGGATGACTTGCTAAACTGCTGCGATGCCAGAATTATCCCTGTTCATCGAGGTTTTATGGCGCGTAAGCATACTCTGTGGTGCTAAAAACGCCCGGCGCTTCAGCACGTTTCTATTCAATCCTTGCGAAATCAACGCGCCTACCTCACAAAAAATGGATATGTACGCGAAGCGCTTCCCCAATCGCTGCTTATCAAGCTGCAACAGAAGATGAGGAAGCGATAATAATACCAATCGCAGAAAGCAGGCACCTTCTGAGAGATGGTCACAATTTCAGGACATGAAGGAACATTAACATGCAAGTTCCTCGTAAGCCCTAAGATCTAGCTGAAATGGATGCATCCTTTCGTGGAGAAATCATGCAAGTGTGCGACATCTGGACCGTCAATAGCTCAGTTTATGGTGCTTTGAGAGCTTTGGCTGATTTAAATCGAAGGCTCAACGCGCGATGGATCAAAAGACTAAAAGACGCTTGCATCAACTAAACAAGAAGATTGGATGGGCAAGACAGAATGCATCCCGTGTTCAATGTGCGATTGACTACATAGCATCTGGTAGATCATTAACGGAAAGGGTTCGAAAGTTCGCCCAAGAGCCGAGGATCTTGAATCACACACTGAACAAGTCAAAGCTGCTTACAATCAAGCAGCATGTTGTGGACAAAATACGGCTATTATCTGTCGCAAGGAGGAGAATAGAGAAGAGGGAGAGATGAATCAGAGAGAATCAGGAGTTTCTCGCTGACTCATTTCGCCTCTTGAGTGAGCACCCTGTTTCTGTCAAAAATCCACCCAAGCCGAACGAGGTAGAAACTTTTTGAAAAGAGGTATACAAGATCCAGAAAATACTAATGTTGAAAGAATATACTGACAATATCATCCGCTTCAAGGAATTTTGCGACAACGTCATAAAATCTGAAGAGGAATGTTCATTAATCACTGCCGAAGAGGTGAAAAAAGCACTTGGAGGCACGAAGAACTTCTCCGGTGCTCGACCAGATTGTATCAAGAACTTCTGGTGAAAGAAGTTTACGTCTATACACCAACATTTGGCCTGCATATTCACCTAGCATTTAGAGTCGGAGACGCCCCTTCCGCAGTGGCTGGTGTTAGGACGCACTATACTCCTACAGAAAAAAGACAACTTGTCCAACCCAGAGAATTACAGGCCAATAACTTGTTTGAACACACTGTATAAGATCTTTACAGCTGTCCTAACAATTGTCCGCGACTGCTTATTAATTATTGTAACCATATTGAGCAGAAACCCTTGGTATAGGGACCCTCTATCCGCAACCCGAGGACGCGTTCGGTGGCTTTGTCATAGGCCCTTCGGCTCGATTCCTTATATATATATATATATCTTAAACAGACATTCACGTTACGCGTAAACACACTCAAACAAAATATAAAATAAAAATAAAATATTGTTTTTCTCTAAACTTTGTCTTCCCAATAACAAATAAAATCTAACGTGGAAATATTTTACCAAATAATTTAAATTTAAAATTCAAAGCTTTTCCGGGTTTCAATCGCGTGCAAAACTACGAATCTTGCTGACGTTCCGTGATCATTGCAGTTCACTTGTTCAGGGCTGACCTGAAACTGAAGTTTCAGGATATGTTGTTCTTACATATATTCTCTACGATGCCTGTGATTAGCCAGAACGCCGCATTATAGGGACTGCTCGAACTTGATTAACCAATCAAGTCTTTTTTAAAAACCCGGGAGGCCGGGAAGCCAAATTGGATTCGTACTATATCCATTGTCCCTATTAATGTTATTAGAGTGTGTCAAGATTTCGATTGCTTCTCTATGTTTTCTTGGAAAATTGTTATACGTTTTTGCAATGACGATTGTTTTGTCAAATAAAATGCTATGTCCTGTTTCAATATGATGCTCAGCTAGTGCTGATTGGGTGAAATGTTTCAGCCTGACTTTACTCTCATGTTCCTTTAAACGTTGTCCTACCGCCCTCCCGGTTTCTTCAATATAGACTTTGCGACAAGAGCAAGGAATTTTATATACTCCCGGATCATTGAGACGTGCCTTTTTATCTTTAGGATTGTTTAGAAGTTGTCCTACTTTCGCAGGTGGATCAAATATGGTTTGGATGATGTTTTTGTTGAGAATTCTTCCTATTTTTTCTGTGATACCTTGAATGAAGGGTAGGATGATGGTCTTTTTTCTCTCTCCTTCTTTTGTGGGTTGTGTTGACTTGTTTTTTTGAGTGTATTTTCTCATTGCCTTCTCAATTTGTTTGTTTGTGTAATCGTTTTGTATTAGGATTTGTTTAACATTTTGTCATTCGTTTTGTAAGTTATATTTATCTGTTATGGAGACAGCTCTGTATACAAGGGAATTGATGACCGATTGCTCTTGAGATGGATGATAGTGGGAGCAGGCATGTAGGTATCTGTTTGTGTGGGTGGGTTTTCTGTAAACTTCATATTCTAATGTCTTATCATATCTTTTCTAAACCAGTACGTCCAAAAAAGGCAATTCTCCGTTTTGTTCAATTTCCATGGTGAACTTGATATCAGGGTGTAATTGATTGCTGAAATCGAAGAACTTATGTAGTTTATCTAGTCCATGTCTCCAGAAGACAAAAGTGTCGTCAACGTAACGGCACAAAAATTCCGGTTTGAGCTTGGATTTGTTAAAGATTTTAGCTTCTAGATTTTCCATAAAGATGTTGGCTATTACAGGTGAGATTGGAGATCCCATTGCTGCTCCTGAAGTTTGTTTGTAGAATTGGTAATTGAAAGAGAATTAGGTATTATTGAGACAGTGTTTTATCAAAGGTATAAAATCGCAGGAAAAGTTTGCAAAGGATTTAATAATATCGATGTATCAGAGATTGGTACTTTCGTAAAGATAGATTCTACGTCGAAACTCACTAAGATGTCTTGGGGTTGAATGTGAATCCGTTGTATCTTTCTGATGAAGTCAAAAGGATATTGGACGTGCGTGATAGAGTTTCCTATGAAAGGATTCAGTTCTTTGGCGAGAAAGCGTTCTAGGTTGTGAGTTGGTGAGTTTATTGCGCTGACGATCAGTCTGACTGGTAGGTTGTTTTTATGGATATTTGGAAGTCCGTAAAGTCTTGGAGAGGTGGGATTAGTAGGTATTAATTAAGATATTGTTTGGCTGTCAAGTTGAGAGTCTTTTAGAAGTGTTTTTGTTTTGCTGAATATTGTTTTTGTTGGGTCTTTTCTCAGTTTTTCATATGTATCGTCAGTTAGAAGGTCCATGATTTTGTCGTTATAGTCTTCTTTATTCATTATTACTGTTGCGTTGCCTTCGTCTGCGGGTAATATTATGATGTCTCTATTCTGGTTGAGTTCTTTAATTGCTGTTTTTGCTTGTTTTGTCTAGTTTGAAGAGGGAAGTTGGGCTTGGCGTAAAATGTTGGCCGTCCTACGCCATATGTCATTCCCTTTTTCGGGTGGAAGGGTATATATTGTGGATTCCAAATTACTGATGATATCTTCTTTCGGGATTTTGGAGGGAGCTACTGCAAAATTATTAATTAAAAACGCTATAATCACTCAACGCGAATCGCTATCGCCTTCTCTGAAGACTGTATGAATATACTATTAGAAGAATATACGATTAGTAACAGGATGGTAGGTTTTTCCAAAGTCAGAGACTCATTGGCATCCAGCTAAAATGTTTTCACCCATACTTTTTGGTGAGTATATATACGTTCTTATTAGGTGGGAGTTAGATAAGTAAGTGTGTTTAACAGGTCGCCCGTCGCTGGCCGTTATTATTCGCTTAAGACGCAGCAATCACTGAGGGCAAATAGTTATCATCTTCTTAGAAGATTGCATGACATACGGTGAGCTGGGCGAATGACAATGCGGATTCCTCATATCTCAGCATGTTAACGGTTTCTTCGAATAGCGGTCTGTCGATTTTTCGCGCATACGTAATATCCCAATTACGTTTAGAATTAGAAGACTAAAGTCCTAAGCAGAATATGAAATCAGTGACAGGCCATTAGTTTTTTCAACGCCATAGACTCATTAGCTGTCTGCTTGAATGTTTTTACACATATTTTACAGTAAGTATGTATAGGTTCTTATTTGGTCCGAATTAGATACGTAAGGGTGTTTATCAGGTCGCTTACCCCTGGCAGTTATTTTTCATATAAACGCATTAATTACGTAATGCGAATCGCTATCATCCGTAAAAGGAATTTCGTAAATTCCTTGTATTACTAAAATTCGGTGAATTCCTCGAATTCCGCGCATTTGTTGATTTCTGTGAATTTCTTTGAATGCGGTGGCTAATTTTGAATTCCGTGAGTTCCTTGAATTTCGTGAATTTCGCGTAGCAGAATATGAAATCAGTGACAGGCTGTTATTTTTTTCAAAGCCATAGGCTCATTAGCAGCCTGCTTAAATTTTTTTACATACATTTTTCAGTAAGTATATATAGGTTCTTGATAGATCCGAATGAGATACGTAAGGGTGTTTAGCAGGTCGCTTACTACTGGCAGTTAATATAATTATAAACGACATAATGATTTAATGTGGATCGCTATCACCTTCTTTGAAGATTGCATGCCATGTAATGAACTTGGAGTATATCAACCCGGATTCCCCATACGTAAGCATATTAATGTTTGCTATGAACTGCGATCTGTTGATTTGCTCTACATGCGTAATATCTTCATTACGAAATTAGAAATTCAAAGTCGATCGTGGAATGGATTGTAAGTAATAGGGTCAGGGTTCCAACAAAAATTAAGTGGTTTGTTTCTGATATCTGTGAATTATTTCTACAAATCTAAGATAAATGACCTAATAGCTATGCTGATTAGAAAGTACTTATTGGATCTGCGGTTACGGAGGTACAATTTTAAAACTGTGCCAAATTGTGTCAAAATTTAATTTCGCGTGTAACGAATAAGAAGGTAACGGTAGTTTCGTTAGCTTTCTTTTTGTTGTTTTAGACGTAAAACATATATGCCACATAATTTTGACGTAATGTCTCCGCAGCTTCACTACCTTTCAATATTCTCTTATACTAATCTCACTTTCGAGGCAAATTATTTCGAAATTATCCAACTAATTGACAAACGTCACAAAAGTGACCCCTTATTTTGTTAAGTTCCTTGAGTAGGATGATAAGGTTTTTGGAAACTCATAGACTGATTGATTGTTTGATTAGGTGTTTCTACACATATTTTTCAGTAATTTTATATAGGTTATTATTAGTTCCGAATTAGATACGTAAGGGTGTTTAGCAGGTCGTCCGTCGCTGGCCTTTATTATTCACTTAAAACATAACAATCACCAAAAGTAAATAGCTATCATCTTCTCGAAAGATTGCATAACATGCAGTGAACTGGGAGAATGACAATACGCATTCCCCATGTATCAGCATGTTCACGGTTTCTTTGAACAGCGGTCTGTCCATTTTTTCGCGTATACCTAATGTCCTAATTACGTTTAAAATTAGAAGACTAAAATCGTGAGCAGAATATGAAATAAGTGACGGGCTGTTAGTTTTTTCAATACCATACACTCATTAGCTTCGTGCTTAAATGTCTTTACACATATATTTTCAGTAAGTATATATAGGTTATGAGATCCGATTTATATACGTAAGAGTGTTTAGCAGGTCGCTTATCGCTGGCAGTTATTTCAAATATAAACGCATTATTCACTTAATGCGAATCGCTATCATCTCCTTTCAAGATTGCATGGCATGTATTAAACTTAGAGAATATCTATACAGATTCCCCATAAATCAGCTTATTGATGGGTTCTATGAACAGCGATCTTTTGAATTGTCCCGGACAGACTTAAGGTCGTTAGCCATTCTTTCCGCGGTTTGCCTCTGGGCATACTGCCATTTACTTTACAAACCTTTTTCTTCGTATACCAAAGGCCAATATAATAGGTCAATTCTTTCGAAAGTTATCGTGCTCACAGACAGACATACATACATACAGACAGACAGACAGACAGACACATTCGTAAAAACCTGTTTTTTGGGTTCAGGGGGTCTCAAAACGTGGTTCATACAACGTTCTTTGAGCCGATGCTACGATTACATGAACAAATTTTTTTGAAATTTATTTTATTTATTTCCAAAATAAGTTTAAACGCGAGCAAAACATGTTTTCTTTACAGTTTGGGAAAATATATTATTCTACAATTCGAAATAATATAAATTCTATAAGGCGATTCTCCATATAGCGCAAATTTCAATGTCCGTGGTGTTTAAAAAAATGGATGATTACACTCATAGGCATGGATACAGTCTAAACGAGTAATTTCTATGCCAATTAATAACGACCGCTAATTACTGTTATTCAACAATTCAACAATGCAAACTACCCTAGATTTGTGGGAGCCAATCAAGACAGAGTCAATGCTTTGGACCGGCAAAATCTCAATAATTTTAAATGGACGGATCAACTCAGGACGAGTGTGGCTCCTAAACGAGAAGGTTACATGGCGCGACTGCATGCTCTGTGATGGGAGAAACATCCAGAGCTCTCGCACATTTCGCATCAAAGTCTGCGAAACCGTGCCGAGGACCTCAGGAAAAGGGGTTATATAAGCGGAGCACCTACTCTACCGCAGCCAGAACAAGCCAGCAACAGAGAAAGAGAGGCGACACTGAGACCAACCGCAGGCAGGCATACATTAGAGGAAGAGCGATGCTTTAGAACCAGGAAAGACATCAACATCCAGGTTTCTCTCATGCCCAAAGATCTGGCAGCCTGTATGATGCAGCGAGAACTTTCGCGGATGCAAACCGTAGAACAAAACCAACGGCTGATCATGAGACTAAAAGACGAATCCAACAACTACATAACATCCGGCAGGAATTTCGCTGCCAGGGTCCGAAAGTTTGCGCGGAGACTGCGGATCCGTCATCACATACTCAACAAATCAAAGCTGCTAACCATGAGGCAGCATATTGTTGACAGAATACGAATACTTTCTGACGCTAGGAGAAGTCTAGAGGAGAGTGAGAGGTGGGTCAGAGAAAACAAACAGTTTTTCTCTGACCCATCTCGATACTTCCAAGACCCTCCAGTTACTGTCGACCACCCGTCCATACCAGAGGAAGTCGAGGCATTTTGGAGAGAAATATATGAAGTCCAGCATCCAGTGAGTGAAGACACAAAGAAGACAAATAGCTTCCAGCAGCTGTGCAGTGCCCTCATAACACCTGAGGAGGAATGCCCACCTATCACTACCGAGGAGATGAAGAAAGTATTAAGAGGCATGAAGAACTATTCCGCTGCGGGAACAGGAGGTATATCTGAAAATATCAAAGACCTGCTGGAAGAAGTTTCCTTCCACCCACCAGTATCTGACCCGCATTTGCACCTCATATCTAAATTCGAAAGAGTCTATTCCAGAATGGTTGGTGGTAGGACGCACACTGTTCCTCCCGAAGATGGGCTTATATTTTTGCTCATATTTTTGGAGTACACTGTGGAGGCTGGAATGGAGTTCGGATTAAAAAAATTTGCCAAAGTTAATTTGAAGCGAGGAAAACTTAATGGCATCCCCGAAGATCCTGAGTTCATCGACAGAAGCGCTATATGACACCATGGAGCTGGAGAGACCTTGGCGTGCCAAAAAACCGCATTCAGGACGTGACACCTATAACAAATTCGCTCCGATGTAGATACAAACGTATTATCCGACAGATTTGGTCCTCCGAACTGTCGGCTAAGAACGAAGTATCTGCAATGAATATGCTTGCCTTCCCGGTGTTACTTTATTCAGTTGGAGTGGTTCTATGGACGAAGGACGAACTGAGATCCCTCGATATCGGGTCACGAAAGGTTATGCACATGAACAAATGCATGCACCTTGAATTGTCTGTTTCGCGACTTTACATCTCACGCCGTCAAGGAAGTCGCGGAATACTGATTCTCGAATGTCTTCACAATATTATTATTCTAGGTACAGCACATATAGTCACAAATGGACGAGACCCTCTTCTTCAAATGGCCAGGAAACATACAGAAGTGGGCAAAGGAGCGTTTCTGTACAAAGGAGCGGAGAAGGCTGCTGAAACACTTAGCCTTGACTTCAATATCAGGGGTGAGCAAAGTTCATCAAACATTATTCATCTCGAGTACTCACTCCTGAAGGCAATTCACTGTAGGCAGTGAGTCTGCGCAGTACTATAACGAGTACATTAACGAAATTGAAACCTGATGCTATACTTAATACTTAGTTCTCTCATATGTAATAAATCTATTATTTTGTTGATATTCGTATATCATTATTAATCATCTTCATAATTCCTCATTTCTTGCGTATTCTGATTTTACTTTAAGCTTTTTGAACTTTTCCACTCGAGAAATTACAGTCTAGAGAGTATTTAGTAAAAGGGTATTAGCGCCCTGAAACTTTAGTTCTCAAAACCACGGGGGCGAAGCGCCCAATGGGAAGGTGAGAATCACGAGCATGCTAAACTGCCGTAATAAATTGAGGAACTATTTTTAATTTTTATATAGTTGCTCAACCATCAGTGTATTTATGTTCCGTCTATTTGAATTTGCTTTCAATGGCGACGATGTTGTTCTTAACCTACTGTCAAACGTTTTTAAAAGTATTTTAAAAACAGCGTCTCTTCTAACAAAAAATTATTTGGTTCATTCAAAAAAGCATTTTTTGGTGAAGTTTTGGTCTCCGGTGATCCCGAAACTCGGAATTCAACACCAGTAACTTCTAATCTGGTTCCATAGTTGTAATTCGGTAAATTGTTTAAAATTTGAATAACTTAAATTGGCTATTTAAAAATAATTCATAGTACATTGTTGAGTACTATCATTTTAAATTAATCGCTTCTTTGATTTCAGAGTCTCACTTTGAAAAAAAACTACACATTTGCTCAAGTTAAAAAACGAGCATTGTTAAAAATGATTGATGAAATCAGAGAAAATATTTCCATTATTAATGGTATTTAATTTTGGAAGAGAACTCAAGGCGAACTTTTGAAAAAAATAATTTGAGGACAAAATTGTTTATTTAACCATAGTTATTTATACTTTTATGTTCTTGCTTTCTCTTCAGGCAAAAGTTGCATTTCTCATTTAATTCTAATATTGTGTGACTTATTTTAGTCCATGAAAGATTCTCTAAAGGTCTCTTTGGTATGTTTTTATTAAAAACAAATTGTATTTAAGTAAAATATTGTTTATGAAAATAACAATGGTATGATTCCTAAATAATTAAAAAACAAACTTTGCAACTTTTTCACCTAAAGAGAAAACAAAAACATGAAACTTCAAATAACTATTGCTAAATAAACCATTTTTAGTTGAAATATTTTTTCTAAAGATCGACTTTAGTTCTCTTTCAAAATTAGTTAAGATTACGCAGGTGAAAAATTTCCTAAATTTCATCAATCATTTTTAGCAATGTTCATTTTCCATTCGAAGAGCAAATCATGCAATCGTTTTTAGGGTTAGAGGTTGCGCATGTCGGTGGAAACAAGTTCTGGCCTATCACTTTACAGTTGGTACTATTTCTACGCAAAATTTAAAAAAATCTTATTTTGACATTAATTTCTCAATTGCAAAGTATTGGATTAAACATTGTTTCCACAGTTTGTGATCGAGGTCCTACTAACAGAAGTGCTGTTACTCGACTGTGTGCTAAGACTAATCAAACGGAGGATCAGTTTTACTTTAACGTAAATAATAAGCCTGTGGCATTATTATACGATGTTCCTCATTTACTGAAAAATACTAGAAATACATTATTAACAAGTACGCTAGAAACGCATGGGGGAAAGTTAGTAAAATTCCAATATATACAAAAACCTTTCGAGTTAGATCAGAAAAAGAAATTTCGATTATTAAAAAAATTAAAAGCAGAACATTTTAAGAAAGGTGATCGGTACTATCAGATGAAAGTAAAAGTGGCAGCAGCACAGTTGAGTAGTAGTATGGCAGGCAGCATTGAAAACTTTGTGACATGTAGCCAGTTGCCTCCGGAGGCTTTATTTACTGCCGCATTCGTTGACATAATTGACAAATTGTTTGACTCTATGAATGTAGCAATTCAATGTGGCACTGATGATAAACCATATAAATGTGGTGTAAGCAACACATCACCCCACTTGTCATTATGGGATCAGTTGGTAAATGAAATACCGAAATGGAAACTGTGGCGATACAAGCGTGATAAAAAAACCGATACTTACGCGTGGAAAGATGTCACAAAAACTTTTTCATTTTTAGATGGTTGGGTTTCAAATATGAAAGCATTAAAGTTCTTATGGGCTAAATTAAAAGAGAAAGGATTCTCTTATTTGGATGTCCGCTCTTTTAATCAAGATCCAGTAGAAAACTTATTTTGCAATATTAGGCAACACGGTATTTCGAACACCAACCCTACTTGTTTTCAATTTACTGCTGCGTTAAAAACAGTTCTTGTCAATAGCATATCCCAATAATTATGACCAAATAGATCTACCAAAACACTTAGAAGAAAAACAGAATTACTGGATTAACGTAACTTATAACGTTAAATACAATGAACAAGATCAAAATAATTTAGAAAAGAAATTGATTCAGCTTCCTAAACAAATAGATAATGACGAATTAAAACAAGCTCGCTTAAGTTTAGACGACACTGAAAATACATTGAAAACTATAGCTACTCACAGACATTTAAGAACTTGGACAGAAAGTGGACTATAATGGCCACAGTACTTTGGGTATGCAGCTCTAACTTCAGGCGTATTATTTATATTATATAAGATCGGATTTTTTAACATAATATTGAACTGTGTTCCAAAAAAACGATGTATATTTTGTGTTAAAACTAAAGTAGAGACTCCGACTCATATTGTAACCTACAGTACTAGTGTACAAACTTTGTTAGATAATAAGGATACTAATATCAGAACTCAAAAGGTACAATTTTGAAAGTTTAGAGACTAAACTCATTCTAAAGAGAGGGTTGTAACGGTTGACCTCTATGGACCTCTCCCACTTACAAATTTAAGCTATATATACAGCGCTTTGGCCCAGCACGATTTAGTTCTAATCATATTCTTATACGACAAACTGTACTCATTTGAATAAAGAATAGTCGAGTACCATTTGGTAACTCGACTCCTTTTTGAAAACATCTATTCTGATATTTCGGCATAACATTGTCCTATTCAAATTTATTACTTCATACTTCTCATTTGAAACAATTCTTTGAAATTGTAATCTGCATATTCCACTCAGTTGAACATAACCTGATGTAACTTACAATTGGCAGATTCACGCTCATTTAAAGTTGCTATGTGTGAATCGTATTTTTACCATTGGGTGTGATCTTTAAAGACCTCCATTTCATATTGAATTTCAACACATTCAAGCGCACATTAATGAATCGTAGAATGCCCATGGGAATTATTTCAGGCTCCTCAGTCTCATTCAACTCTATTCACTCCGCAATTTAACGAATGAGGACTGGCAGATTAAGAGCACCGCGCACAGGTTTCAGATTAAAAATGTAGCCAACCGATTGGATTTTCTTTTTTCAATCTGCAAATAGCAGATACGCAATTCAAACCGACTCACTTCCTGTCGGTTCTTTTTTCCAGGATACAATTTGCCATTCTTATTTAAACCTAATGTCATAGGGCTCATTTCATTCGTTGAATATTTGTCTAAAAATTTCTTTGTTATGTTTTCATTTTGAAAAAGGTTTCAAGAAAAATATTGTTAATAAAATTAGCAATTGTATAATTCTTGAATAAGAGTTTCTTAATAATAACGTATCAAATAGATTTGTAGTGAATCTTTCGAAAAATAAAATGAGACCTACAATATTAGTATTATATAAGAATTGCAACTTTTACCTAAAGAGAAAGCAAAAAACTGACACTGTCAATAAATATTGTTAAATAAGCATTGTTAACCTGAAATATTTTCTTCTAAAGTGCGCCTTCAATTCTCTTCCGAACTTAGTTACAATAATAATAGGAATATTTTCCTAGATTTTAAAAATAACACAGGCCCACAAAAAAAAGTGGTTTGTGCGAGAGATCAGAGTATTGTATCTTTACGTATTTCGGGGCGCTGAACACGAATTTGGCATCAGTTTTTGCCCAGCACGTCTGGATTTCCCCCTAGACGCCGAAAATTCCCTATAAAATCAGCTTTATCGGGTATGAAATATCCTTTGTTATTGAAATCATCTGGTAAAAGATCAGGCATGATATTTGTATGTATTGTGGAACGCTGAACACGAATCTCAGACTAATTTCCCGCAATCACATCGGGGTTTTCGCTAGACGCGGAAAATTCCCTAGAAAATCAGCTTTTTCATGTATGAAATTGCCCGTGTTTTTGAAATCGTCTGGAAAAAAGACCAGGCATGATGTTTTATGTATTTTAGGGCGCAGACACTGTTATTTACTGTGATGTAACAGTTCTAGAACACAAAAGAACAGGTTCTGTAACAGGATTAGAACATAACTACTTAGATCATGGTCTCAGTAATGTCGTCCCCAAATGGACGTAGCAGTTCTGTAACGCTGTTACAGATCCATGTTCTGTCAGAGATCTGTAACAATTCTGGAACAGCATTATATGTAACAAAAATATTTTTAGAACAATTTAGGAACAGGGTTACAGAGTAGCAATGGTCTATAATAGTGCCGTAACACATTTGTAACAGTGTGACGATTTAAATTTGTTCTGTGATTGTTCTGTAATAATTCTGGAACAGCGTTATATGTCAACAAATATTTTTAGTTTGACTCATAGACGCGCAACATGTGTGGCAAAGCGGGAACATGAGTTTCCCATGCATTCGCACGGGTAACACTGGGTGGTATAAATTGCGAGGTGGAATTACACGACATTTGATCAGACCATCAATTTTTTTCAAATTCTCATAATTTGGACCTGTTGCACCTTTACACTCCTCATCACCTACATAAATTTTCGGGTGCCCCACAGGAAATTTACCCATTTTTGAAATAAATGGATATAAAGAGCAAACGTCAATATATCGTATTTTTTCGTTCCTTTTTACTTTATAATAGCATACGGTATTCCCTGTGCGACCTCCGAAAAACGCGTCAGTTTGACGTACTGGCACTACCAAATTTCGTTCAATACGTAACCATCTTTACGTATATTTTCACTCGCGGCGCAAGTGCTTTCATATCGTTAGGGATGTGAACTTTATGCATTCGAGAATGCCGAATTATGTACCAAAATTCGAGTCTTTTATGCGGTGATTATGCGGTGAAAATTCTGAAATTATGCAGGCATTATGCGCTCAAAAATACAAGTCTATACATTATTATGCATTATAGGTTGACAGAATACATTTTAAACAATAGAGAAAGAATATGCAAATATTGCAGTAAAATTATTTACTCTTAAAAACAAATCAACTTCTGTTTACATATCTCAAATTACCTAATGTTGTTTTTCACGAAAAAAATCTGCCCACCGCGCGGGCATATTCTCATCGCGCACTGCGCGCGTAGCTCGCAAGTTTGAGCGCGCCTAGAGCGCGCGACTGTTGGTCCTCGCGCTTCGCGCTCGATAACGTAGTACCTCGCACTACGTGCTCGATTTTTGTATTCCCCCCCCATTTGTGCGCAGGCTTATTAAAATTAAAGGTAAAAAAATCTACAAATGTTATTTGGTGATTGTTAGGGATGTGAACTTGATGCATTCGAGAATGCCGAATTATGCACCAAAATTCGAGTCTTTTATGCGGTGATTATGCGGTGAAAATTCTGAAATTATGCAGACATTATGCCAAATTTAATGCTCCGCAATTTTTAGAAAAAACCTGTGGTCATGCTAGCTTAACGTTAAGCTAGCAGGACCACATATAGAAACAAAAACAACTTACACAATATTTCTTTGCACAATAATTTAGGGCTCATTTAATGCCCTATTGTCAAATTTGATGCTCCGCATTAAAAAAACAACCTGTGGTCCAGCTAGTCTAACGCTAAGCTATCAAGACCACCCATGGAAAAAAAACTACTTAGAAAAAATGTCTTTGCAGAATAATTTAGGGCTCATTTAATGCCCTATTGTCAAATTTGTTGCTCCGCATATAAAAAAACCTGTGGTCCTGCTAACTTAACGTTAAGCTAGCAGGACCACACATAGAAAAAAACAACTTAGACAATATTTCTATGCAGAATAATTTAGGGCTCACTTAATGCTCTATTGCCAAATATAATGCTCCGCAATTTTAAGAAAAAACCTGTGGTAATGCTAGGTTAACGTTAAGCTAGCAGGACCACAAATAGAAAAAAACAACTTAGACAATATTTCTTTGCAGAATAATTTAGGGCTCATTTAGGGCCCACTTAGTGCCCTATTTCCAAATTTGATGCTCCGCCTTTTTTTAAAAAAAGTCCTTAATGAGCCCTAAATTATTCTGCAAAGAAATATTGTCTAAGTAGTTTTTTTCTATGTGTGTTCCTGCTAGTTTAACGTTAAGCTAGTATGACCACAGGTTTTTTCTAAAAATGGCCGAGAATTAAATTTGGCAAAAGGGCATTGAGTGAGCCCTAAATGAGCCCTAAAATATTGTGCAAAGAAATATCGACTGAGTTGTTTTTTTCTATGTGTGGTCCTGCTAACTTAACGTTAAGCTAGCATGGTCACAGGCTTTTTCTGAAAATTGCGGGGCATTAAATTTGGCTATAGGGCATTTAGTGAGCCCTAAATCAGCCCTAAATTATTCTGGGAAGAAATATTTTCTAAGTAGTTTTTTTTCTATGTGTGGTCCTGCTAGCTTAACGTTAAGCTAGCATGACCACCGATTTTTTTGTTTAAATGCTGAGCATTAAATTTGGCAATAGGGTATTAAATTAGCCCTAAATGAGCCCTAAATGAGCCCTACATTCCCTACAGGTTTTCAGTCCATTTGTGCAATATGGTCCTGCCAGCTTAACGGACCTAAAAGGAGTGCAGGTGGTCCAGGATGATATGTTTCAGAATGGAAGAAGGCATGAATGAGTGTAAATATTGGATGAGTGAAGAAATGAAAATGTGTAGGGTATGTGGGTATGAAAGGGAATTGAAACCATTGAAATCTCTGAAAGATTTGTGAAATTATTGAAATTTTTATGAAATTTGTAAAATATTTGTGAAATTTTGAGGAATATTTTAGGACTCTTCGACATCTTTGTAAAATATTTTGGAAGTCCTTGAAAACTTTTTAATCTTTTCAGAATCTTTGAAATCTTCTAAAATATTTTTAAATCTTTGTGAAGTTTTACAAACCTTTGTGAAATCATTGAAATCTTACGTAATTTTTTTAATCTTTTAAAATATTTTGAAAACCTTGAAATCCTTTGAAACTTTTATGGAATCGTTGGAATCTTGTAAAATATTTTAAACTCTTTTGAAACCATTGAAATCTCTGAAAGATTTGTGAAATTATTGAAGTTTTTATGAAATTTGTAAAATTTTGAGGAATATTTTAGGACTCTTTGACATATTTGTAAAATTTTTTTTGGAAATCCTTGAAAACTTTTTAATCTTTCCAGAATCTTTGAAATCTTCTAAAATATTTTGAAATCTTTGTGAAATTTAAAAAATCTATGTCATATCTTTGAAATCTTTATGAAATCCTTAAAATGTTCGTGAAATCTTTGAAATCTTCAAAAACATATGTGAAGTTATTGAAATCTTTGTCAGATCTTTTAAATCTTTCCGAAATTTTGTGAAATATTTTTATATCTTTATGAGATCTTTAAAATCTTTGTGAAATCTTTGAAATTTTTTGAAATCATTGAAATCTTTGCGCAATCTTTGAAATCTTCTAAATCATTTTGAAAACCTTGACATCCTTAAAAATTTTTGTGGAATCATTGAAACCTTTAAAAATATTTTAAACTATTTTGAAACCATTAAAATCTGTGAAGGATTTGTGAAATTATTGGAATTTTTATGAAATTTGTAAAATATTTGTGAAATTTTGAGGAATATTTTAGGATTCCTTGACATCTTTGTAAAATATTTGGGAAATCCTTGAAAACTTTTTTATCTTTTCAGAATCTTTGAAATGTTCAAAAATATTTTGAAATCTTTGTGAAACCTTTATGAAATCTTTATGAAATCATTAAAATCTTACGTAATTTTTGAAGTCTTTTAAAATATTTTGAAATATTTTGAAAACCTTGAAACCTCTGAAGGATTTTTGTAATTATTGAAATTTTTGTGAAATCTTTAACATATTTGTGAAATCTTTAAAATATTTGTGAAAGCTTTTGAAATATTTTTGGACTATGAAATCTTTTCGAAATCATTGAAGTATTTGTGAAATCATTTAATCTTTTGTGAAATCTTTGTGAATTCTTTCTGAAATTAATCAAATCTTTTGAAATTTTAAATCTTTTGGAATCTTTGAAATCTTTAAAATCTTAAATTTCAGGAATCTTTTAAATCTTTGCGAAATCTTCTAAAATATCTTCAAATTATTAAAATCATTTGACATATTTTAATATCTTTTTGGAATCTTTGACATTATTGAAATTTTTGAAGTATTTGTAAAACCATTGACATTTTTGTGAAATCTTTGAAAGTCTTCCTGAAATTTTGTTAATCTTTTGAAATCTTTGTGGATTAATTAAAATCTTCTGAAATCATTTGACATATTTTTAAATATTTTGAAATCATTTTGGAATCTTTGAAATCATTGAAATTTTTGAAGTATTTGAGAAAACATTGAAATGGTTGTGAAATCTTTTAAAGTCTTTCAGAAATCTTTTAAAATCTTTTGGAATATTTAAAATTTTCTGAAACATTTGAAATCTTAAATTTTTTGGGATTTTTGAAAACTTTGTCAAATCTTTCTGAAAAATTTTTTCAAATGTTTGTGGGATCATTAAAATCTTTGCGAAATCTTTTAAAACATTTTGAAAACCTTGAAATCTTTGAAAGTCTTCCTTAAATCTTTTGGAATATTTAAAAATTTTCTGAATTGTTTGAAATCTGTTAAATTTTTCTCAAATATTTTGAAATTTTTGTGGAATCATTAAAGACTTCTGAAATCATTTGACATATTTTGAAGTCTTTGAAATCATTGAAATACTTTCAAGTATTTGTGAAAACGTTGAAATCTTTAAAAGTCTTTCTAAAATCTTTAAAATCTTTTGAAATATTACCAAAAATTTCGAATCTTCTGAAATCTCAAATCTTTTAGAGTTTTCGATTCCTTTTTCAAAATTTTCTGAAATATTCTGAAATCATTGTAGAATCATTGAAATCTTTCCGAAATCTTTTTGAAATCCTCGAAAACTTTTTGAAACATTTTATGAAATCATTGAAATCTTCTAAAATATTTTGAAATATTTTGAACTCTTTGTGAAATTATTGAAATCTAAGCGCTATCAGCTCCAATAACAACAATAACATTGAAAATTTCGATTGTAAATTTTCTGGGGAAAAATTTTCTGAAGCAAAAATTTTTCCCAAAAAATGTCAAAAGCACTATCAGCTCCAGTAACAACAATAACATTGAAAATATCGATAATAAATTTTCTGAAGAAAAAATTTATCCCCAAAAATGTCAAAAGCACTATCGCCTTCAATAACAACAATAACATTGAAAATTTCGATAGTAAATTTTCTCAGGAGAAATTTTGTAAAGAAAAAATTTATCCCAAAAAATGTCAAAAGCGCTATCGGCTTGAAAAAACAACAATAACATTGGAAATTTCAATAGTAAATTTTCTGAGGAATGATTTTCTGAAGAAAAAGTTTTGTCCCCAAAAATGTCAAAAGCGCTTTTGATTCAATAACAACAATAACATTGAAAATTTCGATAGTAAATTTTCTGGGGAAGAATTTTCAGGAAAAAAAATTATTTCCCAACAATGTCAAATGCATTATCGACGTCAATAACAACAATAACATTGAAAATTTCGATAGTAGAATTTCTGAGGGCATATTTTCTAAAGAATAATTTTTTCTCCAAAAATGTCAAAAGCGCTATCGGCTTCAATAACATCAATAACATTGAAAATTTCGATAGTAAATTATCTGAGGAAAAATTTTGTGAAAAAAAAAATTTTTCGCTACAAGTACAAATGCACTATCGACTACAATAACAACAACATTGAAAATTTCGATAGTAAACTTTCTGAGGACAAATTTTCTGCAGAAAAATTCGGTCCCCAAAAAGGTCAAAAGCGCTATCGGCTTCAATAACAACAATAACATTGAAAATTTCGATAGTAAACTTTCTGAGGACTAATTTTCTGGAAAAAAAATTATTTCCCGACAATGTCAAAAGCACTATCGACTTCAATAACAACAATGGCATTGAAAATTCCGATATTAAATTTTCTGAGGGAAAATTTTCTGAAGAAAAATTGTTTCCCCAAAAATGTCAAAAGCGCTATCGCGGCTTCAATAACAACAACAACTTTGAAAATTTCGATAGTAAATTTTCTGAGGAAAAATTTTCTGAATCAAAATTTTTTCCCCCAACAATTTCAAATGCACTATCGACTTCAATAAAAACAATAACATTGAAAATTTCGATAGTAAATTTTCTGAGGAAAAATGTTTTCTCCAGAAATGTCAAAAGCGCTGTCGGCTTCAGTAACAACAATAACATTTACATTTTCGATCGTAAATTTTCTGAGGAAAAATTTTCTGCAGAAAAATTTTTTCCCCAAAAATGTCAAAAGCGCTATCGGCTTCAATAACAACAATAACATTGAAATTTTCGATAGTAAATTTTCTGATGAAAAATTTTCTGAAGCAAAAATTTTTCCCCAAAAATGTCAAAAGCAGTATCGGCTTCAATAACAACAATAACATTGAAAATTCCGATAGTAAATTTTCGGCGGAATAAATTTCTGAAAAAAAATTCTTCCCAACAATGTAAAATGCACTATCGACTTCAATAACAACAATGACATTGAAAATTTCAATAGTAAATTTTTTGAGGAAAAATTTGCTGAAACAAAATTTTTTCCCGGAAATGTCAAAAGCGCCATCGGCTTCAATGAGAACAATAACATTGGAAATTTCGATAGTAAATTTTATGAGGAAAATTTTTCTGAAAAAAAAATTTTTTCTCAACAAGTTCAAATGCACGATCAACTTTAATAACAACAATGACATTGAAAATTTCGATAGTAAATTTCCTGAGGAAAAATTTTCGGGAGAAAAAACTTGTTCCCAAAAATGTTAAAAGCGCTATCGGCTTCAATAACAACAATGACATTGAAAATTTCGATAGTAAATTTTCAGAGGAAAAATTTCTGAAAACAAATTTTTTTCCCAAAAATGTCAAAAGCGCTATCGGCTTCAATAACAACAATAACATTAGAAGTTTCGATCGTACATTTGCTGTGGGAAAATTTTCTGCAGAAAAATTTTTTCCCAAAAAATGTCAATAGCGCTATCGGCTTCAATAACAAGAGTGACATTGAAAATTTCGATAGTAAATTTTCTGAGGAAAAACTTTCTGAGAGAAAATTTTCTGCAGAAAATTTTTTTCCTTAAAGAGGTCAAAATCGCTATTGGCTTCAATAACAACAATAACATTAAAAATTTCGATAGTAAATTTTCTAAGGAAAAATTTTCTGAAAAAATTTTTTTTTCTTAACAAGTTCAAATGCACAATCGACTTCAATAACAACAATAACATTGAAAATTTCGGTAGTAAGCTTTCTGAAGTTTTAAGATTTTTGACAAAAAGTGTAGGAGCTTTTTAAGGACTTGAAAAGTTTTCAAGTTAATAATACCTATACATATTTTCTTAAGATTCATGAAAACATTTTAAGTGATTTTCAATTTTGAAGAATTGATTTTCACAGAATATTCTTCAAGATTTCAAAACAAAAGAAAAGATTTCTCAATTGTAAAAAAAACCTGGAATATATTACGGAACTTTTAGAAATTATTGTTAACATTATCTTTTACTGCGGTTTTTTCTCAATTTTTGAATTTTTATCTACTTTTCATCCAGAGCGAAGTAACAATTAATTTAATTAACCAAAAATAATTGTTGAAACAATTTATTATTATTGTTAATAGTATTCTCTCCGCCTAATGGTAATGTATATAATTATATAAATATATATTATTGCCAGATATTTTAGTATTTTTTTTTTAATTTTTAACTTTTTGCCAATTTTTCACTTAGTGAGGTAATATTTAGTGGAAGTTAGAACAAATAGTTGTTCAAATAATTAATTATTGTTTATGATTATCTTTTCTCAGGTAAGCGCTAAAAAGTTGCGGTTTTTTCTGAAATGGTTAACTTGGTTTTGCCACTTTAGTTATGAACCAATAATAATTAAACTTAAGAGAGAAACATATTTCAAACTATCACTTTCTTCTTCGTCAATATATTTTGATGAAGGGTAGGGGCTGATATGACAATATTTTAATATTGAGAAACGAGAAAAAATGATTCACTTGAAAAAAAAATACTATTTGAAAAATTATTTTTGTTGAGGTCAAGTTATTATTTGTTCGTAACCAAAAAGTCAAAGCAAAATTAAAGATTTCAGAAAAAAGTATCTTTCTAGCATGACTTCGAAAAGATAGTAACTAGCAATAGTCAATTGTTCGAAAACTTATGTTTATTAACTTGAATTAATTATTACCTCACTAAGTGAAAGGTAGGCAAAAAGTTCAAGAGTACAGAAAAAACTGCAAATTTTTAGCTTTCACCTGTATTAAAACAGTTATAAACAATTTCGAATTATTTAAACAACCATGATTGTATAGTTATTAACAGTAATAATTTCATTAAATAATTATTCTGGCATAATTGAAAAAAATTGGACAAAAAGTGAATTTTTTGTTGACAAAACCCCGACTTTCTATCTCTATCCTAAGAGAAAAGTGATAAAAACCATAATTAATTGTTTAATCAATGTGTGAACGTCTAATTATCAATATAAAGTAGTATATCATGTATTAGAAGTGATTGCATTCAAAAAGCTGTAAAAAAATCATAATTAGACGTATTTTGATATTATTATTTAATTTTAAAATATTTGAAAAATTTTAAAATATTTTATAAAACGATTCAAATTTTTCCTAAAATATTTACCAAATGCTGGAAATTTTTAAAAATTACACACGAATTATGTAGATTTTCAAAAAAAAAAAAAATAAATAAATAAAATAACATTCAAATGTCATTTTAAATATCAAAAATCGTTTGACCTTCTTTCCAAAATCTTGAGAGAACATTTAGATTTTTTTGATACCCTTCAAAAATATTAAGGAGCTTCGAAATCAGTAAAAATCGAATATAGATTCAAATTATTTTTGAATGGTTTGAAATCTTTTCAGACTTCTAAATATCTTTCCAATTAGAATATAAAGTTATGTGAAAATTTGTTCAAATCCTGCAAAATTAAAAAGAAGAGTCCTGAAATCTTCCAGTTTCTTTTTCTGTATGTGAATGTGCGGATGTGTTTGTGTGTGTGGATGTCGCACTTTTTTCTGAATACGATAACTTGAAAACGGTTTGCAGATAAATAGATGAATTATAAAAGCCTTATTTCCACCACTCATATCTTGAAAATGACCGTAGGATTGCTACAAATATTTATTGCATCTTTTCTTAGCACTAATAATATTTTGAAAATCGGTGTTTTATAGTAAAACTATTTTCATCATCATGATTCAAAGTCGATGCAAGAACACAAAAGATTCCTTGGTTCGTGACAAATTGATTGACCTATAATATCGATACACTTTATTGAAGAATAAGGAATAAGGAAATGATAATAATAACAATAAATAATATTGATAAATAATAATAAATAATGAATAATAATGAATAATAATAATAATAAATACCTGGATACGTGGCTCTCACCCAGGAGCCTGAGGTTCGATTACCGGTAACGGAACCAAGGCGTAGGGATGTGACGACCCCATCGCCCGAGAGCTACGGTTCTTGCAGTCAGCCACGTTGCATTGGGCTAACTCCCCAACGCAACGAACTATGCGGTTACGTCGTTTTTTACAATTTAAAAAACTTCCCCTATATTATATTCCCTAGCCAATCCTGCCCAAATCAGTTTGAAACACTCGTACAAAATTTTATTTTAAACTTTTTTCAAATTCGAAAAAAATCTCAAAAAAAAATTTCAAACATTAAACTGGGGGAAAACCTGTAGACCATTGTTCTAGAATCGACTACGAACCTCCTATATCCAATATCCATCCTACAGTTCGTATACCTGGTTATTCCCAATCAATTTTGGGAGTTTACTCCTTTTATGGTCTATTACTCAATTGAGTCTATCACACTATTGTAAGAAAACTCGAAGAGTATAATGAATGGCTAAGTAGGAGTGAGCTGAAAATAACGAAAATAAGAATTGCATATTATTACAGTTGAAACTTTATTTAAATATAGCGGAAAAGAATCTAGAAAAGTTTGAAAACTTTTTTTATTTCACAGGATTTTACAGAATATTAGAAAACATTTGACGTTTAGAAGTTTAGAAGAAATTAACAAATATTTGATAAAGTTTCGGAAATCTTTTCAAGTTTTAAAATATTTTTAATCTCTCAAAAACTAGTAAAATTCTTAAATATCTTCTGACATTATATTAGTTTATCCTAAAAAATTTTTAAATTTTGAAAAATTGCTTTCAAATCTTCCAGATTCTTTTTTGAAAATTTTTGAAATGTTTTGAAATGTTAAAAAATTATTCATAATATTCTTTTAAAATTCATTTCTCATACAAAAAAAAATCATTTAAAATTATCCTAAGAATGTAAAGAAAATTTTTTCATTCTTTTGAATCCTTTCAAAACTTTCATAAAACTTCTTTTTTCGAAACGTTCAAAATTCTAAACTTTTCAACAATTTCTTGAAATCTGTACAAGTCTTAAATTCTTTTTTAATGGTTTAAAAACTTCTAAATATCTTTTAAACTTAATACAATTTGTCTCTAAATTTTTGCTTTCAAATTTTGGAAAGACATTTGAAATGTTTTGAAATCTTTTTTACTTTTCTCTCAGAATTCATTTTTCAAGATAAAAAATAATTTCAAATTTCCCCATGAATCGTAAGAACAACTCGTAACCCTTCAAAATTCTAAAAAAGCTTGCAATTTTGTTTCTAAATCTTCAAAATTTACATTTTCTTAAAACATTGTTGAAATGTTCTCAGACTTTCAATTATTTTTAAATCTTTTCAAAACCTTAAAACCTTCTAGGTAAATATCTTTTTAAATTATTCAAATTTTTCCTACATTTTTTTTTAAACCTACATAATTAAATTAATTATCTTACAATCTTCAGGATTCCTTTTTGAGAATTTAGAAATGTTTTTAAATCTTTTTTAATATTCTCTTAAAATAAATTTTTTAATAAAAAAAATAATTTTTGATTTTCCCATAAATCTTAAGAAAATTATTTTGATGTTCATGAATTTCCAACCAAATGGTTTCATTTGTAACTAAAAAAGAGAAATTTTCAGTTATCAAAATTATTTTCAATAATATGGTTAAATCGTTAAGCATTAAATAAATGGTTAACAAATTAGTTCAATTTTTAACTAAGTAGTTGAATTTTCAACCAAAAAGATGAATTCTCAATGAAAATTTAATAGTCAAATTTTTAACTAAAAGCGGTTAGTTTTCAACTAAAAATAGAACAGATAAATTTACAGTTGAAAAAAATTAATTTTTAACCTAAAAAAATCGAATTTACAAAAAAATAGTTCAATAACGAAATAGTAGAATTTCTAACCTAAAGAGGTGAATTCTGAACCAAAAATATAATAGTAGACTTTTCAATTAAAAATAATGAATTTTCAACAAAAAAATTTTGATTTTCTTATTGGGTTCTGTTAATTCAGTTTGGATTTAGGTGAAAAAACGAGAAAAGGGGAAATTTCCTGAAAACAGGGGAAAAAGAAGGATTCTCTAAAAAAGTTGTAAAGAGGGGAATAGGCCGTATGTATTAATGTGCATGACTTATAAAATAAAATCACGTGACATTGAAAACTGAACTTTTTATTTTTCGAGTGTTTGTTCTTTCTTTATTTTTGTAATAAAGAATTCAAAGCAGTTAACATGAACTTAACTTTGACAAATTTTAAAAATTGAAAAAAGTGAACTACGTCTCTGATGTTTTTAATGTTCAATTTCTAAGTTTTTAATATGAATTTTTAAGTAAAAATTTCGTAACTTAATACTGTTATTGTGATTTCAAACAATATTTATCGCGCTGTTTTTATTAATTGGTTTTTGTTATAAAAAAGAAATTTGATAGATTATTCAATTTTCACTAATGAAAGGAGAATTTAGATTAATTATTGTAACCATATTGAGCAGAAATCCTTGGTACAGGGACCCTCTATCCGCAACCCGAGGACGCGTTCGGTGGCTTTGTCATAGGCCCTTCGGTTCGATTTTTAAGGAATCAAAACAAAAGTCAAAAATCAATATCATAATCAAAAATCAAAATCAGTGTGTATATATATATAAGCTTGGGCGTATTGGTGTCTTCTTTGTTGTACATTGCTCTTTACCCTCTTTTCAATATAATTTACAATTAGCGGATCTGCTTCTTTGCTCGTGTAATGGTATCTCAAAATGTTCCTCAAGCTTCTTTATTCATCTGCCTCCCTTTTTAGTGATGCCTAAGTTATAATTGTATTGGTTGTTAAACTATCTCGAATTTTTTATATGAAGGATAATTTTCTTACGTATAGATCAATGACCCATACCTAGTTCTATGCATCATACAAATTAAATTATACAATAAGCGATATACCCCTGAGAAATGTATGCGTACTAGAAAGTGCTTCTTAATCAAATGATGGTTTAAAATTCAGAAAGATGAGCATGTTCCTGAATATTTTGAATTATGAACAATGTTACTGTACATTAAAAACCTCTATACAGTAGATAATGCAATACACAATAGTACATTGTGTAACGAGTGAGTTGCACACCCTATTTTTCATTATGAATGCACGGAAACGCGCTATGATATATGGCATATTCCGTGCATGCATGATGAAAAAGTTATTGATTGGAAAAAAATACGAATGAATATTGGGAGGTTCTGAATAACATTAATTTTCAGTACGAATAGCTTCGAACTACATATTTGGTTATTTATCTCGAAATTTTAGTAAAAGAAATGTACTTTAGTTGACCATTACTTCAGTGGAATTTGTTGATTTACAGATATACCTTAACCACATTTTTTCATTTAAAAAAACATGTTTTTGAACAATTCAACATCTTTATTGACAAATTCGTGATTGTAACATGCCGTGTTTTTCTAGCTCGAACTCATAAGTTTAATGTACATTATTCACCAAGTCATCGTTATTTTTCAAACTCTCCGCACAACGCTATGTGCACAAATAGTAGTTCGACAAAAGCTTATCGTTAGTGGACGATTCTTCATTATTGGATATTATTATTTCATTTTGAATTAACTTTTTAAATCAGAAAATCATGAATAATTTGCGTATGCCTATTTTTCTATTTCTCTTTTTTGTTTTTTTGCACAAAAGCGATATTCTCGATGCTCAAACTGCGAACGTATGTTCAACTCCTCAATGCAAATTTGCCGGTACGTATAATTATTTATTAATATATTTTCATAATTGATCTTTCATCTAACAATAATTAAAACTTTAGATTATTGCGAATAAGTCGAAGATTATTTATTTGGGCATTTAAATATTATGATGCGTGTACATTATGTTGTTCAAAAATGTATTGGTTTTTTTAATACCATGTATATCGCGCGAAAATTTTTTCGCAACCACAAAAAAGTGAATGTGTTTCTTTTGAAATAATATCTAGAGATTCTGCAAGCCCCGTAAAGTTTAAAACGTATTTCCCATGAGGAAAAAAGACGCTCATGTAAATTTGGTTCAGAATAATCAGTATTAGGTGAGTCGAGTTGAAGCTCAACATTTATCTTTTCAATCAGCCTGAAAATTGACCTCTATAACTTCTGACCTAATTAAGATGTTTATTATTTTATTCTAAACAAGGTTTAAACTTAATAAATGCCAGCTGTTTTTCTGAAAAAATTTAAATTCAATTTTTTCCAAGAACCCACCTTTACATTTCATGCAATTTTTTTTTTTGAACTTTTGCTTTGATAAGAAAGATTCTCATGACGAATTTTTGAGTATTCTTAAGAAATGGAAAATACACATTTTATTGGCACAAAACATAATGAATTATTACACTCTCGTCATAATGATAAGATATTGGTTTTATGTGAAAAATGACTTTTGTGGATGTAATGAAATATCGACGGTTTGAGGCTTCCTGAGACAGAAATCATAGTTTTTACGTCGGTTTCTGTCCGTCTGTTGTTATCGTCGTCGTCGTCGTCGTCGCATGTATATCGGATAACTTTTGAAAGACTAATCGGATTGGATTGTGCTTTGGTAAACAGTTTCAGGGACAAAAAACAAAGATCAAGCTTGTTAAACAGCTACTTGGGATCGGAATTAAAAAAGTTAGAGCACATTTAGAATTTTTCAGACAAAAACATTTTATTTAACATTTTTGAGGGTAGCTGAGAATAAAATTTAATGCAAAATAAGAAATAAATATCAAAGTAATCATGGCCGAATTCAAGAGTGGGTTGAGTGGTTTTCGTTCTGATTTTGAATGTCAAATTCGATACTTCCGAGGGATTAAGGACAAAAGCGTCCCTCATTAATTAGTGCGTATTATCAACATTTTCGACCGAAAACGTGCTCAGAATTCTGTAATTCGTTCACAAAGAAACAAGACTTGCGAAATTAGTAATACGCATTTATATTGCTTTCTGAAGTTTCCAGTGTTAATATTTTAATTAAGTGCAGTAACGCCGTTTTCTTAGCATCTCGTGCTCAAAGTAATATGGTTTCAAAGTTTTTATACATGTACAATCATGTCTCAGTAATCCTACTCTTCAAAAATAATGAAGATGCTTTCAGAATTGATGGATGTAATATCAATTTTCATGTTCTTCCGGTTTCATTTATTAATTTAATTTCCGTCTCTCACCTCTCTTACTCTAAGGAATATATATATGTATGAAGAAGAAGGACAAAAGATAATAAAGTTGACCCTCTGATATGATTAAGTTAACACTGCAAAGTAATCAAACTAAAATTCCTGAGATAATCAGGTTTTAACTCCAGGATCGTTAAATTTACACTGTGGGATAGTGAAGCTAACCGTCAAATTTTGACACTCCATGGATGGTACGCTAGACCATCTAGGGGATTGTCCCATCGTTAAAACTGAAATATAGTCAGTCTGAAACTCTAGATGTTTAGGCTGACTAGCCATTTTTCTCCGCAACTTTCTATGGAGAATTAGAAAAATGTACAACTGTAAAAAATGTGGAAAATCAAAAACAGATATATTTTGAAAACTAGCTCATGAAGACTTCGAATATGTATAATCAAATTACAGATCATTGATCCATTGTGATTAAAGAAAAATTCCTTCTTTTCTGAACTTTGTGCAAACAGTCAGAAGGCAATATTTTGAAAATGGAATAAGGAATTACTTTATTAAATTTTTATATTCTTAACATTTGCCATTTTTTAAAACTTTTTTTAATTACTATATACAGTCCTAAATATGTTTATATATTTTTACCAAGCAATTAGTTGTGTTTAATTATTAAAACAGGAAATATATTGAATAATAATCGAATTAGAAATTTTTTACTGATCTTTGGTAGCCCACTTTTCGCTAACCAAATCTGTAAAATTTTACTAGTAATCAGTTAAATTTTACCAATTTTGATTTACAGAGATCTCACAGTATCTCTTAAATAACGAAAAAAGGTATAATTTAAAATAACACCCTTTAGGTACTCAATTTCATACGTACCAAGCTGATGCTTATTCATGGCAAAAAATGTTTACAAAGTTTGCTAAATAATTGCAATTTTGCATGAAAAGCAAGGAAAATATGCAACTGAAAAGAATTTTGAAAATCGAAAACAGAACTCTATTGTAAAGTAGCACATGAAGACCCTTAATATGTATAATTAATCTCGAGTCCATCGATCCATTGTAATTTGAGGAATTAAAAAAATTCTGATTCTGGGTCAAAAATCATCTTTTGGGTTGAACTTTTTTGATGAAGATTAATTTTTTTTAATTTATAATTTTAGTCGAAAATTCATCTCTTTGTGTGAAAATGTAACACTTTTGTTTAAAATGCGCTTTTTTTGGCAAAAATTAATTTTTTGAACTAACAATGTAACTATTTTTGCTAGAATGATATTTCTTATTGAAAATTGCTCTTTTCTATTTGAAAATTCATGTCTTTCGTTGAAAATTCTTCTTTTTTGATCGAAAATTAATCTTCTCGGTTGAAAATTTAATTTTTGTATTAAAAATAAAATTGTTGTGTCCTAGTTAATCTTGTTTGGTTAAGGATTCAGAAATTTCAAAGAAAAATAAATTATTCGGTTGCAAATTAATTTTTTCGTTGAAAATTCATATTTTTGGTTTAAATTGAGCTATTTGTTTAAAAATTAAACTATTTTTTGGGACTTTCGGTTCGGGATTGGAGTAAAGTGGACGTGAGTGAGATCGTCGGTGTGACAATTTTGCGTGAAAAAGAGGATTGTGAGGGCAGGAGACTCGTGGAGAGGTGAAATAAAAGGAGAGGAAGTGATTATAAAAGGATGAAAGTGAAACTGTGGAAGCAAATTCTGTAGAGAAGGAGAAAAAGGAAAAAGTCCAAACCGAAGCGTGGAAACTTGAGGTTAGGGGACGAACCGGAAAGGCCGAGGAACAGAAGCGCCGGAGACACACGTGGCGAGAGCGTCAACGAGGACGAGGTGGTAGTCTAACTACAGTGGTAATTGAAGGGAGAAGTCACAGCTGACGGGAAGAGAGAGAAAGAGGTGGAGAGACAACAGCGTCTTAGCGGGTTAAGATTCCTGGGAAAATTTAATTGATATTTCATTATGAAAAATTAATTTCAAGACAAAATTGAAAAAAAAAATTGAAAATATTTCGAAATTTAAAAGCAATTTTTTTATTTTTAGCAGCATTAAAAAAAAGGCATTTTTAAAGAGTTTTGAGAGGTTTCAAGAAAATAAAAAAGTTTTTCTTCAAAGATTCTCGAGAAAATTAAAATGACTTTTTATCGAAAAATTGAAAAAAAATGGTTGAAAAATTAATTCTAAGAAAAAATTCAAAAATATTCATAACAAAACAAAATACATTATTTTCTAGCTTCAAAAGAAAGATATAAATTTTTATATTTAAGTTCAATCAGGCGTTAATTTCAATTTTCAATAATTATTATAAATGCTAATAAAAATAAAATTCAATGGAAATTCACTATTTTAACAGTTTACGATATTTACATATGGCAATACTAAAAATTTAATATTCACTTTGTAGAATTATTGTTGGTACTCTGTGAAAAGTGTCTTCGTATTTAATCATCAAAATAATGTTTTCTTCGCTTTTCATTAGTACTTATTAATTTACTGGATATTTAATATGCTACAAAATATTTTTCCGAGATAAATATATGTAAAAACGTATTTTAACAATTAAAATAAATTTGTATTTTCCCCATGAATTTGAATAATTGTCGGCCCTTATAGGAGAGGCATCCCCCTGGGGGAGAGGAAGTAGGGAAAGTATGGAAAAATTAGGGGTTGGGAACTGGGGGATGTAAGGGAAAATTATGGGTGATTAAGTAGGAGAAGTGAAGAAAAATGATAAATGGGTGAGTAAGGGGAAATAAGGGGAAATATAATTGAAAAAAAAAAGATGGCTGAGAATTCTTGAGAGTTTTGCATAACGTGCAGGTTGTTCCGCACGAATAAATTTTTAATATCAGGAGGCGTTTCTCGCTGGCGAAATTGTAAGCGTAGCTTCTGGTTTGCCACATATTTTCCCGTTTTCTCCTAATTTCTCGTATTTTTTTTTCACATAATTTCTATTCATAAAACCCGATGCGCCCCAACTCGAGTCATATATCTGA
This sequence comes from Andricus grossulariae, assembly GCA_011634705.1. Classification (NCBI taxonomy): domain Eukaryota; kingdom Metazoa; phylum Arthropoda; class Insecta; order Hymenoptera; family Cynipidae; genus Andricus; species Andricus grossulariae. Next base: position 107,626,901 of record JAABKJ010075445.1, on the reverse strand, counting down.
ATTTTTTCTTTTTTTTACCTTCTTCATTGTATTTTTCCAGACCCTTACCATTTACCGACCCTTTCCGTGCGCGGAAGGGGCAAACTGGACTCGCCGACTCGACATTTTCATCGCGGAACTTGTGTACATTCGCATTGACTTTCATGAGGTGGGTCGGGCTCTAAAGCGTTAAGTTTTGCGTCTTAAGTTCCTATATAAGTTCCTTTTTTCCATCTTTATCTTCACCTTCGTAGGACGAATTTTTTTCTCCTTTTTCTTATTCCATATTTTTTATTTTCCCCTTTTTTCTTTCCTCTTTTTCTTGCTTGGATTATAACAATGTCGGAGTCGAGAGTGTTGCCTCTTTTCTGAAGTGGCTTGGATGAAGCGGAGGTACACAGATACTTATCTCAAGAGCGATTGCCTCTAGTCTTTTCTCTGCATATATCTTGGGAGAATATTTGTGGTTGATTCTTAACCAATGCTTTTATAATATAATGATAATAATAATTGTCACTATAATAAATAATAGTCAATAAATAAATAAATTAATGATAACAATACTGGTCACTATCAATTCTATTCTTATTATTATTTATTTCTTATATCCATATTTAACAAATAGGAAAAGAAACAATCTAAACATTCATACATTTCTGAAGTCGCTAATATTTAAAATATCCTTTGTACAAAATTTAAATAAAAAAGGAGCTTATTGTCTTCATTCAAAATTTCATATAATACTGATGTTAAGGGCGTCACATAAAATTGAAGTTCAAAATTGGGTTTCCAAACTGCCTCCTTTCCGGCTGATTAGAGCCAATTACATAACAAGGAAAAAAAGAGGGAGAAAAAGAAAAGAGCCGACCAAAACCAAACATAGTTAAATCCTCAACAAAAACAGATTAATTTTCTACCAAAAAGATTAATTTTTATCCAAGAAGACGAATGTATAACAAAATACATGAATTTTCACCAAGTAGTCAAATTTTCAACCAAAAAGATGCATTTTCAACAAAATAGTTAAATTTTCAATCAAAAATATACATTTTTAAAGATAAGGGCTTAAAATGAAACAAATTATAGACCGTTTAAAATACAGCTCTTTATTCGATGAAGGCATATGTGAGACTAAAAAGAAAAACATATATGACGATTATATGCGATTCCATACGACATTATAAAGGACCACACAGCAGTACCTTATCTCGATATTTATTAAACAAAACTCGGTCAGTCGACTGCGTCTTAATTCTAGCTTGGATTCTCTGAGCAAGGTTCAAAATGTCGTGAGATTTCACACCTACACCATTCAGTAACTCTGACATTGCATCTAAATTGTGCAAGATTATTTATCATTATTTAACTATAAAATAGAATAAAAATCATCGCTGATTTACCACTTTTGAAACGTTTTTCATGGTTATTAAAATCTGTCTGACAATTAAATAGAAAGTTGTAAAATATTTTGCTAATGTTTTCAAAGTCAAAATTTTAGATCCATTAAATAAATTAAATTGAAAACCTTGGAAGTTATTCAATATCGAACTTTATATGTATTCGATTTAGGCTCTAACCTGAAAATTTAGTTTTTCCATTTTACTCAGGAAATATTACATTCAGATGTTTATTCGTTATATTATAGCGATAGGTTCAAATGTTCAGGAAACTATAATGCAAACCCTACAAATTATTCCTTTTGCCGAGAAAATGACCTCTGATTTGTTTCAGAATTAAAAAAATATATATTTAGAGGTCCCTGAAGGCATTTTAGGGTAAAAATGGCCATTCATAGTTAAATTGACGCTATTTATTAATAAATATAATATAAAAATCTTTTTTTACAAACAGTGTCAATGTAGTCATTGCCGCAAGAAACTATTCAAAAGGTTTAATAACTGTGTGTGGTTTTGCTTCAAGGTCATTCAAGGACAATTTGCGAAAAATGGTCATTCAAAAATTTCTTCTTCATGGTAGTTATTTTTTTTTTAATTTTGCTCTAAATTAAAAATAGAAAACATTTCAAACAGTAGGATATTGCAGCTCTATTAATATAAGATCAAGTTTAGTTGTCAAATTTTAATTACGAAAAATTAATTATCAGAAGTGCAGAAGGAGGGGTAACGATTTACCTTTTAGAAAAGAAAAAGTAAAACTTATTTGGCGATAAGATATTATCTGATATGCAAGCCTTAGCCCTGTCTTTCATTATTATAATTAATAACAAGGTCATTTCTTGGGAAATGACCTTGAATGTCCTTCAAATGATATGACAAACATTTATCAAATAACTTGAACAATTTTTGTTGTTTTCAAAATGAATAAATTGACACCTTTTCTCCTTAGAAAAACAAAAGACATTAAATTGGATAAACATTTTAATAATTTAATTAAGAATGGCCATTTTTACCCTACAATGGCCTTCCGCGACCTTTGAATAGAACTATAAAAATCTGAAAAAAATCCAAGTGCAATATTAAATTTTGAAGAACACAATTTGTACACGTTAGTAATGAATAATCAATAAAGAGCGTTAATTTAATCAATATATTTATGTCCTAAAATGGACTTGAGCAAACTCTAAATATATATTTTTTTATTTCTGAAATAAATCAGAGATCATTTTCTCAGAAAAAGGAAAAATTTGTAGGGGTGCCAAGTTGAATTAGAAAAAAAACACCCTGAAATATATGGTAATTAGTCTAATTTTAATTAAAGTACAATTATAATTTCATGAGTAAAACTAGAAGATGAAGGTTTATTTTATATATATATTTTTTTTATTTATATTATTCAGGCCAGTGCTTGAATTAAAAATAATCCAGCAATTATTTTTTAATAATCCTGCATTTTTATTTTTCAAATATAGTGCATTTCAGCAATTCAATCATTCTCGAGCAAAAAACTTCTTCAACCATTTCAAAAAGTTAGAGTACTTTCGCAATTTTTAATACCACTCTTTTCCAAATTCAAAAATTCTTTGTATAGCTGTTCGTAGCACACAAAAAGGCCAACCATTTATCCTCATGACTTTTTTTCGATACACAACAAATTACCAGAGTTATAGAATTTACAAAATTCAAGAAACACATGAAAATGAAGAGTTTAAGCCAGACGAAGCACGATATCAAAAGAAGTCAAGACAAAAAAAAACATTTGTTTTTGAACACCCTACAATATTTTCATAACAACTTTTCAAATTTTCTTAAAAAATTGAAAATTCAAATTTTGATCGCACAAAAAACTAATAAAAAATCGAAAATTCTACTTAGCAGTCAAAGTATATAAGACACGAAAAAAGATGCATTGAAAAATTGTACATTCAAAAAAGATCTACAAATTTCTTATTAGTCACTTTTTGGTTGTCAGGATGCGTAGTATTGGACAGAAAATATCATTGACAATATAATTTAAGCAAGTTTAGAAGAAAAATTCATTTCTTTTCGTTTAAAAACGCCTGCAATGTGCATTTGTTTATGTAATTTATTAAGAAAATAGACAAATAATGCATAACAAATTTTTTTGAAAAAATATCATTGGCAATATAATTGAAACAAGATTAGAAAATTGAAACTTACATTTTGTGGAATTAGTTTAAAAGGTTATTAACAAATTAAATATTCAGAAATGAAAGTTCAAATTTGAAGAAAAAAAGAAATATAAAGTACAAATTATTTGAATGTTTTAATGAAAGTTATAGTGTAATGCTTCTTATTTTTTGAACTGATTGATTTTTTTTCAGCTGATTATTTTTTATTTCAAAATATTTAATATCATAAAGATTGATTTTGGTTTGTTTCAAATACGTACATAAATATTATTTACTTCAAAGTTATGTAATTGAATATTGGCTATAATTTGCATAATAAAAGTTTTTTTACATTTGAAATGCCTCTATTACAATTATGTACTTTCTGTCCATGTTTGTGATGTTGCGAAATGATTATTTAAATTTAATTTTCAAAATTATATGTAAACATGTTTTAATTTCTTCTCAAATCACTAGAAAAGATTACTAATAAATTGAATTTTCAGAAATGTAAGTGAAAATTTTTAAAAAATGGGACGTATAAATTGTTTGAATGCCTGAATGAAAATGACAGTTTAATGCTTTTTATGTTGTAAACATATTAATTGATTATTAGCTGATTAATTTTCTTCACAATATTAAATAACATAAAGATTGAATTTTAATTTGTTTCAATTAAGTACATATATCGAATATTTACTTTATGGTTATCTAATTGCATATTGGCTATAATTTATATAATAAAAGTCTATTTATATTTAAAATTCCTCTATTATAATTACGTTATTTCTGTCAATGTTTGTGATGCTGTGAAATGATTATACGAATTCAATTCTTAAAATTATATAGACATACGTTTCAATTTTCTCTGGAATTAGTACGAAAGGTTATTATCAATTCAAATTTCCGGAAATGCAATTTTCAATTTAAAAGAATATATAAATTAAAAATTATTTCAATATTTCAATGAAAATAATTTAAAAACATTATTTTATTAATAATTCTTTGAATTATCATCATACATATTATTATTAATTGATTCTATTAAGACTTAAATGTTCTATAATTATATAAAAAGCTTATTAATAAGTGAAATATTCATAAACGAATAATAAAATTTAAAAAAATATAAAGTGCAAATTATGTTAATCTTTCCATGACAATAATGGTTTCATGTTCTTATGTTGTTAACAGTTTAATTGATTATTATTAGTCGATTTATTTTGTTCAAATTTTTTAATTAAATAAAGATTGAATCTAATTTGTTTCTCAATTGAGTAACATAAATTGATTATTTACTTTGAGGTTGTGTATTTGAATGTGGGCTATTATTTTTGTAATAAAAGTTTGATTTTTCTTCAAAATACCTCTTACACAATTAATAATAATTATAATTATTAATAATTAATTAAGTAAATGTATACAAATGCAATTTCGAATTTAAAGAAGAATATAATGTAAAAATTATTTGTATGTTTTAATGAAAATAATTGTTTAATGCTTGTTATGTTGCTAACTGATTATTCAGTTATTACCTTGTTCTAATAAACCTTACATTCTCTGTAATTAGTTTAAAAGGTTATTAATCAATCAAATTTTCATAAATGAAGGTTCAAATTAAAAAAATAAGTAAAAATTATTATAATTTTTAAATAAAAATTATAGTTTAAGGATTCTTATTCTGTGAAATGATTAATTAATTATTAGAAGACTTTTTTTCACGATAATAAATTTATTAAAAATTAAAATTCAGTTTTTTTCTAAAATAAGTAACATATATTGATCATTTACTTAAAAATGATATAATTGAATATTGGGTATAATTTGTAAAATAAAAGTTTATTTATATTTAAAATAACCTTATTACAATTAAATAATTTTTCAAATGTGCCTGATTTTGTAAAATGTGTATTTGAATTTCGTTTTCAAAAATACATGTGGGGGAGACCACCCTACAGTAGATAATCATTAATTATAAGCTCAAATATAAGTAAAATAACCCACTCTAATTTTAATATATTACCACGTATCACGCCTTAACTACCAATTACGTTAAATTACTTATTTTACGTGCATTGGTATTTTAATTGATTGATTATCTGCTGTAGGATCTTTATCTACTGTAGGGTGGTCTCCCCTTAATATGTTTTATTTTTTCTGAAATTAGTAGAAAAGGTTGCGAATAAATTAAATTTTTAGAAATGAAAGTAAAAAAAAAATGTTAAGTAAAAACTAATGAAATGCTTTAATGAAAGTCATTGTTTAATACTTTTATTTTTCGAACTAATTGATTAATTATTATACTATTAATTTTTTTCACAATATTAAATTACATAAAGATTGCATATATATATATATATATAGAGTTTATTTATTCATATTATGGTTATTCATATAACCCCGAAAGGGAAACGGCTTAATGATATAATAATAATAATAATATAACTTGAACTGATATCTCCCTCTTGCTTTTCATTCTATAAATATAGAGACGCACGAACCGTTTCAAATTTATATACCTAATTAAAACGTATTATTACTCACTTCACACTTCACGAATATAGACAAAATAGAAATAAGCAACACTTCGTAAAAGATAACTATAATTCAATGAAATATATTTGTGGCGCGTATATTAAATAAAACTTGTGCTACAAAACAAACACGACTATTAGAATTACAAGCCTGGAGCAAAGTGATTGGTGAAGCTCAGGGATGAAGTAAATTTGGCGAGGGAACTACTTTCAGAATGTGACAGGAAGTTTGTTTAAATGCACATTTGAAAATGTAATGTATATGCTTCTTTTGTTAACTTTATTATTTGTAAAGTTATAATGATTAAAATCTAAGCTTATTTTTTCAGGTAAGTTGAAATATTGTATTTTATTCTCGTTCATTTAATACACAAACTTATTTTTTTAACTTTTTAACCTTCACATTAAGGGCAGGTGATACTTAGATAATGATCGATTTTAGCAGTGTTAGGTTCCCCCGGCTTTTTTCCTACAATAATAAAGATTTTGCTTTAAAAATTTGTGGAATGATAGCGAACATGCTAACGGACGTCCCCGAACTTTTCTGTTGTGGAATAATTGTAAAAAATGTAATTTTGCTGAATTTCTTTAATATGTGTGTATTTTGAGGTACATGAGAAAGCGACATTATCGGAGTGGCAGATACCTCAACAAGGAATCCTAACCTCCAAATAGTGCACATAAAGAAAAATTTTATTTAGCAGAATAAAATTTTTTTGCTATTATCCCTCAACAAAAGAGTTCGGGGACGTCTGTTATTCTATTTTATAGCATCTCCAAATACAGTTTTTAAAATGTTTAATTTTTGTGGACAAAAACCCGGGGGAACTGATCCCGATTTACCACACGACGAAGTATCACATGCCCTTGAGAAAGCTGAAATAAGGATATGGCAGATACCATGTCCGACACCAGTCCGTACTAGTTAGTTGTCGCACTAAAATGTTTAAATATTTAATACATACAATCGATTCAATCAATATTTTACTAAAGTAAACGCGAAAAAAAAATTAAATTAAATTTAAAATTCTATAAACTTACATATTACAAATATTGCGGTACCAAAATTATACACTCTTTTGATTAGATTAGTTTCAAATTTTCCAACAAAGTTTAACTTTTTCTTATTTGTTTCCTCTCATAATATCTGTTTATAAGAAACATCACCCACCGAATTATGGCAAACGATAGCGTGTCGCAGATAATCTTACTTTAGATTTAGATTTAAATTAAACATTCTATTTATATAACCTAAAACTAACTAAATATAAAATCTGAAACCACTAAAAGTCTTTGTAAAAGCAAAGTTTTAGAGGTTATGTAATTTTTATTTTGATACTTTTTTTCAATTTACCAGCCGTATTCATAGAACATAAGTTTAAATCATTGTTTAATATTTAAATAGTTACTATTTATAGTTTTTAAACAATTAGTGAGGCAAAAAAATGATACTATTATTTCAGAAAAAATAAGAAATCTTACAGTCCCATTTTATTTCATGAGACAATGGATGATGAAAGCAATGGCATCGAGGCATTAGAAAAATTTCTTGAAAATCGTTCACCTGAGGTACGAATTTCTCTGATTTTTATATATCTTTAAAGTTTAAATGGTATAATTTTCTCATAATTTTTTTTTTCAATTTCGAATTTGTCATACAGGACGCGAGTAACTCGTCACAACCTGCTAGTTCTACACAAGGCGAAGAGACATCCAGTGTATTCTCAAGAATAGAAAAAAAAAAATGTCGAATCTCCAATAAGTAAGTGATAATTTTTTAACAATTAGGAGTAAAATAACCACTAAAATTCTTTTTTAATACTAACACAAAATTTTACACAATGCCGTTTTTAAATTCTTACATTTTAAATGCTCCGAGTTGAAATTTTTCACTTTTAAACATTTTCCAATATTTAAATGACTAAAAATGTAACAGTCTAGTTCTAAAATCTTTTACTTTTTAAGGGCATGTGATACTTGTGAAAATTATCGATTTTAGCAGTGTTTGATTCCCCCGTCTTTTTTCCTACAATAATAAATATTTATCTATGTTCAGTGATTGGAATATTATCACACTGTGAAATTTTCTTCGACCGTTGTTATCAATAAAGAAGTCAATTTTTTCGACATTCCTGTGAAATTTTCCGTGCATTTTCTTGTCGAATAGCTCTTGATGGAATTTTTCAAATTCTGCTTCCTTTACCTCGGCTTTCAGAGGTGAGTTTTAATTGAGGAACGATAATGTTTTCGTAATTTATATTCTAAGTGTATATAGTTATATTAATAACAATTTTGTATGAATGATGCAATATTTAAAACTGAAACGTTATTGGGATCCGCTACTCTGCAATACACTATCTATTTTTTAAAGCAGCACTTATAATCATCAGATCCAGTTTTCCTAAGCGACAAAAAATATTATTTAACCTACATTTTAAGCTGAATTAAAAACTCTTTTGTGTTCAAAAAAACATTTTTTGAACCACCGTATTGATAAACTTAGGATAAGTTAAAATAAAAGTATCTACATACTTTGAAGCGCGAGAATTTTAATTCAGTTTATTCAACTTTTTAAAGTGAAAATTGAACTATTATGTTTGATAATTGATCGTTTTCAGTTAAAAATTCAAATATTCATCCCTTTGCTTGAAAATTCAACAGTTTGTTTACAATTGTTTGTTTCCCTTGGCAACTGGAAAATCTTTTTAAGTTGTGAATTAAACTTGTGTCGAAAAGAATTTTTATTTGTGGTTAAGTTCAACTGTTTCTGATAAAAAATTAATTTTTTTTGTTGGGATAACAACTACTTGATTTTTCATTCAGAATTCATCTTTTTGGAATGCAAATTTAATTTTGTGATTTTAAAGTTAAACTATTTTGTTAAACATTACTTTTCGTTGGTTCAAGATTCATCATTTCAGTTAAAAATTTATCTCTTTGGTTCAAAAGTGAGCTATTTCGTTGAAAATTCGTTTTTTCTTTAACAGAAAATTATTTTTTTTTTTTTTAACTGAAAACGTAATTATTCCAATTGAATATTCTAACATTGTAGTTAGAAATTTATCTCTTTAGTTGAACATAATAAAAAATTGAACCATTCAATTTCAGGTTGAAAAATTACAATTTTTACTTGAAAATTAAACTATTCCAATCAATTATTTATCATTTTAGTTGCAAATTTATAAGCTTGGTTGAAAATTGATTTTTCTAAACGTAAATTGAAACTGAAAAATTGAAGGTATTTTAACACATTTTCCAGGATTTCAGAAAATATCATCATAGAATTTCACGGGATTTTATAATATTTTAGTAGATTTGAAAAAATTTATTCACGAGAAGTGAGGTATTTTGTATGATTTCGAAGGATTTGAAATATTTTAGCGAATTTAAAAAGATTCGAAAGAATTTTTTAATAATTTCATTAACTTGAACGGATTTCAAAGCGTTTGAAATATTTTAGGATAAAGAATTTTTTAGAATTCCGAAAGTTATGAAATGATTTTACAGGACCTATAAGGTTTTGAGAAACTTTAAAAGATTTTACGGGGTTTTATAAGGTTTCCGAGGATTTCAATGATTGTTAGTGTTTTTTAAAGCTCTCAGTGTATTTTAATAAATTTTCGAGGATTTCAGTAAATATCAAATTTCATAGAATCTCACGGTATTTAATAATATTTTAGTGTATTTTGAAGAATTTATTTTAAAAAGTAGGATATTTCGTAGGGTTTCGAAGATTTGGAATATTTTTTGGAAATCACACTGAATTCTTATTAATTTATCCTGAATTCTTTTAATTTTCTCGAATTCTTTTAAATGTTTTCAATTCACTTGAATTCTTACTCAATTCTATTCAACTGAATGGATTTTTTTTTAATTTCACAAGTTTTTATATAATGGATCCTAAGGATCAATTGATAAAATGATCGAAGGTTTTGAAATATTTTAAGGTTTTTTTAAAATTCCTTGGATTTTCAAGAGCTGTACGAAATTTCAAGGGTTTCAAAAGTTTTGAAAGTATTTGGAATATTTAAGGTTATTTTAAAAGATTGCAAAGACATTTTTGATTGATTTCAGTAATTTAGTAGGATTTCAAAGGATTTGAAAAATTGGAGGGCATTTCAAAAGATTCCCAGGCATTTTCAAGAGCTTAAAAAATTTTGAAGGGTTTCAAAAGATATGAAAGGGTTTGAAATATTTCAGGAAATTTTAAACGACCTTCAGAAATGTTTTATTTATTTCAATACTTTGAAGACATTTTAAAGACGGAAATATTCTAGGATATTTTAAAAGATCCCAAGGCATTCTCAAGAGATTTAAACAATTTGAAGGGATTTCCAAGCGTTTCAATACTTTTAAGGGATTTTAATATTTTATTGTATTTCAAAGAATTTATTCACAGAAAGTGAGAGATTTTGTAGGGTTTCAAACGAGACGAAAAGTAATGAAAAGACAAAAGTTGTTCAAGCAAAAAAGATATACGATTTTGTTATAAACTTTTGTTATAAAAATAAATTCAAAATGAAAAAATGAGCTTTTTGGAGAGAAGATAAAGCTACAATAACATTTTATCTAACAAAATTTTTCGCCTGAATTACATCTACTAATTTTCTCAAAAGCACTTTACGCTAGGATGCGTATTTTTGGTTTATAGCAAAAAAAAATAACATTAAAAATGAACAAATTACATTTATGGAAAAACGACACAATTTTCAATAATATGTATGATAACAGAATTGTTTTTTATAGGATGCGCACTTTTTTTAAATTATAAAAACAAGATAATGAAAATAAGTCTGTTTTAATACCAGTGCATATTATGAATTGTAATGATATACATTTATTGAAATGATATAAAATTTTCGGAGTAGCTGAGGATGAAATTGAATGCAAAATAAGGGATAAATGATCAAGTAATCATGATAAATAAAATTTGTCCTTTGTTTTGCAATATCTAAATAGGCGACAAATTATTGGAAGAAGCCTTTAAATTGATCGGGGAAAGAATGTGTTCAGGAAAAAACCGGGAATTTCAAATGGCCTATTCACTAGGCAGATTATTTCCATAATTTGAGAGAGGTTTGTGCTACTTAAACGTAATCAATAGAAATTGAAGATAATATTAGTTAAATAGTTAAAAAGTTATAAATGAATTCAAAAGCATTCTTATAAATATTCTAAATATCCTCGAGAAAAAGATTCTCTACATTCAAATAAGCTTCTATGAAATCTTATCATTCCAGCGATAAGAATCAAAAGTTCGGTCAAAGATAAAAGTTTTATGTCAGTAAATAATATTTTTGTACTAGCTCACTTCTGTTATTGGGATACAATTTATATTCAAACAAATATTTTTGAACAAAGCTTGGTTTACTTTACTCTGCGATACCTAGTAAAAAATATCAATGTATTCTAGATTCATGAAAAGATTACTTAGCAAATTTATTAAGAAACAAATACTTTTTCCCATAATAGCCTTGGTTGAGGTATCTTAATTTCATTCTTTGGATTGATTTATGAAATATAAATATAAAAATCTCAGAGGAATATGCTTGATTTTTATGATTCATGAGATAAGATTAGGATACCATATTATAGAAACACTAGAATATTCATCAGATATACGAATTCTTACTTAACGCTTTCATCAGTTTTCCCCCTTTTGGAAAAAATGGGGATCTTTTATACTCTGGTCTTCATTTTGGCAACCATCCTTAATTCTTTTGGTGAATATAATAATATATACTATATTTTTGCCAATTTTTTGCTAATATTGTTGCCAGTTTTTTACCCCATATAACAAATAAACACTCAAAATGAATGAATATTCAATTGTAGATCTTAAAGATCGAAGAATTTTAAATTGAAAGTCGAGAAATTTTTATTGGAACAAAAAGCATTTGTTTAACTGAGAGCCGATGAATATTTTTCTTTGATTCAAATAATATTCATTCTTTGGGTATTTTTCTTAAGAACATCTTATTACGATATAAACCCCCAATATTGACTTTTATTAATTTATTTCTTTGTTTATAATTTCTGCTGGGATAAACTCTCATATTTGAATAAGATTGTATGAGAAAAGATGTAGCTATTTTATTATTTATTTCAATTTATAATTATGATTATATTTTAAAGTACGTTAAATTTAAGCATACATTTTAATTTTATAATTGAGAACTCAAAATGAGAAACGTGAACTAAAATAAACTCAACATTTTGACGAACGATTGCCGTAATAATGAACACTAATTAAAATGTAATAAAATTATATAATACAATTTTCACAAATCTTTTATCAAATCACTGAACTTTATAGTATTAACAACAATCTAGTGAAATGAAATTCTTTACTACAGGCTTTAGATATTTTTACTTCCTATTTAATCTTTCGTCAAATCTAGAAAAGTAGATGACCAAGTCCAAGGGTGTATTCAGTAAATAGTGAAAAGCAAAATTCACATGAAAAATTTTGAATAATTTTGGGGGTACTAGTAACAGATGTAACAGATGTAACAGATTGTAACATTGTCTAGAAACCCCTTCCCCCCAGAATTTGTTACGAAATTTATGAATGGCTCCTAATTCCTATCTTAAATTTTCGCCATGGTTATAAACATAGGTTCGCACCTTCGCAAGATTTAGGATTTTTAATTGTGTGGCTCATATGCATAGAAAAACTGAAAAGTTTGTGTTAATTGTATTCAAATAATCATATATTAAGTGTAATAATAATATGATAATCCCGAGAAATCGGCAGGAAGTTTGCGACAACCGCTTTAAAGTATAGGAAACTTAATTCTTAATGTGCTAATTATTTGTATTAAATTAAAAATGCATCCATATTATTTAAATTATTAAATACATCTGAATTAAATTGACTTCTTTAAATAAAAATTTCAAATTAAACCGCCACTTTCTCTACTCTACTATTACGCCACTACCGGAAGTGGCAACTTTGTGAAACAATCGGAAGCTTCAATAAGGAAACTTCCCTTATCGCGAGAGCCCCCGGCAGTGTGACTTGCCGCAAATGTGACATGCCGCAAATGTGACTTGCTGCAATGTAACTTGCCGGGGGTTGGCATGTCTTAACCCCGAAATATAAATAAGCCCATGTGGTTGGTTTTGATATCAGCTGCTACGTGAATTTTCTGTCCTACATCTTATCTAAAAATAATATTTATAGTACTAAATGTTTGAAGAGTTAATCTCCGCAAAGTCAACATTTTCCATCTTTGAATCCATATGGTGGGCCTGAAAATTAAAAATTGAAAAACTAAAGATCAAACATTTTTCAAAAAGTAATAGAGGCTATTGTAGGAAACGAATAACAAAATTTACCAAGAGAAGAAATGAAGGAAAATAAAAAATATAACACAATTTTTATTTTTAGGATAGAAAACTAGATCCCCCAGGCGGAAAAATTATAAATAGTGGGAAATATTATATATAATTTTGCCCCTATGTATAAACTATAATATATAATTTTTCGGTATGGGCCAGCGCAATAATATTGATTATCATCATAATTAGTTAGCGTATCGTAAACCTTCTTCCACATTGTTGACCTATTCACAGGGCCCAGTTACACCGTCAAGCATACAGTAAGCCTGCCTGAAATAAACTAGCTTAAATACGATAGTGGCTCAGATTCGCGTCGGCCCAAAAGCATTTTCAGCAGTGGCTCTCTGTCGCACACGTAGAGCCCTTACGGCTTTTGTGCCGACACAAATCTGGGTACTCTCGTATAAGCTAGCTTATTCTACGCGCGCTACTTCACACTCGCCGGTGTAACTGAGCCCACAAGTTCCAAAAGTTTTGTACTGCGATAACTTTTACTCAGATCAAAAATGAAGACTAATGGTAAAATATAAGCAACTTTGTAAGTTCCATTCTGATTAGCATTTGATTTAAGACTTCAGAGGTTCAATATTGAGTATTTGAATATTTACAAGCTCTCTTGTCTCAAATTAAGCATTTGATCACAACTCTATTTTTTCTAAAATCACACCATATTTCTACACGTTTTTGACTCAGCACGTGGTTTTAAACCAGTGACTAATCTACGTCTTAATTTTATACATAAAAACTGTTCGCCATATTTCCATGTAGAATCTTTTTTTGTACATATTACCTATAAATCATCATGGGTTTTGTGCGGCAAAAAGTCGCCGTTAGTACTCTTATGTAGTTCATATTAGTAACCGTAAGTCCAACAAATAAAAGTAGTCATATTTACCACCAATTTATTTCCCAACAAATAAAAGTACCGTATTCGCAAGCAAATAAGCCGCCCCTTTTTTTTTTTTTTTTTTTGGAGCTTGAAAATCGGGGTGCGGCTTATAATCGTGTGCAACTTAGAAAAGTTTTTTCACTATTTCGAGCTTCTGAAATCGCGGGATGCGGCTCATAATCGTGTGCGGCTTATATATGCATCTAAATACGGTAGTAAAGGCTACAAGTTTTGATCCTTGGCGACATTCGCAGAACTGAAACCTGAGCAATGCTACTAACATTCGTGCTGACATATCCTGCCATGTTTACGATCATCGCCACGTTTAGTATATAGGAATTTTCGCGAAAGTAGATCACGTTGATTAATTATTTGAATATAATGGAAGTTCAGAATCTGGTGAACAGTTGGAGATCGGAAGATTATTGCTAATAACTCCAAGGTAAGTAAGAAACATTTAATTCGTTTATAGACATGAATTTTTCAGGATTTCATCTAATTAAGTAATACAATCTCTTTATACCGATGAGTTATCCAGGTAAAAATAATTAGGGGAAATTCACATTAAATCCACGTGGAGTTCCAGTAGAAATTCACTATGAATTTTCGAATCGCATTAAAAAAAAGTTTGTTTGGGACAAAAAGCTTTTTATTAGTAGATAATATGGCATTAGCTGTGACAGCCACTTCGACAGTAAAAATAACTAGCCAGTTATGTGCGGTAACAAGTAGCCGGATTCAAAAGTCCTGACACCTGGCTTTGAAGCTTTATTACTCGGCGAGAAAAAATCGCAGAATGTTGAGTCAAAGCATACAAAAAAGACTTTCAGATAAAAATAAATTATTTAAACAATTTTTGTAAATAAACAACAGAGTAACTCAGTCACCTAATTTCGCTCGGACATGAATGACCCAGGTTTACGGGTTAAGTGTTAAAATCTATCACAAATTAGCGGTTCACCCATGGGTATATTTTGTGAAAGAAAAGTGACTAGTGACTGTGTAGCAGCCCTGATTGTGCTTCTTACAGAAATTCCCTGACTTTTGCAAATTTTGGTTAAAATCCCTGATTTTTCCCTGACTTGCGGCCACTCAAATTTCACCTTTCTATTGTTATAATTTTTAAAATGAAAGAAAGGAGCGAAGAGATTTTTAGAATTTTTGTGAGCAGTAATTTTAACCAAAATTTATAAAAGCTCCTTTTTAAAGTTCCCCTTTATTGTTAACCGGTTTGCACTTCTTTTATGTGAAATGTGGCTTGTTCGTGCGATAATTTCTCAGTTGGCAATCTCTCAGGACTACTAGCTACCCCTTAAATTTAAAGCTTTGAAATGAAAGCTCAACCCCAGCTAATGAGTTTCCGGAATACTGGTTTCAAAAGCGTCTCCAAGAATGACGAACTTTTAATCTTTTAATTGCCAAATTGATTGTAAGCTAATTACACCCTCTTCGCTATTTACTTCGATCTTTTTTAAATTACGATTTAAAAATAAAATATCTTCAACTATTTATTTTATTTTGAAATAAATTTACAATTGTTTCAAAAATAAAATTATCTATATTTATTTGAAAGTTGTTTGATATTATTTTGTCCCCTGTCAAGGTGGCCATTCAAATCTCATAAAAAACACGGTCATTTAAATTTTAAAAATCAAGCCTTTACGACTCAACAATTTTAATTTTTAAGTATTTAAAACTTGAAACTTGAAGAAATGAAAGTTGTTCGATTTCAAACTAGAAGTTATCATAATAGAAAAATCTGTATGTTAAAGCCTTTAAACAAAAATGTCAATACTACGTATTAAAAACTGCAAACATAAATGCAACACGGAGAAAAATGGATGTTTAAATGTAGATGTTCAAAGGGTAAGATTGTACCGCCTAACATGTAGATAATCATTCCGAACATCTACTATCTTTTTGAGATGTTAGGCGTAAATATATTTTTATGTTTTTTTATGTTTATGTTTTAAGTAAGCTTTCCTTGATTAAAATTGGATAACGACTTTTTTCTACCTACACTACGGAACAAGGTTCTTAAGTTTGAGGTTATATTGACTCGAACACATTTGACAAAATGTTTGTAAATTTAAAATAAAATTAGAGTTTAACTAACCTAAAATAGATAGAATTTTCAATATTGATTACAGATCATTCGTTCTCAGCTTACTTAACCCGGTTGTATTTTTTATTTTCAAATAAAAATATTAAACATAACCTCAACTTGACTAAATGTATCATCTGATCGACATTTCATACCCTTTCTCTGCTGTCCTATAGTTGAACAAAAAATATGTTAAACTTGATCATCTAGATGTTACGTTTAAACATCCATTTTTCTCCGTGAATAATAAAAGGCTTCAATTTCAAAATTTTCCAACATAGGGTTTTCAAAGGCTTATCGATATTTATTTTCAATTAGAACCTTGTAAATTGCAAGTAAAACATTGCCAATATTTGAATTATTAAGGTTTAATCTTGAAAGATTCAATTCAAGATTGTTGAATTTTAAAAGCTATTAAATAAAAAACGTCTAATTTAAAAAGTATCAAGTAAAATTAATCAAATTTTAACGTTTAAAATGATAAATGATTTATCTATTGAGGCTTTTAGTATGAAATTGATCAACTTTAAACAATATAATTGCAATTATTCAATTTTAAATCTCACTTAAAATCGTAGGTAATAAACGTTAGAAGGTTATAACTTTCAAAATTGTACAATTTTGAGCTATTTAATTTTGAACCAAACATTTTTGAAATATTGAATCTAACATTCAATTTCTAACCTTTTCAAATGAAAATGATTAAACTACAAAAGCTTTTAATTCAGAATTGTACAATTTTGAATAATTTATATTTGGAACTAAAAATGTTGTCGGAATAAAATTAATCAATTTCAAGCAGTTGCAATTTAAAATTATTGTCAAATTCTCCAAATTTAATTCTGAATTATAATCCCTCAAGCAGTCATAACAGTACCCATTCTCGTTAAAAAAGGTGAAAATGTAATTTCTTTCGAAAATAGGTGACAAAAGAAAGTATTGATAATAGATTTAATACTTTCACGATGATTCATGATGATAAATTTAAATTTAAAGCTTTTTCGGGTTTCAATCCCTCCTATTCTCGACAATGATATTTTAATGGAAAATGACGAAATCTTTCCCGATCCTTCAACATCCAAGTTTGAAAGGCTAAGAAATTAGTAGCTGAGAATGGAATTTTAACTTCTCCTAACTTAAAAAAAAGGTAAAACTTTAGATTCCGAGATTGAAAATTTGGTGAAAAAACTTTACCTTGATGATGAGAATAGTCGTATGATGCCTGGCATGAACGATTTCGTTTCCGTAAAAAAAGATGGTCAACAAAGTGACAGAAGCACATTACGCACGGAAATAACAGACGCAAAAGATTTTGCTGAACAACTTTACGAACGCTCGTTTAAGCTTAAATCTCACTCTTTTACAGCCAAGCAATAGTCGCCTTTCTTGAAAAACCTTAAGGATACACTAATAAGCAGGATAATTTCTTATCCTTTGTGATTTCGCTGAAAACTATGCCTTTGTAGTTCAGAATGCAGCTCAGACATTTCATTGGAACAATGATCAAGCTACCATTTTTACTGTGGTCATTTATTATAAAGAAGACAACATTCTAAAGCACCGCAGTCTTACTATATTATCAGACGGTTTGGCACATGACACTATTACTGTGTACGAATTTCAAAAAATTATCACACACTATTTGAAAGAGAATTTTCAAACCAAAAAAATGATTTATTTCACAGATGGAGCCGCCCAACACTTCAAAAATAAGTATAATTTCATCAAATTGCTCCACCATGAAATGGATTTTGGTATTCCAGCCGAGTGGCATTTCCACGCAACGGCGCACGGCAGAATCAAGCTCTTAACCAGAAGTATACGAGTGGAAACCGGCAAGGATTCTTTGTTTCTCCTAAGCTGGTGCAGAATTCTGAATGTTTTCCTCGAGATATCGATTACCTGCTCTTTCCAGGATAGGGTTCTGTTCAATATGTATCCAAGATCTCTTACAACCTCAAGAAAATCTATCATTCGCCCACTGGTCTGTAATGGCGAGAGAGTCATTAACGCTTCAGGAGTTGCGAAAGGATTCAACTTTCAATGCCCAATCACAATCGCCTTCGTTTTAGCAGGATTGAGTAAAAGCCGATTGGTACTAGCCCAATGCACCACCCTATCGATATCCTCCTGTACGAGAGCAAGGAGATTTTTTAATGAGGCAACAGGACCCGAAAATTGAAGTTTAAAGTCATCAGCGCACTTGTGGTACTCACAACTTTTCAACTCTCTACCCAGATCCGAGGTATACAGGTTAAAAAGGAGAGGAGCAAGTATGGAACCCTTCGGAAATTCCACAATTCACTTCCCTCCAGTCTGACTGCTCGCCCTTACTATTTTTTACTCATTGAAATCGACTATTTAAGTACGATTCGAACCATCTAATTGTCATGTATGCCAGCCTTAATGATTTCAACTCAAGTAGTAGGAGTTTGTGGTTTACAGAGTGAAATGCTTAAAAAAAGTCGAAGAACACTACAATCGTGATCTCTTTATTGTGTAATGCCATTTTATAATCATTGGTGACTTTAATTACTTTCCTGTTTGTGTGCTGTGTTTTGCCCGAAAGCCGGATTGCATTGGATCGATTAAGTTTTGGGAATCTAGATGTTTAGATAATTGACTGTGAACTATTTTTTCGAATGGTTTAGATAATGTGCATAGGATGGAAATAGGGCAAAAATCTTTCGGGCATGTTGGGGAACTAATTTTTTGAATTTGGCGAATGATGGCCCTTTTCAAAATATCTAGGAATATCCCAACTCGGGAAGCGAATTTAAGCATTTTAATTCTGCCGTCCTGATGAAGAAACTGTACAACTGTATTTTAGACGAACCGAGATATTCAATAAAACGCGTTGGCATCTGTACCTTTTAACGTATGAGAGTTTTTGAAAAAAAAAAGGACTGTTCTTGGGTAATTCGGGCATGCTCTATTCATCAACATAAAAAAATGTCGAATTCCAATTGCTTACATGCAAAACTGTAGATATGCTAGATATTAATGCACAAAGTCGCCGAGAACCCTTACTAATAAACGCATCTGCGCAGATGTGCTGCCGAATACAGGAAACAGCCCTCAAGAACCTCCGAGTTTCCTGCTGGAGAAACTTAACAACTACAAAGAACCCCGCAGAATTTGTATCATGGTGATCAAAAGTCTCAATGACCACAACTGTCAAAAATGAGGTTTTCGTGGTGTAATTGGGGTTCAAATATCACTACGTGTGGATTCGAAAAGAGCCAATTTTTAGAGGGTATGACATTTTTCTCTCTAGATACCTGAGGAGATTAGCTCCAGTTAAGCCAAAAATATATGCGCATAGGAAAAATATTTGCATCAATTGCTAGAAATATAACCTCTAAACTACGTTAGTATAAATATAATGTTACAGATATATTTTGCTAGGGTGAAGTTTTGCGAAAATTTTGACAGGATTTGACAAAAATACTAGTTAAAAAATAAAGTTTTGAATGTTCACATTAACGGAATATATCTTTCTCAACCGAAACTTGTATGCATATATTCTTCCAGCTCTCTCAATATTTTCTGAATAAACAAAAAGTTTAAGACTCATTATTGAATTTTTCAAACAGTAGAATACTAATTTTATTCATAACATAAGGATATAAGTTAATACAACTTGACACAATCGTTTTAGCAGAATTTCACTAAGTTATTTTGCATCAGACTTATTTGATAGATTTTTTAAACTATCGAATAAAAGTATAGCACTGTTTTCCTAAATATTGTACAGTTTGGTTGTTACATAAGAAAGAGAATTTTGAACTTTTCCAGGGCATGATGCAGCAAAGTCCAAAGAAATGTACAAGTGATTACATTTATAATATTTTATTGTTACGATATGTTGGAAACCCATATTTTTTCTATTTTCCTTTTGCTTATCAAAATATTTTTCGGTAAAAAGGCGCCCTCAAGCATACCTCCCACCCTGCGCCCAGAGACCCAGTCCGGCGCTGCACGGGGGTATAGCTTTAAGGTTACGTACCAGTGATAGTTTCGCACCTCCGAGAGCACAGATCACAAGGAAAACTACTTTAAGCGAGTATTTTGGGTACAGCCGTTGCAACTCCCTTTTAAGGTATTAATACCTCTCCTCCTTTTCCTTCTATTGAAGTGATGTTGTAGTCGGCCGGAGCCGAGAATTCGATCACGAATATAGTTCGTTTCTCAAAATCTTGGAGAACGATGTCAGGCCTCGAGTGTGCAACGATGACTGCTGTCCGAAAATCGTCGTTCCAGAAAATGTAGCACTTCTCGTTTTGGACAATTGACAGGGTCGCGGCCAACACCGTACGAGCGACAAATGTGGCAATAAAGCACTCTTAAGGCCGCATTATGTCTGTAGAGACACGTCGTTCCCGCGTGAGTGAGCCACCCGGATAGTGTGTGCTCTAGGTATTCTGCGTTTGCATGACACGCTCTGTACCTATCGCTGGGAACTTCTTCACAAGAAACGCGGTCACGGTATACTAAGGTGCTAATGACACCGTCCTGGCATGCGAAAATGAAACCCTCTGTACCTGAATTAAGCCCTGATGATTTGAGGAAAGTAAAAGTATGCTCCTTCGACAAGGACTGTTTCTCTACATTTCTGTGAAAGTTTCCGTGCATTGCCTTGTCGAGTGGCTATTGGCGGAATTTTCTAACCTCTGCTTTCTTTATTTGGGCTTTGAGAAGTGAGGCATCTAGACGGATACGTGTCCTGAAAACATTTCCCTCGCCGTAGAAACAGAAAGATCTCCCCCTAGTTCAGAGCTTCCCAGAATTCAATCTTTGATTGACAAGACTGACAGTGTCAGTAACGAAGACTAGGTCAAATGGACCCCAATTAATTATCCCCCAAGTTTTCCTTCGACTTGGGTTCTTTTCTGTGTTCGAATAGAAAAATTCGGACGCCCCGCTGTGAAGTACGTGCCGATTTCATGATACCATCTGGTCCTGCAGCGGAAAAGTTCTTCGTACCCCTAAGTGCTTTTTTTACCTCTTCGGCAGTGATTGATGGACCTTCCTTCTCAGATGTTATGAGGTTGTCGCAAAACTCCTTAAAGCGGATGCACAGCAAAAAATGAGGGTTCAGTAAAGTTGCGGCTCAAGTAAAAATTGGTGTCATTTAGAACTGAGACTCCAATGTTGCTTTTTAGTTCGTTGATATCCGATAGATGGCTATTCATATTTTCAACTGCGCATGTGCCGATAAGCGCGAGCCTATTTGAAATCAATAAAAACTATGAATAATCATACACATAAATATTAACAAACATTTTCCATTCTTTTTTAAAACAAATTAAATTGAATAATAAAAATACCTAACTTCTTTCAAAAATATGATATTAACGTATTATTACAAGTGTATATTATATAATTTTAAATAGCACGGCGCTTTTTTGGTACATGCGCAGCTGAAAATGTCGGATTTTTAACATAACCTTAAAAACTGTCATATCTCGTGTGCACTATCTTCCTTTCAAGAATGACTAATATCTATAATTGTAGTTCCTTCATTAAATTTTTCCCAGTGCAATATTATTCAATTCGAATTACAAAGTAAAATGTACACCATAAACTTGTAAAATCTCCGTAGTGACTCAAGGCTGAAGTGAAAAAAGACCGCCGAAACTAATGGACCATCAGAAGGTAGCTCTTCCTCGTCCTGATCGGTCGCGTCGGTAGTTATGGAGGTAACGTCCGATGCGTGTGGTGACATTCCCTTGTGTAATTTAACCCCCTTCCGTAAACGTGAGCATCTTCCTCTACGCGTGCCGGTAATCTCTAATTGAAGGGCTTCTCACGACTCCGAAAGCTGTTTGTCGTTCAAATCATTATTTGAATGTTTTAATTTCTGAAAAGTGCACAAGTCAAGCACCGAGTCCAAAAACACCACTTTGAAATTCAATGGTTACCTCAAAATCGGTAAAGTACACGAAAACCTTTAAAAAATCTAAGTAGCGTAATGATGTACCCCGTTAGGTAAGCATACATTGTTGTAACAGTTAAGCAGAAGGAACGGCAACGGCAGGTGATGAACAAAATCGCAGCTCGGCAATTAAATCGTCGAAATGTATCGGGTGATTCGCGAATAAAATGTACATATCAAATAAAGCATAGAATATAAATACAAATGATTTAAAATCCATAAAATCGAATCAAGTATCAATAGCAATGACGAGGTTCACATCGCCAAGTGTAGATAAAAGAATTTAAATTATTAATTATTATTAGGGCGCTCTGAGCTGCTACACAGGCATCAGCAAGGTCGATAATAGTCATTCAGGCGCTCTAAGCTGCCAAGGGGTGAGGAGAATACGTGTATCTCGAAATCATCATCTAAAATCATAATCCAAAAATTCTTGTTATCTTTACTCGATGTCCCGATCCGTTAAAATCCAAACCCTATTTTCCTTTCAAAATTAGCCAAAATCAAATTCTTGATTCAAATCGGAACCCGAAAATCCAAAATTAAATGAAAAAAAAAGAATTATTAATTCAATTTCAATTAATGTTTGATTTTAGTTAGGCATGTTAATTCGAAATTTCTCTTTTAATTATTTAGATATTATTTTTCTGGGTACGTGTCTTGGGAATCGGAAATTCCACTCCGACATTCACGTAAATAGGGTATAAGATCCCTAATGAATTTAAAAACCCCAGTTTAAATTTTAATTTCTGTTCCTCAATTCAGATCTCGATTAAATTTTCAGTTTGAACCTTAATTGAAAAATTTGTGTATATAAATCTTCCATTTATATCTCTTTCATTTTATTGAGTCAATAGAATTAGGTTTATTAATTAAATTGAATTTATTCCTCCCCCTCCCCAACCAAAAATCCGCAAGTCCGTGGTAAAAAAAACGGGGCATGGTAAGGTATTTTTCTAAAACCTGAAAAAAAACTTTAAAGTGAGTCAGTGCATAAGTCTGAAAAGAAGAAGGAAAAAACAATGGCCGTTGTCCGAATTTAATTAGAATCAGGAAACCCGCAAAGCGTTGGGCGCCATTGCGAAGGAGGTTTATTGACCCCCAAAGGAATGACGATTTCTCTTAGCAGAGTAGAGTATACGCAGGCATATACGTATTTGTAGACGTATATGCATTGGTATACGTATATAGGTAGGTTTTATGGGCGCCAGCCAGGCCCGTTATCACACAAGACAAAAAAAAGGAAGGAAAAATCGTCAAATTGCCCAGTAGTTTTACAGTTATTTTTATTTACCTTTATCTAAAACCTGAAAGAAAGAAAACCTGAAGGAACATGAAATCTCAGGGGCGGTTCTTGAAATAACAACGGCCCAAATATGTATAAAGAAAAGGAAGACTACAATTCAGTATTTTGTTTCCGGCAACTCGAAAAATTAAGGCTTTAACATGATTATAAATTTTCCCAACAGATTAGCTATAACTAAAACAACTCGTGAAACGACCGATTAAAATTAAAATTCCACGAAAGCAATTCTACTGCGACCACGGGGTTGTTGGCACGAAATTCCGAACATATGGGCACTACGCAAAACCGGAGCAAACGAAACTTCAAGCAATAATTCTAGCGCGGTAACCCAAAAGAAACTAATCAAAGAGAAAAACTATCACTTCGCACTGACTCGACTACCGACAAAATTAGGACCATAAAAGAGCACTCAAGGAAGGGGCAAGCGAGGCAATGGTTGAATCGGAGCAAATTCCACAAGCCTGGCTAGGATCCCTCATTGCGTCGCTTGCCGAAATATACAAAGATTTACCTGTGACATTTTTCCATGCAGTATAATTCAATATAACATCAAACAAAAAGGTGTCCAAAAACATTCAATAATTTCTCCGAAACGACGCGCGTGGCACCGGTCGAGAACCAAGAACGAAAGTGACAGATTCATGCGAGGCACCAAGACCGTGAACTCGAAGGGTGCTCGCATGAAGGCGCGTTCCAGAAGTCTTTGCGATTGAGCGACTCAAAAACAGTCATAAATCTCATGGAATACATCTGAAAATGAACTAAATCATAAACAAATTTTGCATGAATCATGGAAAATACCAGCAGATCCTTTAACATTACCCAACTTCCGGTGTAACCTTTTTCAAAACCGTGTTTATATAACGATTTTTCGGTTTCTCATAATAACCCTATAGTTTAGTCTTTTAGATATACGTAATAAAACTTTCCTTTTCATTTGAGCAGTTACTTCACTTAGTTTCATATTCCAATTCAAAATTAGTAAAATTTGTTTCGAAAAAACCTAATATTAATAATATTCAATACAAAGCAGCTTGCACACTCTATTCGAATATTATAACTATTATAAGAATCATTAAAACCTAACCATTTTACAAATAACTTATTTTCACGTATTTTCAATCAGGGTGTCCGCATGTTAGGGAAAACCTGAAAATCAGGGGAAGGACAGATAATTGATACAAGAAGCACTTTAAATAACTATCCAGAATAATAAGTTCAAAATGGTTATTTTTTATTTATTAAAAATTCTATAGTCGAACTGTTGCAGGTATATAATTCAAGCCTTTAAATCTTATTGCTCAGGATACAAATTTGAAAAAGATTGGCAAATTTGCAGCCACTCTGTCTTTTGTAGTTTTTCAATAACTTTCACAAGTTCTCACTGATGACAATTACCTAGAAAAATCTGACTGAACTTTAGTGCACATTCATTGAAAGCTTTTTCCACTCACGTACATTAAATTTTGTGTGCAGTGTGCATTGATATTAAATGACGATAATTTCAAAGTATGTTCGTTTTAGCTTCCACACTAATAATTAATTTCAGTTGTAAAATGGTATAATTCGCCTAGGACTTCCCTTGGATCAAGTTTTTTGACTTTGCAGGTGAATTATTATTTAACCTGAAATCCTTTTAAAGATATAAAATTAAATACATATGAAGTGACCTATAGGTTAGTTCGAGATTTTGAATTCTATCTATATTATTCTGTGGAATATATAGTTTGAAATATCTGTGGATCATAATATTGTAAAAGCTATACAATAAATTTATGTATGTAAACTAAAACGCTATTTTAACATACACAAATAGAATAAAGTGAATTTTCATAAATAAATTTTCATTTACAAATGCATGAAAATCTCTTTCAGTTACCAGTACGTGAAATTTAAGTTACGTTCGTGATTTAAAAGTGCTGGAATTTTCAAGAATTTTTCAACAGTACTACAACGTTCTCAAAGTCTGCTGTTTGTATAAGCTCCAAGTAACCAAGTTAATCAAGTTCAATACGGAGGAGAAGGAAGAGGAGAAGGAGGATGAGGACATATTGACAGATTACAAACCTTAAATGAACTGTTAGAATCTTAATTATGTATTAAACCTCCTATATTATTTGAAATAACTAACATGATTCCAGATGGGCGGGGTGAAAAAAAGCACAATGGTTAATATATAATATTGATTAACAGACAAGCTCATTTGCTTCCTTCATATGATATTCGTTCCATTTTATTAGTCTTCAAAACTAACTACAGGAAGTTTTTAATCAAATATTACAAATGTTTGTTCAACAGTTGAAAGGATTAAGCTAAATCTGAAGTATTAACATCAGCTACTAAGCATACTATTATTATTATTATTCAATAATAACACTCAACACATCCAGTGTCGAATGTCATATGTAAAATACAGATAAGAAAAATGCTTAAAACATTTTTGACGCGTAACCTAGAGACTGCTTGCACTGGATGCCTTCCTAGCATTACTAGCTAAAGGGTATTTACCAAATTAACAGATATTTTTTTCAGCAGCTCTTCAGTTATTCGAATAATATTAGGAAATTTATGTCTGGTTATGAATTATGCTTCTCAAATGTTTTTAGTTAAAATTACCTAAGTTTAACAAAAATTTATTTGGAATCTTCCTCTAATATCGAGACGTAATATGAAATACTGTCGATATCTAAAAACACATGTGAGTTGCCGATAACACTTTTTTTTTTTTTTGAATAAAGATAAGGTTGAAATTTAAGGTGTGGGTAACATTCAAAATTTAGAAAGTTTTATACTAGATTAACTCAAAATAAAAGTAGATAAAATCACTAGATATCAGTTTGATCTCTAAAATTCAATATAAGTTTAAAGTTTTGCAAGTGGAAATGCTATCATCAGCTACAAGAACTTTCCAAATGGATTCTTCGTACATATATTACATTTTAGTTTTAACTCAATCTAATTTAGTAATGCCGACTAAATTACTGAATATCTCAAAATCTGCTTCTATACGGGTTCGAACAGGGACACATATCGATAAATGATGTCAAGTTCTTTGCGGTCGCCTATAAGATTCTAGTGTTGTCCTATCTGTGATTCTTTAAATTAAAGGCGCGGGTGTCTAGCAGGGTAGATACGGGTTCGAAGAGGGACACATTGACAAATGATGTCAAGTTCTTTGCAGTCGCCTATAAGGTTCTAGTGTGGTCCTATCTGTGATTCTTAAAATTAAAGGCGCAGGTGTATAGCAGGGTCTATACGATTTCGAAGAGGGACGCATATCAATAAATGTTTTCAAGCTCTTTGAGGCCGCCTCTGACTGTCTAGTGTGGTCCTATCTATGATGCTTCAAATTAAAGGCGCGGGTGTCTAGCAGGGTCTATACGGGTTCGAAGAGGGACACATATCCATAAATGATGTCAAGTACTTTGCGGTCGCCTATGAGGGCCTAGTGTGGTACTATCTGTGATTCTTTAGATTGAAGGTGCGAGTGTCTAGCAGGGTCCATACGTGTTCGAAGAGGGACACATATCGATAGTTGATTTCAAGTTCTTTGCGGTCGCCTATAAGGTTCTAGTTTGGTCATATCTGTGATTCTTTAAATTAGAGGCGCGAATGTACAGCAAGGTCTTTACGGGTTCGAAGAGGGACACATATCGACAGATGACGTCTAGTTCTTTGCGGTCGCCTATAAGATTCTAGTGTGGTCCTATCTGTGATGCTTCAAATTAAAGGCGCGGGTGTCTAACAGGGTCTATACGGGTTCGAAGAGGGACACATATCGATAAATTATTTCAAGTTCTTTGCGGTCGCCTATAAGGGTCTAGTGAGGTCATATCTGTGATTCTTTAAATTGAAGGCGCGTGGGTCCAGCAGGGTCTATACTGGTTCGAAGAGGGACACATATCGATAAATGACATGTTCTTTTCGGTCGCCTATAAGGGTCTAGTTTGGCCATATCTGTGATTCTTTAAATTAGAGGCGCGAGTGTACAGCAAGGTCTATACGTGTTCGAAGAGGGACACATATCGATAAATGACGACATGTTCTTTGCGGTCGCCTATAAGGGTCTAGTGTGATCCTATTTGTGATTCTTTAAATTAGAGGCGCGAGTGTCTGGCAAGGTCTATACGGGTTCGAACAGGGACACATATCGATAAATGATGTCAAGTTCTTTGCGGTCGCCTATAAGATTCTAGTGTGGTCCTATCTGTGATTCTTTAAATTAAAGGCGCAGGTGTATATAAGGGTCTATACGGTTTCGAAGAGGGGCGCATATCGATAAATGTTTTCAAGCTCTTTGCGGCCGCCTCTGACTGTCTAGTGTGGTCCCATCTGTGATTCTTTAAATTAGAGGCGCGAGAGTCTGGCAAGGTCTATATGGGTTCGAAGAGGGACACATATCGATAAATGATGTCAAGTCCTTCGCAGTTGCCTGTAAGGTTCTAGTGTGGTCCTATCTATGATGCTTCAAATTAAAGGCGCGGTTGTCTAGCAGGGTAGATACGGGTTCGAAGAGGAACACATTGACAAATGATGTCAAGTCCTTTGCAGTCGCCTGTAAGGTTCTAGTGTTGTCCTATCTATGATGCTTCAAATTAAAGGCGCGGTTGTCTAGCAGGGTCTATACGGGTTCGAAGAGGGACACATATCGATAAATGATGTCAAGTACTTTGCGGTCGCCTATGAGGGTCTAGTGTGGTACTATCTGTGATTCTTTAAATCTAAGGTGCGAGTGTCTAGCAGGGTCTATACGGGTTCGAAGAGGGACACATATCGATAAATGATTTCAAGATCTTTGCGGTCGCCTATAAGGTTCTAGTGTGGTCCTATCTGTGATTCTTTAAATTGAATGCGCAGGTGTATAGCAGGGTCCATAAGGGTTCGAAGAGGGAGCATATCTATAAATGTTTTCAAGCTCTTTGCGGCCCCTATAAGGGTCTAGTGTGGTCCCATCCATGATGCTTCAAATTAAAGGCGCGGGTGTCTAGCAGGGTCTATACTGGTTCGAAGAGGGACACATATCGATAAATGACGACATGCTCTTTGCGGTCGCCTATAAGGGTCTAGTTTGTTCATATCTGTGATTCTTTAAATTAGAGGCGCCAGTGTACAGCAAGGTCTATACGGGTTCGAAGAGGGACACATATCGATAAATGACAACATGTTCTTTGCGGTCGCCTATAAGGGTCTAGTGTGATCCTATTCGTGATTCTTTAAATTAGAGGCGCGAGGTTCTGGCAAGGTCTATACGGGTTCGAACAGGGACACATATCGATAAATGATGTCAAGTTCTTTGCGGTCGCCTATAAGAACTCGCAATCTTATTAATTAAAGGATTATTAAATGTTATCTTCCTCAATTTATTCAATTACCTTACAACACAACAAATTTGTAGATAATTTTTGGGTGCACAATTTTTATAATCTTATCTTTTTTCGCATCTTGCATAGTTTGACCAAAAAATGAAATTTTTTATTTTTCATCATTTTTTGTGCCAACAAAATTTGAATGTTCGATTTTTCGAGAAAATACAAAAAGTTGATTTCATAATCTTATAGGCTTTGATTTTTTGAATTTTGAAAATGCTATAACTCTGATAATTTTCTTTTTATAGGAAAAAGTCGTGAAGATAAATTGTACAACTTTGTGAGTGCTGTGAATATTCAAACATAGAATTTCTAAATCTTGAAAAAAATGGTCTTGAAAATTTTTTAAATGCTCAAAATGGACAGACACATTCGTAAAAACCTGTTTTTTGGGTTTAGAGGGTCTCAAAACGTGGACGTAGTAGGTGCATGGCCCCCACATCCCGACAAGGGCACCCTAGCTACAAATTTTTGCCCCCACCCCAGCCTTCTTTTTCAACTCGAATAAGCGTGAATTTTGCATGTTTATTCAAGTGATATATCAAAAGTCAAAGATTCATATTGTAAACGCAGTAGCTGGTAAGCCGCGGGCCCTACGTGGGCCATGAGTAGGTGTGTTTCATACGGGAACAATTCCAATGTTTGCTGTGGGGTTAGAAAAAATCGGAAAAAATTCACAGGACTTCTTTCAATCATTCTCATCGTCCATGATTATCCAAAAATATTTTGGCGGGAAATTCAAAAAAATTCTTAATGAATTTGTTTGTGTGATAAAACTCAAGTACTATCTCAGTTTTTTTACCACAGAATTGTAACCCACAACAGTAAATTACAGATTACCTCCTGTCAGTTTCAGTTTTATTCCATTACAATAGCAAATCACGACACGTGTTGAAGTTCAGAAGCAATATCTGAGAAATTCTCGGCGATCACCGCTTGCGTGGCCGACAGCAGTAATCGCCGACTGAAAATTGAAGTTTGAGACTTGGACATTTTGTAACGTACACAGCTCAGGAACCCGTGGAGATTTTTCAAGTTTTATTGGCTTGAATTAAATATAAGACCTTAAGACCTAGGTCGTGTCACAAGTAAATCAGAGGTATAAAATTCGAGAAATTCTTGCCTTTTTTTTAGAATTCTCAAGTGGTATATTCTCTTCAAAATGTCAAAAATACCTTTATTAGGGCTTGTTCGGCGCGTAATTTAATAAGCTTTTTAACGGGTTTCAAAACAAGTTTCTCGCTCATTTTGGTAACGAGTATTCACGTTTCAAAGTCAGCAGAGATTTTTAATAGTACTTTCACTGGTTGTTCTGACAATTTCCGACGGTAGTGTACTATTTAGCTTATGGTCGATATTTGTCGAGAATCATCAGACCGGCAGAAATTTTGAGGAGTTTATTCTCAAAAACAAAATGTGTGACTATGATAAATGAGAACAGTGACGAGGATTAAGTTTTCAATCAATATGAAACTAAATCAGGTATATAAATAAAACTTTCAAAAAATTTCAAAATTAATAGTACCACGAATAATCATTTTATCTTTTCTGTTACAATGTATATATACATTATGTATATACAATGTATATAATAATGTGTAAATACGCTTATGTAATTGTATTATATGAATATATTCCGGTATCAATGGGCCTCAGGAGTTGGAATATGTGAAAATTAAAGTTTTTAATTTTTTACATAAGATCCCCTAAATTAGAAACTCTGAAAAAATTACAATAATAGCTCTTTGGGCGTCTATTCTATGGTAAAAAATCTGAGATAGTACTTGAGCTTTATCACACGAAAAAAATCTAAAAACTAATTTTCAAATTTTTTTAGTTTGAATTTCCCGCCAAATTTTGTTCGAAAAAATCATGCACGTTGAAGATGACCGAAAGAACTACTATCAATATTTTCAGATTTCTTTTAACGAAAGAAACAGAGACCAAAAGTAAAAACTAAAATGGATGTTACCCCCTATAACTCATCCAATATGGCGGCTAACGGTTTGAAATTTTTGAAATTTTTTTTTTTGATTGTATGCTTTTAAATGGGTGACTCAACAGTGGATTCCCTTTGGGGGCATTTTTTGCATGATTACCCAGCTACACCCTTTGCACCTTACAATTTTTTAAACCCATCTTCTCATAATATGTCTCAACTAAGAAAATAATGAGTATATTTCTGAGATGACCCTCGCTTTTTCAGCAAAAAAGCATAGCCGAGATTTTGTCACGAACGTTCAAGCGGTTCCAAAGGAGCGTTCCTTTACAAAGCCGCGGAGCAGGCAGCTGAGACCTTTGGCCTGAATTTTAACGTCAGAAGTGAGGAAATTGCGTTACTCCATATAGATGCTTCACTTCTGAAAGCCGAGGTTTTTTGTGTATTATTCAGTTGTTCCACGAGGAGCTAGGGAAATTAGAAACACCCTCTGCAGCGCACCCTCTGTCGGATCGGCGACGTCTATTCAATTTTTTTATTATTATTATTTAAAATGATCTCCTGTATACAAAACTGTGTAGCAGAGCTCTGGCAAATGTGAAAGTTCTTTTTCTCCTCTTGTTAGACAAGCTCATGAGGAACAAAAGTTTATGAATGACAAAAAAGTAACACGTTTTTGGGAGTACCAACTGAAGTACACATTTTCGTGATGAACACTGTTCTTATAAGGTTAATAATTTGCAAGATAACAGAGCTTTTGTCATTAGTCATTTTATCGCGTTACAACGAATGGTCATTTTTCATTGAGTGAATAAGTGTTAGAGAAAAAATTTCCGAAAGAAACTACATTTACCCACTTGATGAATGAAAGTATATCTGAAATGATCATTATATTGTTCAAATTTATACAAATTAGGTTCATTGTTTCATTTGCTCACTTTGCATTGATGTACCTCTTTCTAAAAAAAGCCACAAAATATCATAAATTACTTCGAATTCAGTTATCCCAATTGATTTGTCATTCTTTCATTCGTCAAAGAGTTACTGAATTTTATTTTTTTGAGAAGCACGACAATAAGCCGATTAGTAGTGCTGGCTACTCGTCATCTGGCCGAGGCGCCCGCGTGGCTTGAACGTCACAGACCCAAAGGCGTAGGCACCATAGACACTGTGCAAGGATTTCGGTGGCACGTTGAAGCTGCATCGCAGCTTGCTGCAACGGTACTAAATTAAAAATCATTTCCCTCCTCTCAAAATTAAGATATAGCCAAATTCAAAATCTTTTTAAATAAATTTACTATTCCAAAAGTTTCATTGTGAACTTTGTGACTTTGTTCATTGATTATAGTTTATTGTAACATTATATATACAATAGCTGAAAGTATGCAATATTAAAAAAAGTGAAATTTTATTGCACGAAGTAATGCAGTAGTTGAACTTACGATCAATTAGTAATTTGTTTAAATAATGTTTTCATTACTGCCATATTCACGTGATTAATTTGTTTACAAATTCTTTCATTATCAAAAATTGAAAATAATTTTTTCCTTCTTGATGACTAGGTAATTTCCGGAACTTTTATCGTAATATAAGGCAATGCTGTAAACCTGATCTCTTTAATAACATTTTATATATATAATGAATATATAATGTAAGAACAGCTTATTTAATATTTTTTCCACATTCATTTTTGACAACAGATATTCTGGAAGCGAGTTTAACAAGAAAACTATAAAAAAGATGTCGAAATATCATACTGCTCATTTTTTTAATGCGCTACGAGCGATAAATGCAGAAATATTCATGGAAATAGTCATTCTTATTTACTCTAACAGTTCATACGAAGAGCACCATCGCATAATGACTCAAAATGTCGTAAAACTCAGAACGTATGAAAAATGTATCAAGTTCGCATGACATTCTCAACGTATCACCGCATTAACACATTCAATTTTATTTTCCTCGCCAAACATCTAAATTTTATCCTGGTAGCCCAATAATTCAATGTTACTCACAAAACGAAGGTGTAAAGTCATCCACATTGTTTAAGAATTTTCAAAATTTCAGTGATAAGGGATCTAGCCTGTATTCGGAAATTCCGTGTTTTCACAAGTTCACATGCATGGTAATTGTGTGATATAAAAGCCTCGAAAATAGAATTAGTTTAAGAGAAACATAAAAAACGGTTTAGTCACTTTAAGGCTTCTGCCGTAAAGAAATACGATCTCGAACAAATACTTTTAACACGATGTGTACTAGAATTTTGGAGAATTTTTTCAAGTTTCAGAAATTACAATTCCACGTCAGTCGTACAAAAGACTGCAAATATTAGCACTACAAATTGTTATAAAACTATGATATTGATAAAACTTATTATGTAAATATGAATTAAAAATTCTGTAAACACTTTTAGCTATTGTATATATAATGTTACAATGAACTATAATCAATGAACAAAGTATTGGTATTTGTATTTATTCAAGAAAGTCCCTAGGGCTAAATAGCCCTCTAAGGAACAGGATATTACAGGGTCATTACAAATTCGTGCAAGCACTGATCGGCAGTATACTTGATTAAACTTATAATTTAATCTATAAACTAAATATAATAAATAAATAAGCAATAAAATGTTATTGAACCTTGTGCCCTTTTCCAAAAATGTAAATTTTTTTATTTTCAGTATATTTTTATAACAAGAGTTTATAATGAATTGTAGATCTTGTTCGGTTGAACAACTTTTGTCGACTAATTTTCTTTTGTACCTTGTGTCGTTTTTCAACAAATTAAATGTTTTCATTTTTAATGTTATTTTTACGAATAAAACAAAAAATACGCGTTTTTTCAAAAAATGACCAATCACGAATATGTACCTCTTTTTTGTGCAAACAACTTTTGTGAAATTATTTTTCTTCATAGCTTCGTAGCTTGTGTCGTTTGTCCAAAAAGTTAATTTTTTAATTTCCAATTCTGTTTTTTACGAATAAAACAAAAACTGCTTGTCCTATAAAAAAGCGATCCATGACAAATTTGCAGGTCCTTTCAGGATGCATAATTTTTGTGGAAATAATCTTTTTCCGTATCTTGCATAGTTCAACGGTAAAATGGAACTTTCAATTTTGCATTATTTTTTGTGCTATCAAAATTAGAATTTTTCATTTTCCGCGGAAAATCAAAAAGTTGTTATGATAATCTTTTAGGGCTTTCAAAGAGCCAAGTTTTTGCTTCCTGACTTGTTTTTCATATCGTGCGTAGTTTGGCTTAAAATGTTCATTTTCGTCTGTTGTTTCTTTTGTTTCGAAAATGCTATAACACTGTTAATTTTCTTCTTAACGAAAAAAGTCGTGAAGATAAATTGTTCGACATTCTAAGTACTACGAACAGCTGTCCACAGAAATTTCAAATCTTCAAAAAAAGTTGTCTTAAACATTTTCAAAATGCATAGAAAAGGCGCCTGGACGTTTCTAGCCAGACACATGTCTGTGGCGCAGATAGGGCTCGCCCTAATCCAAGAACCCTGATTATGCATGGAAAGGATTTGTGGCTTATCAGGATGTGGCTTCATATATATGGGGCCGCGCGAAAAAACTCCAAGGGCACGCATAGCCGTCAAGGGTATGGATGTGATCTTGGTGCCTAAATTCTGCTCTAGAGATCTCACCGTTATCAAGGTGAGACTCAGGGACAGTACCACAAAAACACTAGAGGTGTTTATCGCCTCGCCTTATTTCCCTGGCGATGCTGATGGACCTCCAGCTCCCAGAGAGGTAGAGGCTCTAATTCGGTACGGTCAAGAGAACAAAATTCCTCTGCTGTTGGGCCGCGATGTAAAATGTCACCACACGAGGAGGGGAAGCACAAACATCAACGACAGAGGGAGAGATTTAATTGAATATATAGCGGACACAGAGCTGGAGATTCTGAATCGCGGTGATACTCCCACATTCCAAACTAAAAACAGGAGTGAGGTTCTTGATTTGACTCTATGTTCGGGTATACTGAGGAGCAGGGTGGTGGACTGTAGAGTCTGTGATGAGGAGTCTCTCGGGCCACAAATATATCGTGTTTCGATTAACTCTAGAAAAACCAGTTTTTTCCAGGATCAGATACCCCAGAAATACACTTTGGGACTCATATAAAGATGAACTCAAAGGGAAGCTTGCGGAATTTTCCACAAGTTATGGTACCATTGATGAGCTAGAGCACACTGTGGAATTTCTGTGAAAGGCTCTGACTATATCATATGAGAACGATTGCCCTACAAGCACAATTAATTCTATGAAGGGAGCAGAATGGTGGAATACCCACCTGGAGAGACTCCGTAAAAAGACAAGGATGTTGTCCAATAGGGCAAATAGAACTAAATTGCCTTCAGACTGGAACATCTATAAGACGGTCCAGTATAAATACAATGAAAATATTTAAAAGTATAAGCAGGAAGGATGAAGGGAATTTTGCGAGTGATCGAAAAACATTCCGGAAACAGCAAGGCTCCACAAGATCCTGGCAAAAAATTCGGAAGACTGGGGCCAAGAGGTGGAGAGGGCCGACTGGAATTTCGCCTCTAAGGTCGCTGTTTAAAAAGCGGTGAAAAGGGCTGTAGGGTCCTTCTGTCCTTTTAAATCATCAGGAATGGATGGCATTTATCCAGCGCTTCAACAAAAAGACATGGATTCAGTTGTCCCTTCTCTGACAAAATCATTTAGGGCAAGTATATGGGTCTCTTGTAACACAGGGATCAAGGGCAATGAAAAGGCGAACTAGTTGGCAAAACGCGGCGCAGCAAGTGAATACATAGGGCCAGACCCGGTACTGGGAATAGCGTCTTGCTGTATCGGTATGGCCATTAAAAGCTGGATCCGAGCAAACACTGGGAATACTGGGAACAAATCCAGGGCTGCCGTCAGGCGAAATCCATCCTGGGTTATACCTAGATATTGGAAATAGTCTCATTAACAACATGTAAAAAATTCAAAATTCTCAGTCTTATATATAACTGTAAAAATAACAATTTTGTTGAGTTCGCCAGCGTATTTCATAGTAGACTCTGCCAGCTCCGAATACCAAAAAGTTATTGTTCTTGGTTCAGAAAAAAATCTCAACAATGTCGAGTTTAGTGTAGATATTGCAAATAGTCTCATTAACAGCATGTGGAAATCTAAACGTCTCAGACTTATATATAACTGGAAAAATAACAATTAGTTTGAGTTCGCCAGTGTATTCCATAGCAGAGTCGGTCAGCTCCGAACATCAAAAGTTATTGTTCTTGGTTCAGACAAAAATCTCAATGATGCCGATTTTTGTATAGATATTGAAAATGGTCTTATTAACAATATGTAAAGAATCTTCAGTTCTCAGAATTGTATATAACTCGAAAAATAACAATTCCATTGAGATCGTCAGCGTATTTCATAGTAGACGCGGTCAGCTCCGAATTCCAAACGTTATTGTTCTTGGTTCAGGAAAAAATCTCAATGATGTCGATTTTTCTACAGATATTGTAAATAGTCTTTTTAACAACATGTAAAGAATCTAAGGTTCTCAGACTTGTGTATAACTGGAAAAATAACAATTCTGTTGAGATCGTCAGCGTATTTCATAGTAGACTCGGTCAGCTCCGAATCCCAAAAAATGTTTTTTAGGTTCAGAAAAAAATCTCAATGATGTCGCTTTTTGTATAGATATTGCAAATAGACTTATTTACAACATATAAAAAATCTAAAGTTCTCAGAATTGTATATAACTGGAAAAATAACAATTCTGTTTAGTTCGTCAGAATATTTTATAGTAGACTCGGTCAGCTCCGAATGCCAAAAGTTGTTTTTTTAGTTCAGAAAAAAATATCAATATTGTATATTTTTGTATAGATATTGCAAATAGACTTATTTACAACATATAAAAAATCTAAAGTTCTCAGACTTGTATATAACTGGAAAAATAAAAATTCTGTTGAGATCGTCAGCGTATTTCATAGTAGACGCGGTCAGATCCGAATCCCAAAAGTTATTTTTCTTGGTTCAGACAAAAATCTCAATATCGCCGATTTTTGTATAGATATTGGAAATAGTCTTATTCACAACATAGAAAAATCTAAAGTTCTTAGACATGTATATAACTGGAAAAATAACAATTCTGTTGAGATCGTCAGCGTATTTTATAGTAGAGTCGGTCAGTTCCGAATCCCAAAAGTTATTGTTCTTGGTTCAGAAAAGAATCTCAATAATATTGATTTTTTATAGATGTTGCAAATAGTTCTATTAGCAACATGTAAAAAATAGAAAGTTCTCAGACCTGTATATAACTGGAAAAATAAAAATTCTGTTTAATTCGTCAGCATATTTCACAGTAGACTCGATCAGCTCCGAATGCCAAAAGTTTTTGTTCTTGGTTCGGAAAAAAATCTCAATAATGTCGACTTTTGTATAGATATTGCAAATAGACTTATTTACAACATATGAAAAATCTAAAGTCATCAGACTTGTATGTAACTGAAAAAATAATAATTCTGTTTAGTTCGTCAGAATATTTCATACTAGACTCGGTCAGCTCCGAATCCAAAAAGTTGTTTTTTTTCGTTCACAAAAAGATCTCAATAATGACGATTTTTGTATAGATATTGCAAATAGTCTTATCAAAAACACGTAAAAATTTAAATTTCTTAGACTTATATATCACTGGAGAAATGACGATTATGTTGAGTTCGTCAGCGTATTTCATAGTATACTCGGTCAGCCCTGAATCCCAAAAGTGGTTTTTTTGGTTAAAAAAAAATCTCAATAATGTGGATTTTCGATTGCAGATAGGTTTATTCACTACATGTGAAAAATCCAAAGTTCTCAGACTTTTATATGACTGGAAAAATAACAATTCTGTTGATGTCGTCAGCGTATTTCATAGTAGAATCAGTCAGCTCCGATTCCCAATAGTTATTGTTCTTGGTTCAGAAAGAAATCTCAATAATGTCGATTTTTGTATAGGTATTGCAAATAGTCTTATTACCAACATGTAAAAATTTAAAAATTCTCAGACTCATATATAACTGTAAAAATAACAATTCTGTTGAGTTCGTGAGTGTATTTCATAGTAGCCACGGTCAGCTCCGAATCCCAAAAAGTTATTGTTCTTGGTTCAGAAAAAAATCTCAATAATGTCGATTTTTGTACAGATATTGGAAATAGTCTCATTAACAACATGTAAAAAATTCAAAATTCTCAGTCTTATATATAACTGTAAAAATAACTTCAGATTCGTAATCAGAGGGCCCAAAAACCCCCAGATGCCAAGTTTCATGAAAATCAATTAATTTTTTGAAAACTCGTCCGCCATATTGGATCAACCAAATTTGAATTTTGCGAATCAAAAAATTTGTTAATAAAAAACTGTTTTAAAGATTTTTGGGGAGATTAAAAATTATTTTTTTCATTTTGAAAAATTAATTTCTCACAAAGTTTCGAAAGGTTTCTCAAAATGTCGAAAAAATCAGGAAGATTTGAAGGCATTTTTTTTAATTTTGCAGAATTAGAAAAAAAATTATAAAAAATGGATTTTGAAATCTTTGTGAAATCTAAAATTTTTGTGAAATATTTTAGAAATATATGGGAAATGTTTGAAATTATTGTAAAGTATTTCTGAAATCTTTCAAAATATTGTAAAGTATTTCGAAAATCTTTGTAAAATTTGGAAATCTTTTGAAATTTTACAAATTTTTGTCAAAACTTTTGAAAACCTTTGCAATTTTTGGAAATCTTTTGAAATCTTTTAATATTTTTATGAAACCTTTTGAAATTCATTGAAATTTTTTTAATATTTTGAAATCTTTAAACTTTTTTTAAATTTTTTGAAATCCTTTTGAAATTTTTGTGAAATTTTGAAATCTCTTGACATTTTCATGGAAACTTTTGAAATTCTTTGAAATTTTTGTAATTTTTTGAAATATTTCAACTTTTTGTGAAATTTTTCGAAATCTATGTGAAATGTTTGAAATTATTATGAAATATTTCTGAAATCTTTGTGTAATATTTAAAATTTTTGGGAAATCTTTCTGAAATCTATGTGAAATCTTTGAAAATATTGTAAAGTATTTCGGAAATCTTTGTAAAATTTGGAAATCTTTTGAAATTTTACAAACTTTCGTGAAACCTTTTGAAAAACTTTGAAATCTTTTGAAATCCTTTTGAAATCTTTTGACATTTTTATAAAACCTTTTGAAATTCATTGACATTTTTTTAATATTTTAAAATCTTTAAACTTTTTCGAAATTTTTTGAAATTCTTTTGAAATCTTTGTGAAATTTTCAAATCTTTTGTCATTTTTATGAAACCTTTTGAAATTGTTTGAAATTTTTTTAATATTTTGAAATCTTTCAACTGTTTGTAAAATATTTATGAAATCTATGTGAAATGTGTGGAATTACTATAAAATATTTCTGAAATCTTTGTGACATTTTTGAAATTTTTGTGAAATATTTCTGAAATCTTTGCAAAATTTTGAAATATTTTGAAATCTTTGAAACTTTTGTCGAAACTTTGAAATTTTTTGAAATCCTTGTGAATTTTCGAAACTTTCTTAAGTCTTTCGAAATCTTCGAAACTTTTGTCCAACCATTCGAAAACCTTTAAAATTATCCTTAAAAATCTTTGTGAAATTTTGAAATTTTTGTGAAACCTTTGGAAATACTTTGACATTTTAAAAATATTTTGAAATCTTGGTGAAATTCTTAAATCTTTTGAAATTTTTGTGAAACCTTTTGAAATTCTTTGAAATTTTTTTAATATTTCGAAATCTTTGTGAAATCTTTAAACTTTTTGTAAAATATTTCTGAAATCTGTGTGAAATCTTTGAAATCCTTATGAAGTATTTCTGAAATCTTTGTAAAATCTTAAAAAATTTTCTGAAGTATTTCTGAAATCTATGTGAAATCTTCGAAATTATTGTGAAATATTTCTGAAATCTTTTGAAATTTTTGAAACTTTTGTCAAGCCCTTTTGAAAATCTGGGAAATTTTTTGAAATCCTTTTGAAATCTTTGTGAAACTTTGAAATCTTCTGAATTTTTTTTCAAACTTCTTGAAATTTTTTGTATAAACTTTCGAAATACTTCGAAATTTTTTTAAAAATTTTGAAATCTTTGCGAAATCTTCAAACTTTTTGTAAAATATTTCTGAAATCGATGTGAATTATGTGAAACTATTGTGAAATATTTCTGAAATCTTTGTCAAATTTTTAAATCTTTTAAAACCTTTGAAACTTTTGTCAAAACTTTTGAAAACCTTTGAAAATTTTTGGAATCCTGTTGCAATCTTTGTGAAATTTTGAAATTTTTTGACATTTCTATGAAACCTTTTATTCTTTGAAATTTTTTTAATATTTTGGAATATTTAAACTTTTCGTGAAATATTTCTGAAATCTATGTGAAATATATGAAATCATTGTGAAGTATTTCTAAAATCTTCGTGAAATCCGTAATTTTTGTCAAATATTTCTGAAATCGATGTGAATTATGTGAAACTATTGTGAAATATTTCTGAAATCTTTGTCAAATTTTTAAATCTTTTTTTTTTTTTTTTTAGTAGAAAATTAATCTTTCCAGTTGGAAATGTATTTATTTTTTATTTGAGAATGTAATTATTTGATTGAAAATTCAACCTTTTCTTTTTAAAATCGTCTTTTTGGTTTAATAATTAATATATTTTGTTAAAACATCAATCTTCTTTAGCTGAAAATTAATCGGTTTTCGTTGAAAATTTAAATATTTTGTGGAAAATTTATGTATTTTATAGAAAATTGGCCTTTCTGGTAAAAAATTAATCTGTCTTGGTAGAAATTTCCTTTTTTTTATTAAAAATTAATTTTTTCAACTAAAAATTTAACTGTAACATCTTTTATTGAAAATTCATCTTTTTGGTTGAAAATTTAAATATTTTATAGGAAATACAATATTTTTTGTGGAAATATTAGGAATTGAAATGATTTTTTGGATAAATGTAACTGTTTTTTATTTAGAGTTAAAACCATTTGGGTTGAAATATCAACTATTACATTTCTGATTGAAATTTCATCTTTTTGGTGAAAATGCAACTGTTTTGTAGATAATAATTGTTTTTTGATAGAATTCAACAGTTTTTTTACTCAAAATAAAAATATTTTTTTAATAAAAATTTAAATGCTTTGTTGCAAATTCCTGTATATTGAAAATTTGTCTTTTTTAAAAAAATTATTCTTCTCGGTTAAAAATTTATCCTTTTGGCTGCAAATTTAGATATTTGGTAAAAAATTTATTAATGAACTACTTTGTTAAAAATTCCATTTTTGTTTGTTTGAATAATCAACTATTTTGTTAAAAATCCCTTTTTTTTTTGTTTGAAAAGTCAGCAATGTTGTCAAAAATTCCCTTTTTTTTTGTTTGAAAAGTCAACGATTTTGTTCAAAATTCCATTTTTGTTGTTGAAAATTCAATGATTTTCTTCAAAATTTCCTTTTTTTTGTTTGTAAACTGACTTTTCGAAATAACATTTGACTATTACATTTTTGATTGAAATTTCATCTTTTTTGTTGAAAAATCTACTATTTAACATTAGAAGTTTATATTTAAAAACATTTTTTTTTAACACATATTTTTAAATCTTGGAAATCTTTCCTGCAAATAAACAATATTTTAAGCTAGACTGATTAAAACATTTTGAATTTCTAAATCAAATTATTTTTTTCGAAAACCCGATTTAAAATAAAATATGATAGAAATTACAGGAATCTGTAAAGAAATATTTTTCTAAACCTCAGTTGAACTGTTTCGCAGAAGGTATGGTTTCAATGTATCGTACGTTGGTAAGACAGAAACTCTTCTTACCGACAAACGGTTATCGATATTTTTGGTGGGAAGGTAAGAAGCATCACTAGAAAAGACCTTCGTCGACTAGACCACTAGATGTCTCATTGTCGCTAAATTTTTTAAAAAATATTAAAATCCTTAAAAATTATATAAATAATTCCCAATACAAATTTTTTTCAAAATTTCAAACTTTTTAAAAAATTAAAAAAAAAACCTTGGTCGATTATATAGTGTTACCCCTGAGTAATAAAAATTGTTGTTTGAAAAATTTTTTTGAATATTATAATTTCAAATCTTGAAAAAGGCGCTAAACATTCAATTAATTTAAAAAAATATATATATATATTTTTAACCAAGCTGGATAAATGTTCTATCAAGAAAAATTACTTTTCTGCCATTAAAAATGAATTGTAAATTCAAAGGTACAACATTTTTAAAAAATATTCGAATTTTCTGACAATAAAATTTTTAACAAAATACAATAATTTTCAACTGAAGAAGATAAATTTTCAACCAAACAATTGAATTAACAACAAAATATTTGAACTTTCAAGTAAAAAAAAAAATCAACCAAATTTTTAATAAAACCCCCAAGGTTTTAATAAAAAAGATGAATTTCAAAGCAAAAAGTTGAAATTTCAACTAAAAAAGATTTTTTAAACCAAAAATAGAAATTTCCAAATTTTGTTACAGTAATTAAACTTTAAACCAAGTAGTTGATTTTCCAATCAAAAAATACGAATTTCCGACAAAATAGTTTAATTCTCAGCCAAAACAGATTAATTTTTAACCAAAAAGTTGAATTTTCAACCAAAAGACGAATTTTTGACAAAATAGGTGAATCTTCAACGAAATGGATGAAGTTTCAATAAAAAAATGAATTTTAAACCAAATGGTTGAATTTTCAACAAAAAATATTTTTTAACCAAAAATGGAATATTTAGTGTAAAAAAATAATTTCGAAACAAAAGGAATTTTTACCCTGTGGAACTGAGCCAAAAAAGATAAATTTTTAACAAATAGTTTAATTTTTTAGTTGAAAGTTGAACTACTTTGTTAAAAAGTTATTTTTTTGATTGAAGATTGATCTCTTTGGTTGAAAATTAAACGATTTTGTTACAAATTATTCTTCTTCAATGAAAAATAAATTTTTTGATTGAAAATTCAACTCTGTCGTAGAATGTTAAACTCTTTTCTTGGAAATTTATTTTTTAAATATTTATTATTCTAGTTGAAAATACATCTCTTAGCTTGAAAATTTTATTATTTTTTGGTTGAAAATTCGTCTTTTTTGGTTGAATTCAACTGTTTTTATTTAAACTTCAAATCTTCTATAGTTGAAAATTTAACTATTTTATTGTAAATCAACTTTTTTTTCGAAAATTCATATTTTCGGGTTAAAAAATCAGCCCTCTTATAGGAAATTCGTCTTTTTGTCTTAAAAACTCAATAGTTTGGTAGAAAATTCATATTTTTTGTTGAAAATTAAACTAATTTTGTTTAAAACTTTTCATTTATAAGTAAAAAAATTCAACCATTTGGTTAAAAATTCGACTTTGTTAATAATTGAATTCACCTCGATGAACACTTAGTTTTTTTTTCTTTTGAAAATCAACTTTTTAATATGAAAATTTATAGATTCTGTTTTTGGTTAAAAAGTTACCTTTTTCAGTTGAAAATTCCTGTATTTTGATAAAGATGAATGTTTTTGGTTAAAAATTTAACAATTTTGTTGAATATTGAACTCTTTTAATGAAGATTCATTTTTTTAAAGATTTACCACTTTATTTGAACATTCATCTCTTTGGTTGAACATGTAATTAGTTTTCTAAAAATTAGTTTTTTTTTGTTAAGAATTGAGTTTCTCCACTGAAAATGTAACTGTTCCATTT
Source organism: Andricus grossulariae (assembly GCA_011634705.1). Taxonomy (NCBI): domain Eukaryota; kingdom Metazoa; phylum Arthropoda; class Insecta; order Hymenoptera; family Cynipidae; genus Andricus; species Andricus grossulariae. Next base: position 107,583,257 of record JAABKJ010075445.1, on the reverse strand, counting down.
TTCGTTGAAAATTGATCTTTTCTGGTTGAAAATTCATGTACTTTGTTGAAAAATAATCTTTTTTGGTTGAAGTCAACTGTTTTTTATTTAAACTTAAAATCTTATTTTGGTAAAATATTAACCATGAAATTTAGTCGTAAATTCATTATTTTGTTGAAAATTTATATTTTTTGGTAGAAAATTAAGATTTTTTGTAGAAAATTTGCCTTTTTGCGTTGAAAATTCAACAATTTGGCAGAAAATTCATATTTTTGGTTGAAAATTGAACTTCTTGGTTGAAAATTAAACTATTATTTCAAAATGTAACTGATCTGTTGATTTTTTTTTTTGTGTTAAAATTTTTTTTTTAGTCTGAAAATGTAGCTATTTCATTTTTGGTTAAAAAGTTTTCAACCATTTGGTAGAAAATTCATGCATTTTTTTCAATTCGTCTTTTTGGGTATAAGATTAATCCTGTTTGTTGAAAATTCATATTTTTGTTTGAGAATTGAAATATTTTGATAAAAATTGGTTCTTTTTGTAACTGGTTGAAAATTAACTTTTTTTTGTTGAAAATGAGCTTCTTAAACTAATAGTTAATTATTCCATCTTTGGTTAAAAATTTATTGTTTTAGTCAAAAATGCATTTATTTTGTTGAAAATCGATATCTTTCTTGATTGAAAATATACTTTCTTGTTGAAAATTCTTCTTTCCCGGTTTAAAAGTCAACTATTTTCTAAAATCTTAAACTTTTTATCTTGAAAACCTAGTTTGTTAAAAATTTGTCTATTTGGATAGAAAATTAATCTTGTTTGTTAAAAATAAATCTATTTGTTTGAGCATTCGATTATTTTGTTTTTTGTCTTTTTTGGATTGAAACATTGTTTTTTTAAATGCAAAAACTTTTCCTTTTTTTGTTGCAAACTTATATTCTTTATGAATGTTTTTTTTGCGGCATATGATAAATAATGTTCATTAAAGCACATTCCGCTTCTTTTGGTATTAAAAAATTTTTTTATTACAAAAAATTTGCCGACATGTTTCAACCTGTAATTTCAGGTCCTTTTCAAGGTCTATTCTATAAGGAAAAATACATGCATTAAATAAAAATAAACTAGAGAGTATTCAATCTATATAAAATATATATAAATCATCGCTGTTCACCTATTATATAGAAAGAAAAGAAAAACCGCTGGAGACTATGTTGAGTTTTTTGAGCATCTTTAACATTTTTTTTATCTTGTACATTTGTTAAAAGTTTAAAATTGTGAACAAAATTTGATAACATATCATTTACGGTATAACCTTAAAAAATCTCATCTGAAACAGAAATTATTTATGAACAAGTTAGTTTATTAATACATTCATCTATATATTGGCCTTAAAATTTTAACATCAAATATGGACAACGAAGGATTTTACAAACGAATAAAAGAAGAACATGGAGATTATGCAGTCTGGATTATAAGAATTTTTCCAGGTTTTCCTGGTTTAAGCAAAACACGAGAAAAATGAAATGTGAATTTTAACCAAATAGTTTAATTTTCAATCCTGCAAGATGAATTATCAATCAAAACGTTGAATTTTCAACAAAATACATGAATTTTCAAATAAATAGTTGAATTTTTAACTAAAATTGTGGAATATTCAACTCAATTCCTTAAATTATCAGTTAAAAACATTAATCTGCAACCAAACCTCCAAAAAGCGGATCAGCAGTCTTTTTTTCTTCAGCAGAGAAAAAATTTGAAAATAAATTGTTTTTTCTTTAAGGGAATAAAAATTCCAGGACCATGAGCAAAATTCAAGGACTTTTCCTGGTTTTTTCCAGGTGGAAAAAAATTCAAGAATTTTTCCAGGTTTTCCTGGTTTAAGCAAAACACGAGAAAAATGAGAAATTTCTCGAAAACAAGGAAAAAATCAGTATTCTGTAAAAAAAAAGGGGAAGAGTTTATGGACGGCCCCTAATCTTTTTAGTTAATTTACCGTCCAAATTAATCTTCAAATAAAAATTAAATGGAATAAAAACTAAAATTAAAATGACTAAGATCGTCAAAATGTGTAATATAAATAATAACCTCGAAATCCGTAAAAATCAATTTAAAAATCTCAAACGCAGAGGTTAAATTACCAAATAAAAAAAGGCGTACCGAAAAAATCGTGCTATTTGTACCGAAATTTCGCTATATAAAAGTAGAAATTGTCCCTTTTTCAGACTGATATTTCGTTACACCACGCCACTTCCATGAAAAAATTATTTTTTCTACAAAAAAGGATATTAATATTTTTTAGTAATGAACTAAAAGCACAGAAAAAGGAATAAAATGATTTCTTACTTGGACGCAGCCTCCTTCGCCTTCTTCCTTGTAAGCATTTTTACATATAAAATGTTTAGAAATTAATAAAGGAAGTTAAAAACGCGCCAGAATCAGCCAGGGAGCCAACAAACAGGCACAAACGTGTCTCCCGACTCGAGGTCAGCCGGCCGACAAGCACGTGTTTTGTTTTGGTTTCAGTATTCTTCCATTTTTTCCAGGAATTGGGCGGCAGCGTGCACAGTTTTGAATTAAGGCGCTTGATTGGAGGAACGCCAAACCACGTGAGCGAATTGACTAACCTTCATTTTCGTGATTCTGATTAGCCAATATAAAATTAGCGGGCTTTTGAATCATTTTGAAATATTTTTTGGAATTGAAGTTTTAAATTTAGGCCGTACTGTCTAGGTTTAAAATTAATTTAAAAAACTTTAACAAACTATATACAATAACATACATTTCAATCCAAAATTGAATAGTTTAAATTAACAATTATTAATTTTCAACCGAAAAATACGATTTTTTAACGAAGTATTTAAATTTTCCACCAAAGTGATAAAATTTGAAATTAAATGAATGTTCAACAAAAAAATAAATTTTAAACAAATTACATGAAGTTTCAACTAAAATGATGAATTTTCAATTAAAACGATAAATATTTAATTGAAGTAGTTGAATGTTCAACCAAGAAGATTAATTTTCTTCTCAAAAATACATGAAATTTCAACTGAAAAAGATATATTTCAACCAAAACTTGAATAGTTAAATTAACAATTTAAAAATTAATTTTCAAACAAAAAAGATTTTTCAACAAAGTAGTTAAATTTTCCACGAAAAATATAATTTTTTAATAAAAATGATGAATTTTCAACAAAGAGATAAATTTTAAATAAATTAAATGAAGTTTCAACTAAAGTGATAAATTTTCAACTAAAATGATAAATATTTCATTGGAATAGTTGAATTTTTAACCAAGAAGATTAATTTTCTTCTCAAAAAGACCAATTTACAATAAAATACACGAAGATTATAAGTCAATTTTTTTTTACATTTTGAATTATTTTCCCAAATTTTAAGAAAAATTCATGTAAGTTAAAAATATTTTTAGGAATTTAAAACGTTCTAAATAGATTAAAAATATTTAAAAACTTTCAAACATTTCTGAAAATTTATAAAAATCCTATAAAATAAACAAAAATTCTTCAAAATTTTCTAGATTCTTTTATGACACATGTGAAATATTCAAAAATCTTTTTTAATTTTCTCAAGAATCTTGTAAAAATTATATTCATATATAATTTAAAAACAAACTGATAATATTTATTTTCTTGTTCTCAATTCTCAGAATGTAATTTCAGCTCGAATTTAAGTGTTCAAAAACTTTCAACAAATAAATAGTTATTTGAAATTTTTATATTGTATTATTATTAGTATAATTTTGTATTCTTTATGGTATTGAAAACTCAGTGAGGTAATAATTAACTCAATTTAACAAAAAAGTTATTTCAACAATATAATATTGTTTATAACTATCTTTTCTTAGATAAGTGATAGAAGAAGGCGGTTTTTTCAAAAATCATTCACTTTGTAGCCCTAATTAATTACTAACGATTAATAAATAAACATCAGAGAAAACTATATTTTAAATAATCTCTTTCACTTCTGTGAATATATATTCTGATAATTTAATATTCGGAAATAAAACAGATATTTGAATTACGCTTCAAACTTTCTACACGGATCATATGAATACAACTTTCCTTTGAATAAGTTACTGAGAGACTTCAGTGAGGTGTCCCACGCCCCTATTGCCCATGGTCCTATTTCCCATGCCCATATTTCCCATTTCCCTATTGCCCATGGTCCTATTTCTCATGTCCCTATTGCCCATGGTCCTATTTCCCTTGCCCCTATTTCCCATTTCCCTATTTCCCATGTACCTATTCCCCGTGCCCCTATTTCCCATGCCCCTATTGCCCATGGCCCTATTTTCCCATGTCTCTAATTGATTGAGAGTCGTTCAAGAATAGATATCCTATAAATAAAAAAATTAAATAAACAGTTTGGTCGTATTTCCCGTTTCTAGATTACAAAACTGCAAGTCGCAGGAGTGTGATCTAATAGTCGTATTTACGGCAGCGATCCGGTTGTAGGTGGGTCAATCGACGTGGGCGAGACGAGAGTGTAACTAAAGCCAGCTTGTCGCTTCCGCGATGATTGAAGTAAATGGACGTTGGGGATATAAAAAATGATGGATGAACCTTCTCTTTATCGACTTTTGTCCACAAATTGCCATATTTCGCGATAGTTTTGTATTTCATAAAAGTGCGGATTTCTCTGCACTTAACCACTGGTGCACGTGCACTAAAGCATGGGCAATTGCACTCAAATCCGCTTTTTTATTAATCGTCCCTTTCCGTATTCAGAGTCACCACAAAACTTCATTTTCAAAAATCTCTGACTTTTTCCCGGAGAAATTTTTCATTTTCCTTCACCATTGTTATTCAAAGTCCAGTATTTTAATTTTCTAACATTTTCAACATAGATTCTTATATAATCAGAATAAAACAATTTCAGATTTAATTTTTTAATAAGAAAAGGAATTTTTAAATAAAGTAATTACATTTTACAAAAAACAGTTGAATTTTTAACCTAAACACATGAATTTTTAAACATATTGTTGAATTTTCGAACGGAAAAGAATCAACTTCATTCAAACATGTTTGCATTTTCAACTTCATTACTGAATTTTTTTAAACGGTTGAATTTTCAACAAAAAAATATAAATTTTAAATCTTGAAGGACGAATTTTCTGTCCAAATAGACGAATTTTCAAAAAAAATCATTGAATATGTGATATGAAAATGATAAATTTTCAACCATAAAGAATGATTTTCTACCAAAAGACAAATTTTCAACAAAATACATGAATTTTCAACTAAAAAAGATAAATATTCAACCGAAAATGGAAAAATTAAATTTAAAAAAAAATTATCAACAAAATAGTCTAATTTTAAAACCAAAAATATTAATTTTCCATCAAGAAGAATAATTTTTTACCAAAAAAGACGACTTTTCAACAACCCACATGAATTTTTTATCAAATAGTTGAATTTCCAAGTAAAAAAAGGTCAATTTTAAATAAATTTTCAACCAAAATTTCCACCAAAAGATGAATTTTAAAACCAAAAAGACAAATTTTTAACCAAGAAGATAAACTTTTTATCACAAAAGACGAATTTTCAACTAAAAAACATAAATTTTCTACCAGTAATGGAAAAGTTAATTTTTTAGTAAAAAAAAAAGGTCAACTTTAAACAAACTGTCTACCAAATTTTCCACCAAAAGATGAATTTTAAAATCAAAAGGACAAATTTTTAATCAAGAAGGTAACTTTTTTATCAAAAAAGACGAATTTTCAACTAAAAAAGAAATAAATTTTCTACCAGAAATGGAAAAATTAATTTTTTAGCAAAAAAAGTTAAATTTTCAGTAAATATCGTTAAATTTCGACAAAATATTTAATTTTCCAACTGAAAAGATGAATTTTTAACAAAATATAAGAATTTTTTATCCAATAGTTGAATTTTCAAGTAAAAAAAAATATTCAAAGAAAAATGGAAGTTACATTTTCAGTAAAAAACTTTCAATTTTTACCAAATTTCCGACCAAAAGATGAATAATAAAACAAAAAAGACAAATTTTTAATCAAGAAGATAAATTTTTTATAAAAAAAGACGAATTTTCAAGAAAAATAAATAAATTTTCTACTTATCCCAAATTTTCAACTCGATGTGGCTATTCGTGTGAAAATAAGTTTACAAATAAGAAAAGTGTCGGTAAGGTAGCAAGCCGGTCACGTGACCCATTCGTCACATGGCCTTAATAGTTGAATTTTTGCCAAAAAGAATAATTTTCAACCAAGAAAGATTTTTTTATACAAGAAAGAAAAAAGTCAACGAATTTTCAAAACAAGAACGTAAATTTTTAACCAAATAGTTGAATTTTCAGTTTAAAAAATTAATTTTCAACCAAACCAAAAACAAATTTTCGACTAAACAAATGAAATTAAATTTTGAGTCAAAATGAAAAAAAAAAATCAACCAAATTGTTGAAATTTCAAGACAAAAAGATGATTTTCAACCAAAAAAGATTTTTCAGATTATAAAGAAAAAATGCAACCAAATGGAATTTTGAGGCCATAAAGACGAGTTTTCTACCAAACTGTTCAATTTTAAACCAAATAGTGGAATGTTTTTTCCAAATGTCTTTTAAAATTCGCGCGGTGATGCGCAAAATTGATGCGCAACGACAAATTAGTAGTGGGGAGAGCTGGAGCAGACAGGAGACAGGAGTGAGAGAGAGAGACAGTCAGAGAGTGAAACAGTGGAGTAGTGGACCATGGTGGACAGCTCGTACCGTAGGAACGTGTCAAAAAAAAATAAAACAAGTCTGATATTTTCCTTAATTCCTAGTTTTCTCTCTTTCTGTTAAGAATTCTCGATCTACTTCTAATTCTAGTGCTAATCGTGTTCAAAATACTGCAATTAGCCTCTAATTTGTACTTTTCTTATAATTCTTCTTCCCATTTCTTTTCTTTTGTAATAAACCAGTGAATGTGAACATCATCTTATTTCTGGATTGCGCAATATTAAACCAGTACTGAAAGGTTTGTCAATTTTTGGTTTTCTCTACTATTTATATCATAGACTTCCTGGAAATGGAAAAATGATACCTTCTTCATTATTCCTTTTCTCAGCATTTTCTAATGTTTTTTTAATGATTGTATATACAACATTGCGTGAGGTTGAGGTATGATCTGTCAAGAACTTTTGGAGCGTGATAGACTCAAAATAGTGCTGACTGCAAAAAAAAATTGTTTACAATTATTAATAACGCTGATTAATGTTGCAAGTGCTTTTTCACGATTCTTACATAACCTCAAAAAGTCGAGTTGGTTGAAAAGTTAACTTTTTTGTTGAATATTCGTCTTTTTCTGTTAAAAATTCGACTATTTTGGTAGGAAATACAACTGTCTGGTTCAAAATTAACTTTGTTTGTTGACAATTTATATTTTCAGGTCGAAAATAAACTGTTTTGTAGAAGATTCATTCGTCTTTTTTCTTCAAAATTTAACAATATTGTTGAAAATTTATGTTTTTTGTTGAAAATTCATCTTTTTTGGTAAAGCGTTAATCTTCGCAATGGGAAATTTATAATTTCAGTTGAAAATTTAACGATTTGGTTAAAAAAAATCTTTTTTGGTTGAAAATTAAACTACTTGGTTCAAAGTTGAACTACTTTGTTAAAAATTATTTTGTTCAAATTCATCTCTGCAGTTAAAAATTTAATTTTTTGCTGAAAATTCGGTTTTTTTCTTGGAAAATTATTTTTTTTATCTCAACATTTAAATATTCCTGTTTTGGTTGGGAATTTTTCCTTTATAAGTTGAAAATTCAACGATTTGATAGAAAATTCTTGTATTTAGTTGAAATTTAATCTTTTTGGTTAAAAAAATAGCAATAATATTTCTTGAAAATTCATTTTTTTAATAAGAATTAAACTATTTGTTGAAAAATTACTCTTTTTTGGCAACAGCTTTTATTATTCCGGTGAAAAGTCAATTATATCTTTGAAAATGTAATAATTTTGTTCAAAAAGTCATCTTGGTTGAAAATTCAACTGTTGTGTTGAATATTCGACTTTTTCTGTTAAAAATTCAACTATTTTGGTAGAAAATTCAACTATATGATTGAAAATTAACTTTTTGTTGTTGAAAATTCATATTTTTGGGTCGAAAATTAAATTGTTTTGTAGAAAAATCGTCTTTTTAGACAACAATTCAGAAGAAAATTAAACGTTTCGGTTCAAAATGAACTTTTTTGTTCAAAATTTAACTGTTTTGTGCATAAATTCTTCTTCTTTACATCAAAATTCAACAATTTTGTTGAAAGTTGATGTTTTTTTATTGAAAATTCGTCTTTTTGGTAAAATATTTATCTTTTTGGTTGAACATTTAAATATTTGGTTAAAAATGTATCATTATTTGGTTGAAAAATTATTATTTATTTGTTTAAGAAGTTCAACGTTGAACCAATTTATTGAATTTTCAAGCCGAAAATATTATAATAAATTATATAATATATACATATATAATAAATTATAATAAATATAAAAATAATTTTCTACAGCAATTTTCAAAAAAATGTTCAACGAATTAGTTGAATTAAAAAAAAAATATATTTCCATTTTTTTTAAACAAAAAAAAAAGGACTTTAAACTAAAATTATGAACTATAATATGAATTTTCAAGAACAGAAAATTGAATTTTCGACTTGATATTTCAACAGAAAAAGATCTTAATTTAAAATAAAAAGCAGTTAAATTTTCTACCAAATTTTTGAATTTTTAAGCCAAAAAGACGAATTTTCAACAACAACAAAAATAGTTCAATTTTAAAATAAAAAAATTTTTGGTTGAATATTTTACCAGTGTTGAATTTTAAACCAAAAGGTAGAATTTTTAATAAAAAATATCTTAATTAAAACAGAAAGAAAGAATAACACAAGAACTTCAACAAAAAATGAATTTTCAACAAAATAGTCAAATTTGCAACCAAAGAGTTGAATTTTCACAAAAATAATTACATTTTTCAACAAAATAGTTGATTTTTTAACCAAATAGTTGCATTTTCAACTTACAAACATGAATTCTCATCAAAAAATATAATAGTTGATATTCATATTTATTTATACACTTTGTACCAAAAAAGTCAAATTTTCAAAGAAAGAGATGAATTTTCGACTAAAATGGTGAATTTTCTAAGAAAAGATGAACATGATTTTTTAACAAATTGGTTCCAACCTTCAACCAAGTAGTTAATTATCAACAAAAATATTGAACCAAAAAGGATAACTTTCACAAAATTGTTAAATTTTCAACGAAATATTAAACTGTTTAACTAAAAATATAATATAAAAGGAGGAAGCAACTGCAAGAAATAGAAGTAAAAGGCAATTAAATTATTAACAAGAATCTTAATCTTGTAACATTTTTAACATAGAATCTCTTATAAACGGAATAAGACATTTTAAAATTAAAATAACAATTTAATAATTCATTATCGTTCTATTTTTAATTCTCAGAAGGAGTCTAAGGATGAGATGAAGGAGGAGGAAAAGGAAACTGCGGAGGAAAAGGAAGAAAAAGAAGACCTCGATGAGTCAAAGGAGGAGGTGGAGGAAGAGGAGGAGGAATCCAGCAAGGAGCCCGAAGTAAAAGATGAGGAACCGAAAGAAAAGGAAATTGAGAAAGCCAAGGTCGAGGATGTAGAGAAGGAAAAGAAGGAAGTCCCTGCTGCCAAAGAAACTCCTCAGAACGTAGAAGTTTCTGCTGCAGCTATTGAAACCAACGGAATCGATAATGAGGACTCGATAAATTTAACCATCGGTGAAGACGAGGAAAATCTCCTTGCCGAGGAGGTAATTCAACTTTTATGATTAATAATACAATAATAAACTTTCCAAGATTTGAATGTTAATATTATTTGATAATCAGGGCCTAAAATTTTATTTTCGAAGCAAAATTTCCTGGGTTTTAAAGTAATATGTTAAGTGTATGAGAAATGAACTTCAGTGTTTTTTAAAACGATTATTATTTATTTTATAAATTATCAAAATCTCTTTTTAAGAACTGACTAGGGTTGTTGCATGATTATAAAATTTGCATTTTCCAATAATAAATTTAATACTCTTTACACTGATGTAGCCTCATTGGCTAAATTTTGAATCTCAAACCAAAAAAATCTATTCAGTTGATTTCAAACATTCATTTCTTTGTAGTAAAATTGGTTATCTATTTTTATATTTTAAATTGAACTTGATAAAAATGTTTTTTTGTTTTTGGAACAAAACTATTAATAGAACCCAGTAAGAAAAATCCAACTATTTGTTTTGTTGATGATTTAGATTTTGGGATTGGAAATGTAACTTTATGGAAAATTCATATTTTTGCATTAAAAATTGAACTGGTTTGTAGACAAATTTGTCTTTGGCTTGATAAATTCAATAAGTTGGTTGATTTTTTTTTCTTTCTTGGCTGAAGTCTTTCTCAGTTGAAAATTCAACTCTTTTGTTGAAAATTTTTCTTTTTGGTTTGGAAATTCATCTCTTCTGGTGGAAATTTAATCTTTTTTGGTTAAAAATGCAACTGTTTGGTTGAAAATTGATCTGTTTTGTATGAGGATTCAACTATTTTGTCGAAGAATCGTATTTTTTGGTTGAATTCAACTGTTTTATTTAAAAATATTTTTCATTGATAATTTGTTTTGGTTGATAATTGAATACTTTATAATAATTAATAATTATAATAATATATTATATATATATTTAGAGAATGGGAGGTGATCAATAGAGAAAGGAGTGGATGGAAAGGAATCAATGAAGAGATAAGTATGGATGAATGGACATTATATTTCAAGAAATTGATAGGTGGAGTGGATAGGAAGGTGAGGAGGAAAGGTAGAAAGATCAAGGAAGGAGGAATGGAAGGGGGAATAAGCTATTGAGAGGGGAGGGATGGTTATAGAGGAATCACTCTCATGCTAGTGACGTTTTTCAAAAGAAACCTTAGATTTCAACCAAAAATCTAACTTCAAAAGTATTTTCTTTCTAAAGAATTCAACATTCTCGTGTAAAAGATATCAAAGAGAGAAATAGTGTTCAAAGCCAAGACAATTTGGCTTGAAAATGAAAAAAAATATATTGTAAGAATATCAGTTTCTTTACCTGTTACTAAATTGAGGAAAAGGATATCCTCTTTATCAGCGGATGAAGCATAGAGATCATAACCATGCGTTGTTTGTGAAGGGTAAAATGTGATATCACTGATGTTTAGGGTCGTTTTAACATCAAAAGCGAACTTCAAACCTGTCGCTGAAATAAAAATTAAAATGTAATATATTATATTTCACCTGCTTCGAAATATGCTGCTCATTTTTCCAGAGTAGAAAATTTAATTATTGGACCCTTTGACATGTGAAGGGATGAAATTGATAAAATCAAAAGCTTTACTATTGAGCTTTGATATTTGAAAAAACAGAGTCCTCTAGCAATGATGAAAATTAATTGGAAAAATTTATAGTGGATTTTTTTTCACAAAACATGGCATGGTTTCATTTATTGAGTGAACTGAATTCGTGAGCTTATTCAGAAACAGAAAAAAATTGGACAAAGGCAATTTTTCCACCAAGGGGGGAAAATTGTTAAAAAGTGGATTTTTTTATTGATTTTTTTAGCAATAACGTTCGTTATTGAACTTAAATATTGTAAGTTTTTAATTAAGTTTAAAAAAAATTATTTCTGTCACTTTCAAGACATTCGGGGCAACCTTCCCATAGTGGATAATAGCACTTACAATGGATAATCATTAGTTAAAAATATAAAATAATTATTTTAATTTTATTAATAGTTAATGCACTATATGTGTTCGTAAATTATAATTAAAATTAATTTTTTTATTTGTGCTCTTAGTTTATGATTATTCACTGTAGGTTGCATTATCCACTGTAGGGAGGTTTCCCCTATTCAGTTTGTACCACTTTCAAATTTACAGCTTCGGAAAATGTGTTGCAAACCTATTTGGATATTTTTTGTATGATTTTTAAATAATACAAACAATTCTAATTATTTTTACATATTGTAAATTTATTTTTCCGAAAATATATTTCCCAAATTTTCAACCCCCCCCCCCCTTCATGTAAAGTACATAAAGTACATAAAAGTAGATTTTCTTCCCCACCCCCCATTAAATCTTATTAAAATTTTATAAATGTAGGGAAACTCAATGTTATGTTTTTTTTTTGGTTAAAAATTGATCTTTATTAGTTCAAAATTCAACTGTTTAGTTTAAAAACTAATTTTCTCAACTGATAATTTAACTATTCCTTTTTTGGTGAAATATTTAACTACTTTGTTGAAAATTCGTCTGTTTTGGTAGAAAATTAATCTTAATGGTTGAAAATTCATCTCTTTCGTAGAAAAATCATTTTTTTAGTGGAAAATTAATTTTTTGAACTGAAAATGTAAATATTCTATTTTTGGTTGAAAATTTACCTTTTTTAGTTCAAAATTCGACCGTTTGGTTGAAAAACTAATTTTCTCGACTGAAAATTGAAATATTACATTTTTGGTGGAAAATATTATTTTTTATTTGAAAGTTAATATATTTGATTGACAATTTGTCTTTTCTTTTTGAAAATTAATCTTCTTGCTTGAAAATTCATGATTTTCGTTGAAAGATCGTTTTTCTATAAATACATTTTTTGACTGAAAATTTATCTATTCCATTTTTGGTTAAAAAATTATGTTTTCTAGTCAAAAATTCCAAAATTTGGTTGAAAATTAATGTCTTTTTTTCAATTCAACTTTTTTGTAGAAATTAAATTTAAAAAAAATTAAAAGTCAAGCTTCTTGGTTGAAAATGAATCTTTTTGGTTGAAAATTTATTTATTTTTTGTAGAAAATAATTTTTTTTCCAACTGAAATTTAACTATTACATTTTTGGTTGAAAGTTTATCTTTTTTAGTTCAATAGTCAACTGTTGGGTTGAAAAACCAATTTTTTCAATTGAAAATTTGACTATTCCACTTTTTATGGAAAATGGATATTTTTGAGTTGACAATTCAAATATTTTATTGAATTTAAAGATATGAGATATGATGATATGTCTAATGAAGACAAGAAGGAAAAAACGCTTTTTTCAACTTTATGAGGCCCCAATACACGAATGCAAACTTGTCTTCTGGTGGTACGTAAATTTCTTATTGATTATATTGCTTTAAACTCAACGAAATATTAATATAATAATACTTTTTATTATAAAATTCAAATGGATTATGTAGTAAAACCTGTAATATGACGAATGCGACCCCGTTATTATAGTACTACATTTGGCCACCAGTTGGCGTATCATTGTATTTCAGATCCCAATATACGAAGGTAGTTTATGCTTTTAGGGGAGATTATACATACAACGAGATACATGGTGAACTGTAGTAAACCTAACCTCACTTTGCAAGTGATAATCAGAAAAGGATTTATCAACCTTTTACGAATACTATATGATAAATATTGATGAAAAATTTTGAAGAATGTATTTTGTGATGTTCAAAAGGTATAAATGCCACTTTAGACTGATTAACAAAATTTCTTTTCTTAAAATTCGTATCTCATTGACAGAGGGTCTAGTACTCGGCTCGGTGCTGCTACCTAAGATTAGTTTTGCATCATGAACCTCATTAGTATTTTATGTAGTGACGTCACCTATCAAGATGGCTGCACACCGAGGGCCAAGCAATTAGCCATTTTCACTTCGTCAGCAGCTAATTCACTTCGTTGAATGCTGAGGAGAAAACAATGGATCCAATGCATGGGATTTTATCAATGTTTGCCCTATTTTGTTAATATCTTCGTAAAAACTAGTTTTTTCTATGTAAGTGTATTTGGAAATCAGTTTTTATTTTTTAATTACTATTTAATGACATAATAGAATGACAATAATTAATATTCATTACGAAGGTATCACAGAAATAAATTTTTGTTCCATGCATTTGATATAGTTTTTTCCCCTCAGCACTTAACGAAGTGAAGTTAGCTGGTGGTTGAAGTGATAATACCTAATAATACCAAATAATACCAATTGGTATTTTCACTTCAACTACCAGCTAACTTTACTTCGATGAATGCTGAGGGGGAAACACGGAGTAATAATAACAAATAAGGAGACCGATCATGCTGTACAAAGCGCTTCGATTTTGAGTGCGGTAACTGCACATTTATTGCCCAGCTCAGACGTTTCTAATCAGCACATTGTGGCCAGTCGGTCATGCGCACTGTGATCTGCTATCTCCTTTTCTCCCGAGAGAAGTGTGCGAGTGAGCGCTGTGTTGAATGACAACTGAAAACTGAAGTTAGGTTCCCGTTATTATTAATATTTAACTGAAAATTTTAAAATTAGAGGTTTAATTATTTTAATTTTAAGTCGTTATAAATTAATAATTGTACAATTGTTATTTATACACTAAAATTTGTTTGAATTGTTTTTAAATATTCCCTTAAAATTTATTCAAAATGAAAAATCACTTTCAATTCTCATAGTAATCATAAATAAAATTTTTCATGATATGAAATTTTTGAAAATCCTTAAAAAGCTTCAAAATGCTATTTCAAAATCTTCAAAAGTTTTTATTTTATATTACATTTTTTGGAATCCTTTTAGATTTGAAATTATCTTGTAAATTTTTTCAAAACTTCTGAATATTTTTTTTAATGATTCAGGTTGTTTCTAAAGCGTTTAATTAATCCTGCAAAATAAAATAAAAATTCTTAAAATCTTTCAGATTATTTTTTGTATAATTCGGAAAATCTTTCGAAATCCTTATAAATATTCTCTTAAAATTAATTTTTCAAAATAAAAAGTCATTTTCAATGTTTCTAGGAATCTTTATAATTATTAAGGATGTTTGGCACTTGGGAACACAACACCCCTTTTTGGCCACTTGATTATTTGATTTTCTGACTTACACCAAAGATCTTACACCTAACTTTGCAAAAACTTTTGCCAAAAGTTGCAAAACATTAATATAACCACAAATTGCTGCCGTTGCTGTCATGCGCTGGAGCTCACTCGCACACTTCTCCATGGAGAAAAGGAGATAGCAGATCACAGTTCGCATGACCTAATGGCCATAATGTGCTGATTAGAAACGTCTGAGCTGGGCAATAAATGTGCAGTTACCGCAGTCAAAACGTATGTATGGTGATCGGTCTCCTTATTATTACTCCGTGGGGGGAAAACAATGGATGAAATGAATGGGACAAACTTTATTTTTGTAATATCTTCGTAATGAATAATGATTATTATAATTTTATGATTTCATTAAATAGTTCTTAAAAAATAAAAACTATTTTTCAAATACACTTATATAGAAAAAATTAGTTTTTACGAAGTTACTTGAATTGGTGCATGTCGAGGAAAGGTGTATCTTCGAATTTCGAATCGCTGGTTCGGATTCTTATGGGGAATAAGCCGAACATACCCTAATTCTTCAATTTTTAATGTATGTAGGCGGATACAAGAAGTACTGGTAGAAGGAGATCTGGACCTGGTGCGACGAGAAGATTCAGAAGGAGAAGAATACCTGACTGAAGAATGCGGAGAATGAGGTCTCGCAGGAGAAGACTTTTCAGGAGAATCAGGACTGTCACGAGGTACGCCAGGTATAGGTTCACCATTGGGTAAACAGTCGAAATTCAAACTTAGCTCTGCAACAATAAACACAAAATTCAATTTAGAAAAGAGATGTTAAGACATGAGGCAATTTTCTAAAAATTATAAAAAAAAATAATCCTAAATAAATCTCATAGTGTAACAGAATTGCTTATAAAGTCTTTCAACGAGAGAAATATGTTCATGAAAATTAGTGTAATCGTGTCATTGAAAACAGTTGTTCGACAAAGCAAAACAAAGGTAGAAAAAGTTTGCCTTGTCTCTTCTCTTCCCCAGTTTTAACGAAGTTCTCCCTATTGCGTACTTTTCCTCTTTTTTTCGCACCTACTCGTTGCTTAGTTCAAGATTACTCTTTTTGGTTTAAAACTGTTTTTGATTTGAGTAGAGCTGTTTCTTTTAGATCTGATTATGGTAAAAAGTTCCACAACTTGATTGAAATCGTTGCTAGTTCACTTTTTTTTCTTTTAGTTTAAAATTATTGTTGTGGCTGAAAATTGAGCTATGCCTATTTGGTTGAAATTTAAACTTCTTTGTCAGAAAATCATCGCTTGGTGCATGATTCATCGTTTCAGTTGAACATGTGCCCCTTTGGTGGAAGATTAAACTATTTTGTTGAAAATTTGATTTTTTATTTTATGGGAAATTGTCTTTAAGTCGAAAATTAATCTTTTTACAGTCGAAAATTCAAGATTTAATTTGAAAAATTAACTGTATAGCTCAAAACGATCGCTTTCAGTAGAAAATTCCAATATTTACTTTGAAATATTTTTAATTAATTTGAAAATCTTAGAAATTGATTCATAGTTCTGTGCATTCTTGTGAACTTTTGTTTTCGAGAATTAATTTTTTTTCTAAAGATTCATCCACTTGCTCCCAGCAAAATCACGGTAAAATTTCAGCTTAAACCACGTCTCACGACCATGAGATAGGTGGTTATAGTCTGCGACGAATTCAGTACGATGATAAGTCAAAAGTCTCGTGCACATTGAGGATAGCAAGTGACCCAGGGACTAACACGTTCTGCATTTCCCCCGCAAGTGGCTCAGTATTTTGTTGACACGCAGAGATTCGTTCCGGGCTAATAAACAGTGACACCTTGGCACCTCCAAGTGCGCCGGAGATCAAGACGATGTGCTCAACAGAATATTCTGGGTATATACGTCGCAATTCCCTTATAAGGTCTTCATACCTCTCTTTCTTTTCGTGCTGCTTGGCTATGACTTTTTTCGGGGGTGGTTCCAAGAAGTTTGTAACAAACATGGTTCGTTTCTCGAAGTCCAGAAGAACTATGTCGCGCCTCAAGTGCAAAATAGAAACAATTGTCAAGAATATAAAGTTCCAACATATGCGGCACCTCTTATTTTCGACAATTGACTCTTATACATCGAGGAGCGTTTAGTGGAGCATTATTTGAGCTAATGCGGTAAAAGTTCAGAGATGGTAATAAAGCACTCTCAGTGCAGCATTGTGCTTTTGGATGTAGGTCATTTCCGCATGAGATGGACAACTAGATAGTATGTGTCCTAGATGCTCGTGGTGTGCATGACTATCTTGACGGCATGAGGCATAAATTCGCACAACAGAAAATTTGAGGAGCATGCTTTTGTGCATGTGCATAACCTTTCGGGACCCGACATCAAAGGATGTGAGCTCGTCATTCGTCCATGAAACTACTTCAAATTAATAGAGCACTACCGGGACGGCTTGCATGTACATCACAGACACTTTGTTTCTCGCCAACAGTTCGAAAGACCAAGTATATCGGATGAAACGTTTGTATCTGCTTTGGAGAGAATGCTTTATAGATGTCACGCCCTGAATGCGGTTCTGTGGCTATGATGATACCATTCTCCGGAAAATGAAATTCGCGAATACGTGCTTTTGAACGAAAAAAATTACGACGGGGACATACGATTTCCATTCTCTCCCGGTAGCAAGATCATTGAGCAATTTAAAAGTTGATCTCTTGCCTTTAAATTTCGAACTATTTGTTTTGCACATTGGTATGGCACAAGCACACGGCATTTTTGTCAGTCTAAAAGTGGTAAAGTTACAAGATTGGTTGAAACTTCTAACATGCAAGTGGTATTCACCCCATAATCAGAGTATTAAAATTGCATCAATTTTTACATTCTCATCTAGAGAAGGTATTAGATTTGTGTCAAATTTGACCTGCCCCGGCTTTTGTCAAATGTCCACGTTTTGAGACCCCCTGAATCCAAAAAACAGGTTTTTACGAATGTGTCTGTCTGTTAGTCTGTAGATTTTTAGTTTGTTAGCACGTTAACTTTAAAAAAGAATTATTCTATTGGATTAGGCTTTGGTAGGCTCTTTAAGTGTCCTAAAATGAAGGTCAAGTTCGTTAGCCAGCCATTTTGAATGAAAATTCAAAATGTGAGCGCATTTTGAACATTTTTGAGACCATTTTTTTTTTAATTTGGAAATTATATGTGCGACATGTAATAGTACTCAAAAATTCCAACAATTTATTCCGGTGACATTTTACGAAAAAATGAACATTTTCAAAGCTACAGCACTTTCAAAATCCAAAAGAAGAAAAGAAAATTAACATTTTCACCCAAGCAACGCACGATAAGAAAAAAAGTCTTGATGAGAAAAATGTTTCTTTTTGCACGCCCTACAAGATTATCATGAAGACTTTTTGAATTTTTTCGAAAAATCGAAAATTCACATCTTTATTGCACAAAAAATAATGAAAAATTAAACATTTATTTTTACGGCCAAACTATGCAGGATACGACAAATGATGATTCAAAAAAATTGTGCACTCAAAAAAGATCTACAAATTTGTTATTGGTCACTTTTTGATATAATGTCTAGTTTTTGTTTTATTCGTGAAACATAACATTAGCAGTGAAAAAATCTGCCCGATAAGTGGGCACATTCTCATCAAAACTTTGATTATTTAATTTCTTTTTCATCTCGTTTGTGGCTTTCCAAAATATTTAATTTTTTTTATGTTGTCAATATTATTTCTAACGATTAAAACAATAAAGTAACCATCATTAATGCTCATAGTACTTGAAAATTTGTATTTTTACATTCTCATCCAGAGAAGGTATTAGATTTGTGTAAAATTTGACCCCCCCGGTGTTTGTCAAATGTCCACGTTTTGAGACCCCCTGAATCCAAAAAACTGGTTTTTACGAATGTGTCTGTCTGTTAGTCTGTAGATTTTTAGTTTGTTAGCCCGATAACTTTCAAAAGAATTAATCTATTGGATTGGGCTACCAATTTTTCGTTAATCATTTTTTGATAGGATGCGTAATTTTTGTTTCAATCGTGAAAAATAACATTAACAATAAAAAAAAATGGAAAACCACGCAAGGTACGAAAAAATATGAATAGACAAAAGTTGTTTAACCAAGAAAGATCTAAAAATTTGTTATAAACTTTTATTATAAAAATACATTTAAAATACAAAAATTAACTCTTTGGAAAAAAGAGAAAAATTAATTGATTAAGTACATCAAAATTATTATTAAAGTAATTACCCTGGCCAAAAATCTTAACATCAAAAATAAAATGTCAGACTTTCATATTGAAACTAAAAATCTTACAAGTATAAGTAATGACATTGGAATTAAACTTGTAGAGCTTGCGAAGAAAATATTCTTGTCTCTCCGTAGCTTAGAACATCTGAACTGTAATCTGAAAGACATGGGCTCGAATCCTAGCGGAGCTAGAGATAATTTTTTTCACAATTTTCAAATAATCAATATCCATAAATATTGATTCTCGACCAATAGACGAAGAAAATTAACATCAGTATTAATATGAAAGTAATTACCCTGGCCAAAAACCTTAACATGACAAATAAAAATTTAAACTTTCATGTTGAAATTAAAAATCTTACATGTATAAAGAATGACATTAGAATTCAACTTGTAGGGATTGTAAAGAAAATATTCTCGTCTCTCCGTAGCTTAGTATAAAAAATGTGTGACTCTTTTCTGAGTGAACAACTTTTGTCTATTAATTTTTTTCGTGGTTTGTGTCACTCGTTCAAAATTTTAATTTATTTTATTCTTGAATCAGTTTTTTACAAATGGAATAAAAACTACGTGTCCCATCAAAAAGTGATTCATATAAAATTTGTAGATCTTTTTTGAGTGCACAATTTGGGCGTTGCCAGCCCATAATGTCAGTTCTACCATACTAACGATTCCAAAGTTCACTATCATTATCGCAAACTGAATATTTTTAAAGTGAGCACGTTAAAAAATTAATAATAATAATTATATTTAAAAAGTATTAAAAATATATATAAAGTATACATATATATAAATATAAATATATATATATATAAATATATATGTCTCAGAAATAAAACCATAGTAATAACTTTTATTTTCACCCCCCCCCCCACACACAGCACAACAAATATGATCCAAAATTAAAAAAACGTTATTTTCACGTTTTATTCTTAGTTTTCAGCCATTTCTGTAATCTTTTTTCATACAAATAGTTACCAATGAACAATTTAAATACCTAACATGACTTTTTAAACAATTTTTAATTGCTTGAATAAATGTAACTTATTTTTAAAAATATTTAGTCCCAAAAAATGTGAAAAATAATCGTATTTTCTGAACTAAATATAATAGTGGGTCATTGTTTGGAGTAGTAAATTTGTTGGAAAACATTATGAAATTATTTAAACAATTAATTATTGTTTATTTTTTAGATTTCTAAAAATTGAGCCAAAGATGTCAACTTTTTTCTCAAATTGGTATCCTATGTTACTTTTTGTTGAATAATTACATAATTTTGATACATTTCTTCTAATGGTAAACAAATTTATATTTGTTTAAACCATTTTTATTTGCTGAAGCAGTTTTCTTTCGATAACTTTGAAAAAATAATATAAAATAGAATACATACAATTTTTTTCTCGCTGTATAGTGTATAGAATGAACATATTAACTACTCTTTAATTGTTTAAAAAAGTATAATTTCTTCAAACGATTGCCTCCTTTTTTAGAAGGTCTCCAAGCTGCAAATTTGAAACAAATTCAACGCTACATGTGTGAATTACAAAAATAATTTGAGAACAGACTTATAAATAATCGTATAAAGCTAAAACGCAAATCAGCAACACGTTTCAATATTTATGACGAGTATGAAAATGTAAAAAAGCAATATGTCACAAATTTTTTAGTGCTTGTTTGAAACATATTTAGGGAATGATAATCTTTCATTCTATTCATACTGCCGATTTGTGAAGGAACGAAGAAAATTTCAAAATGGGCTTGTATCATGCTTTTTATTATTCGAATGTTTATAAATAAATAATACTAATTGTACAAACTTGGCTAAAGTGATGTTTTTAATATTTTAATTACTATAAATCACCTAAAATACAGCACTTCGTCCTCAAAAATTTTGTTCAAAGAAAATGTTGAAAGTTGAAACATAATTTTTATTAGTGAATGTATTTTTTTCATAATATAATCATGATAAAGATAGTAAAAATATAAAGAATGCAATAATAAATATACTTTTATAATTTAAATTTTATTATGACTTGTATGATTCATTTCATAGTACGCCAAAATATATGTAAACCCTCCATACACAATTTACAGTAAATTTGAAAAAAAAACAATAATTAATTGTTAGAACAACGAGATAAAGCTTATAGCAGAATTGACTACTCTTCAAAATCATTCAATATTATGTTTAATTTATAAAATATGACTTGAAATATTTTTGGAAAAAAGGAATTGTTTAAACAAGTTCAGTTTGTTTAAAAAAATTTTCAAATGGTTAATATATTCTTTCTATACACTATACAATCAGAAAAATAATTGTATGTGTCCTATTTTATATTATTTTTAAGGCTTTCAAAAGATAACTGCTGACTCGAATAAAAATTGTTTAAACAAATAGAAATCAGTTAAAAATTAGCATAAATGTATCAAAATCATGTAATTATTCAACTAAAAGTAGCATAGGATACCACTTTGAGGAAAAAGTGGACATCTCTGGCTCAATTTTGAGATATTTGGAAAATGAACAATAATCAATTGTTAATACGTAAAAATGTAGTTTCTTTTTATTTTTGTGTCATATTTTGTGCGCTGTGGGGCATAATATTATTGGCATAATATTATTATTACCTTCATAATGATTTTTATTTTATAATTTATATTAATTTTTTAATTATAATATCCATTAGTCATCTTTACAATTGCACACCACTTTCTTCATCTGCAGAAAAATTATTTTTTATAAATATGTAGCCTTTAAAGGTTCCAATATGTATTTCACAATTCTCATGTATACAGATTTTTAGGATATAAATTATTATATTCTTCACTTGTAAAAACTTTAAAGTTTTATTGTACCTTTCGACGTCAAAAAAATATTCTAAGCCACGTGTTTACAAAATGTGCATTCCACCAATTTCAAATCTCATCAGCTTTCTTTTTTTTTTTGCTCTTCGATTATTTTTATTAATGTAATTACTTTTTATTTAATTTCATTCAGTTTCCAGTTTTATTCCATTCACTCATTAACAATAAAGTAAAGTTTACATGACTTTTATTAATATTTTAAAGTTCTCTTCCATACCACATTTGAATCTCCCGCATATCCCGAACTGTCCCGAGTGGTCCCGAACCATCCAAGAACGACCAATTATTAACAAAATAGTTTAATCTTCAACAGAAACAGATTAATGTTTAGCCAAACAGATCAAGTTTATATTAAAAAGATGAAATCATATCAAACCCACTTCAGTTAAACTAAGAAAGACAAATTTTCAACAATATACATGAAGTTTATATTCCCAAAATTTATGCCGACTTTTTCGCTGAGGAGCTGGTGAGGAGCTGAAAAAACTGTTCATTAACGCGGAGATTCGAATAGCGTCCAGTTTTGCGGGAGTTTTCTCGGCATCCAGTGAGAACGCCTTTCCTTCAATCATTGCGACGTTTAGACTTGTGAGTGTTGGGCGTAATTCACTGCAAAGCCTGAACGTTCAACACATGCGTGAACGTTCAGCAGAAGAAGAGACGAACACCACTGCAGGCCACAGACCCCGTACTCAGTCCGAACTGGGACCATCCCCTGAACGAGACTCATGCCAACACGCACGCTCATTCAACTCTTAGGCTGCGGATTTCGATTGCGATTTCGCTTGCAATCCCTGGAGAAACTTAACAACTACAAATTTTCGAAAAATTGATAAAAAAATAAAATGATGATGTAATTATTAATTAATTGTTAAGTTTCGTTAACACAAAATGTATCAATAATATAAAAGTAATTAATTTGACCATTAAAATCATTGTGTGAGCATAAAATAAAACAAAAGAGTGTACAGACTTTGATCAAATTATTGTTTATTAAAACCATTTAATTTCCCTTAACAGTGTCATTAACACACCTTATGACTGACAAGAATAACGAAAAATCCTAACAATAAATAATACCCATTAAAGGAAAAGATTTTTAATATGTGATTTTTACAGATTCTACTAAATTTAACTCGACATTTGTTTATATATTCTATAATTTGAATTTAATTTTTCAGTTCAATAATTCGAATTCTAAACCAAAAATGCTTTTTATAAAAAATCGTTTGTGGCGAAAAACAGCTATTACTTGCAGTGGTTCGGTAAACCAAGTAAATAATTTTTTTTACAAATAATCTTAGATCTGTCAGTTGAATATACATTGAAGTTAAAATTCTTTATTAAAAAAAAAACATTATCCAAAAAATTATTCCCCAACTCGATTTTGAATTGAATCTTCCCATTTTTTCTAAATATACTGGAAAATGTACTTTATATGATCATTTCTCAATTTTGTAGGTAAAATTATTGATTTTTTCTTCATATGAAATGAAAGAATATAAGAAACTATATTACTACGAAGACTAGAGACAAAACTGAATTATTTACAATAATATATTATAGAACACAACTGCGATATTTATAAGACCTAACGTTTACATTTTAAATATTTATTTTATTTTTTATATATTTAAAATATCACTTTAAATTGTTTACAACTTTGTCAGAATAATATTTTCAAACTATGTGAAATTGAAAAATACTAAGGCATAACGCTTACATTTTAATTTTTTTAATTCATGATATCTCTGAGCTGAATGAATAGCATTTCAAAATAACACACGGTGAGCCTTAAACAACTTCAACTTGAACTTCTTACTCTTTATTGGAACTTTTTTACTACATATGTTATGTATATCACCGTAAATATAATTAAAAATTGAAAAAAAAAGAATGGCGAAAAATCAAAATTTGAACTGTCCAAAAAAGGACTCGATCAATTTTTTCATCTCTTACTTAAAATTTTCTGGTAAAATCAGCGAATTGAATTTAATTTTGCACCAATATTTCTAACTTTTTTCATATTTTTTTTGCAACAAAATCATGCGCGAGATTTTTTTTAAAACATTGTCCAATTTTCTCACAATTTTAAAATTAAAACCTTCGGAATTATTTAAAAAAATAACAATTTTTCTTACATCACCAAATGGTTACGATAGTCTCTAAAAGGATAATAATTCATTAATTATATTCCTATAATTATTTCAGATAATTAATAATAATCATTTTATTAATCAACTAGAATTATTTTTACTTGACAAATAAAAAATGCAGATGTGCTACCGAAAAGAAGGATCGGTGGCTCAAAGTTACCCTCGAATCCGGGTGAAGAAACTTAACATGTACATGTGCTATTCGATTTCAGGAAATCGGACTGCAGAAAGACAGAGGATCTTCATGAGCAAAAATACATCTGCGCATATGTGTTCCATTTATCAGGATATGAGGGTTCAGCACTATCCCAAATCCTGGAATTTGTGTAGATATGCTTGAATATCTGCAGATGTATTGTTTCTTCATCAGGAATTCTCAAAAATCGCTGTATATATGCTAATTGAGACCTAATTATCTCGACTTCATAGGCGATGTATCGAAAACACTTTTTGGTACTCTAAGTGAAAACGATATGAAATATATCAACGACGAGCTATATAAACTCTTCAATGACAACAAAGTCATATCACGAAGTATTTCTAATGAAATTAAGATAATGATAGTATTGTTGAATTCAGCCTCTACCGATTTCAAGACACTTGAGATACACAGTCGAGAAAATAATAATCGTATCCATCAAATAGCTAACGGAACCAACAGAAATACTAAAAATATAGCCATCTCAAACCAAATAACGGTTTGCATGATGATAGTTGATGAATTTGGTGAAGACATCAATTTACTGATAGATGCGATAAATGATGGAAAAACGGAATAGTCCATCCTCAGCTCCTAACACGAGCAATCCTGATAATGGAAATGAAAGAATTCTAAGAAAAGTTCAACGTCAAATACACCATCCCTTTAAAACAGACAAACTTCCAGCATATCGTCGACGTCCCCACGGTTAACGTGGCTATCACAAAGAATAGATTTGTTTATTCCATCCATATTCCTATCCCAGAAACCGAAATCTATGAAATAAAACACTTAATTGCTACTGCGAAACAAATTGGTTCAGTTTTCCATGCCATAATTTTTATACCACTTATGAGTGGATACATTTTAATACCCCACGAACCGCTAGACATTGGTGCATTGTGTGAATCAGGTCATGAAAAAGTTCAAATCCAGGGCCCTACGAAGATTGTGAGTAAAGGCAAATGTATATTGAACGGAATAAATATTATATTAAAATTGAGATTTACCCACGCACTAATAAGAGAAATGAGCTATAGGTACAATATATCATGACCGTATACTGACAAATAATTACATTCTATAAAAGACAATCTAATACCCTTGGCACAGAAAATTAGGCCTCTGAATTTGAATAATTTAAAATAATCAGTCGACGACATCGAAAATGCAATAGGTAAGGTCACTAGAGACAGAAGAACGCGAACCTAGACTGAACAGGCCACCAGTTGGCTGCAGTACCTAGGATATACAGCAATTGCTGCAATCATAGTTTTTTTTTGTTACAAATGTGGAATCTTTGCCCGACTTCGTGAATGCATTTCTAAAAAGATTTGTATATTTTGCGTAAAAACTCAGGTCACCGCAACACCAACAGTGCATTACACTGTCGCTCCTACTGCGCCTACTGCAGATATAAAAGATGTAGATCGTAGAATTAAGACTACTAATGCTAAAATAAAATCTAGCAAAAAGGTTTAGAGACAAAACCTAATCTAAGAAGGGGATTGTAACAGGAATGTCAAAAGATCTTCCATCCTCCCCACTCCTCGAGTCCTGGAAGCAGGGGCCCGCTGCCACTGCTTCCCTTGTACGGGGCAGTTAGTCCGTTTGGTACCTCTGACCGACAAAGATCTTTTATAATAAAGGATTCGAGCAAAATCGGGTAATATTTAGGGGTGACGCAAAGACCATGAAGTTTCCCATTGTTTAAACAAATTGAAACTTGTTTGGACATCTACGACTATTCATGATAAACAAATTAGTACTTAAAAATATTAAAATTCGTAGAAAATTTAGTGAGATAAAATATTTCTCCAGCTTTTCTTTACGTAAAATATATACTTGAACAAATAATTATTATTTAAATAATTGTAAAATTATGTAAACAAATTATTTTATTGTTATCATTGATTTAAAATCTCATGAAGTCTAAAAAATATGTTCATTTGGCGAGTTAACTGAAAAACAAAGATTTAAACAAATAATTATTGTTACAACAATTGAATATTAGCTAACAAATGACTAAGTATTCCTAAATCACCAATTATTGATTATTTATTTTTTTTAACTTTTAAAAAGATTCAATAAACCGCAATATTACGTAAAATTCAAGTTTGTCACTTACGTGGTTTTTTTGGGGCCCATAAGAGTGCCTTAAAATAATTCAATCTTAGAATTCATGATTGATTCTTATTCTATGACGAATTCGGAATCATACACTGAATCGCGGGATTATTTGTAACATATTATCGCGTTTAAATATCAGATTTACAAAAAGCTGTCTTATACCCATGTTAAATCAATGGAAAACTTTATGGTCTTTGCGCCACCCCTAAACATTAACCGATTTTGCTGAAATTTGGAGATTTTTTTGGCATTCGAACAAAAGTGGCGGGTGAGAGCAGAGAAAATTGAAAAAAATCCACCAAGTATGAAAAAGAACCACCCTAATATATATATATATTCGGTTTCTATTCCTTTGGAATAGAACTGAAGGGCCTATGACAAAGCCACCGAACGCGTCCTCGGCGTTTTTCTTAGTATTTTGGAACCTCTTCCAAACTGTAGGTCTCCCGCTCGCGTCACCAAAGGAGTGTGTGTGTGAGAACGGTTTTTAAAGGAACAGAGGACAAAAACAAGAAAAATAAAAGCCCTTAGGGAACAAATTAGAAACTTCGATTTCAACTGAGTTGTGTGATAACGAAAGAGGAGAAACATAAGTGGTTTGAAGAAGACGTTGAGGAAGCGATGACGGAAAAAGAGGATTGCAAGGCGGTAAATAGAGAGAAAAATACGGATAAGATTTAACTAGGATATGATGATAGTAGAATGGAAAAAATATTGTATGGATTTGCTAGGAGAAGTAAACAGGAATGTTAGAGAAAGAGAAGAATGAGGTAGGAGAAGAGATAAGAAAGAGGCTTCGACAAGGGCAGAAACGTGCAAGGTGTTAGGAATAATAGAAGAAGAAAAGGCGCCTGCTATAGATGAGCTTGCAAATGGATATTGTCCGAAAAATGAAGCCTTGAGACCCACAAAGATGGACTTTCTCGTTATTTGTCATTACAAGTAACTTGTAACGTTTTTTATATCTGAATTTGTATAAAATGAAGAAGTGACGTGTTGAATTGTGTTTCAAACGCTTCATTCTAAAATAAAGTATAATCGCGCGAAGGCGGCCTACTGTAATCTTCTTGATTTTATCTGTGGTTAATGCTGTAATAGTGCTACTTTCCATTTTAATTTTCACCCGGCTTTTAGTGCGAGTGCGAGTAATACATGAATACATTCCAGCCAGAGTAGTAATATGGCAAAGACATCACCGTCAGATGTTGATAATTTAAGTTGTTTTTGGGTTTGCACGGCGCAAAGAGAAGCTAGTCAAGTTCGCATTCAAGTCCTTCACAAGTGGCAATTATCAACTTAATTCCGCAAGCGGAAATAATGGATTTTTTTAAAGGACTATGGTATATCATGAATTCCTTGTCGCAAAATTTCGACGCAAGGCTAGGGCAATGAAAGATAAAGTTTCGTGAAAAGCGTATGAGAAGCTGGACCAGAAACATGTAGAAAGCATTATGCGGGAAGGATCCTGCAATAAAGGTTTATTCAGAATTTCGTTTACAAAATGTAATGCGCTTTCCTTCACATACGCAGCAGACTTTCCGGAGGACAAACGAATAACTTTTGCGTAGCCGTGCATAGGTGCTGAAATAAAGCAAATTATGTGCGCACAACATGGATTAAGTTCAGAATCGAAAAATATTCAAAATCAGATTATACTTGGTTGAACCTAAAAGATTTGATATTAGGAAACCTGGTGGCCAAGTGGGAAAATTTACATTAAAAACATTGATGTGAGCTTTCTGGGTAACAAACTAAATTCTTTGGCTTTCTTTGGCAACTAAAATTAAACGAGGTTCATCTAGAGCCTTCTTTGTCTACTACATAGGTTTAAGGGCTTTCTTGGTCGACTGAAACAAGACAAGTTATAACATAACAACTTTCAAAACCAACTACAAATGGAAAAATTATCAATGATTTTTTGACAAAAAAAGGGCTGCGAGGTTTCGCAAGATTTGATGTTGAAAAATCTTACTCCCTTATTTACCGAGCACAGGAAAATTACACCTTGTTTGGGAGCGTCCAGAACGACCTGACACGGAACGGTAAACTAAGTAACATTCAGTGAACAATAAATTAGTATTATAATTATAAGAGATAAAAAAATCGTTGATTTTTAGATGAAATTATACAAAAGAAGAAGATTTATGTTATAATCGATTCGATAAGAAATTAATCAATTGCAAAATTAGAAAAGATAAAATTAATAGTAATAAGTCAATTCGCTCCCATTACTCCACCTGCACATACTCTCTAGATTCTTCTACGATAAAAATCAGTCACGATTATCACAAATGAAATTAAAGTGCATTTCCTCGTAAATCGTTCATCCTGATATCGCATAGGCAAAAGTTGTGGAAATTCTGTCGAGAAAAGACAATTTATTCATGAGAAATACTTTCTTAGGAAAAACAGATAATTATTATTTTGGCCAAAAGTTTTGCGTATTTGTTTGGGGTGATATTCTCTTTATTACTTTTTGTAATTACAAGTTACATGCAGCATTTTAAGCCGATTTTATATCAGAAACAATTTCATATTTTGGACTTAAATTTTTTTAAATTAAATTAACGATGTAGGGGATTGTGGTTTATACGAATCACTTTATAATTAAATATGATTTGGCGTTTGCGGCCCACTGGAGTTTCCCTGATTTCATCTGGGGTCAGTAGAGTAATATTGCCGCTTTCCATGTTTATTTTTGCTCGTCTTATTACGACATATATATATATATATATATATATATATATATATAAAATTTTTTCAAACTTTACGGCAAATCCCTTACCGATTACATCAAATATAATACATAAATTTCTGATGAAACAGGTTATGTCATAAAAAGGAAAATCATCTCAGAATTATGTATTGTTGTGCACTAATTTTTATAAGTATACATTATATTAAGATAATCAAAAATACACATTCTTAAACCAGAAGCATTTCTAGGTATAAAGATCAAATAATTAGATATGTAAGATATTGAACTGTAAAATCTAGATGTTTTTTGTTGTTGAAAATCCTGGATTATACAATTTAGCATTGCGATTGTACGGTCGCAGCAGCATAATGTCTACGGATCCCTGTCCCAAACAGCAGCATCCATTTTTTGCATTGTAGAATTAATTAATTCAAAAAAATTTTTCCCGCAAACCGTAAATAAACATTATTATTGAAGTACATAACAGAATTCGTATTTTTCCTGTCTTATGCTGGAAGGGGAAAGTGTAAAGTATATTTTTGTATGTACTAGATATTTATATTTATATTTAGATATAACATAAATCCTTAGGATCGTTGTAAAACAGCTGACCTAGCCTAAACAGCCAACATTCGCAGTCACACTTTAAGCGGAAAGAGAAAAAGGCAGGAAAATGTTGTCATGAAACAAAATAATTGTCATCTTGTCTGTTCCATTTTGAATCACGTAAATATATTTTTCAAACAAAAACATTATTTTTTTGCAAGACCAGGTGAAGTTTGATGCAAAAGGATAAAGTTTACTTCTAAGACAAATTAAAATTCCTCTAACCTTTAATTTAAGAGGAAATTCCATTTGTGTCAAGAAACATCCTGCTAAACTGAAAAATTGCACCCGCTCCCAGCGAAATCGCGGTAAAATTTCTGCTGTAACCACGTCTCACGACCGTGAGATAGGTGGTTACAGTCTGCGACGAATTCAATACGATGATCCGGAAAAAGTTTCGTGCACTCTAAGAACACGGAGCGATCCGAAGACGACCGCCTTCTGCATTTTCCTTGCAAGGGTCTCACCATTTTGTTAACACGCAGGGATGCTTTTCAGGCTATTAACCAGTGAAACCTTGGTTCCTCTAAGAGCGCCGATGATCAAGACAATTAGCTTAACATAATATTCCGGGTATAACCGTCGCAACGCCCTTGTAAGGTCTTTATACCTCTCTTTCTTTTCTTTCTCCTCGGCTATGACGTTTTTGTCAGCTGGTGCCGAAAATTCTATAACGAACATAGTTCGTTTCTGGAAGTCAAGGAAGTCAGGCCTCGAGTGCGCAACAGAAAGAATTGTCGGGAATATGAAGTTCCAGTATATGCGGCACTTTTCATTTTTGACAAATGACTCTATTCCCCTAGGAGCGTCTAGCAGAGCGGTATTTGGGCTAATGCCGTAAAAGCGACAGATATGGTAATAAGGTACTCTTAGTGCCGCATTGTGTCTTTCGATGTAGGTCGTTCCCGCATGAGTTGGAAAACTAGATAGTATGTGTCCTAGACGCTAAGGGTGTGCATGACACGCTCTGTGAATGTCTGGAATGTCTTATCTCAAAATGTGGCGACGGTATTCTAGACTGGAAATGACACCGTCTCGCCATGCCGAAATAAAACTCTCCGTGCCTGACTTCAATCCGGGTGATTTACGGAAAGCAAACGTTAGATCATAAGACATCGACTGATCCTTCACATTTATGTGGAAGATGCCGTGCATTCCCTTGTCGCGGAGCTGTTCGCGGAAGTTTTTCTTCTGTACTTTCTTAATGCGGGCCTTCAGGAGTGAGTACTCGAAATGGATAAGATTTTATGCATTTAGCTCACCCCTGATATGCAACTCAAGGCCGAGTGTTTCAGCAGCCTCCTCCGGTGCTTTGTACAGAAACGCTCCTTTGCCCAGTTCTTCGTTTTTCATGACCATTTTAAGAAGGGGGTCTTGTCCATTTGCGACTATATGTGCTGTACCCAGAATAACCCTGTTGTGAAGACATTCAAGATTTGATATTCCGCGACCACCTTGAGGGCATGAGATGTAAAGTCGCTAAACAGAAGACTTAAGGTGCATGATTTTGTTCATGTGCATAACCTTTCAGGACCCGATATCGAGGGATCTGAGCTCGTCCATGGAACCACTTCAAATAAATAGAGTACTACTGGGACGGCAAGCATGTTCGTCGCAGATAGTTTGTTCCTCCAGACAGTTCGGAAGACCATATCCGTCGGATGAGACGTTTTTATCTGCATCGGAGAGTATCCTTTATAGATGTCACGTCCTGGAAAGGAGTTTCAAAACTTTGTTTACCTCTCATAAAAATCATAGCATTTTTAGGACTTTTTGGCAGGTTCCAGGGATTTATTTAAAGGTTCTCACTGAATTTTATAATAATATTCTAATATTTTCCTGATTAATTTATAGTGATTTGGATTTGAAATTTTATTCGTTTTGAATTCGAGTGAATGGTCAATTGATTTTAATGGTTTGAAAGGAGTTTCAAAACTTTGTTTACCTCTCATAAAAATCGTAGTACTTTTAGGACTTTTTGACAAGTTCCAGGGATTAATTTAATGGTTCTCACTGAATTTTATAATAATGTTCGAAGATTTTACTAATTAATTTATAGTGATTGGAATTTAAAATTGTTATTCCTTTTGAGTTCGAGGGAATGGTCGATTGATTTGAATGGTTTGAAAGGAGTTTCAAAACTATGTTTACCTCTCATAAAAATTATAGCATTTTTAGGACTTTTTGACAGGTTCCATGGATTTATTTAAAGGTTCTCACTGAATTTTATAATAATTTTCAAGTATTTTTCTAATTAATTTATAGTTATTTGAATTTTAAATTTTTATTCTTTTAATATTCGAGCGAATGGTCGGTTGATTTGAGTGCTTTCAAAGGATTTCTAAAGTTTGTTTTTTCACTCATAAAAATCATGGCATTTTCTGGACTTTTTGGCAGGTTCCCGGGATAAATTTAATGGTTTTCACTGAATTTTGTAATAATATTCTAATATTTCTCTAAAGAATTTGTAGTGATTTGAATTTGAAATTGTTATTCTTCTTGAATTCGAGGGAATGGTCGATTGATTTTAATGGTTTTGAAGAAGTTTTAAAGTTTTTTTTTCCTCTCATAATAATCATGGCATTTTGAGGTCTCTGTGACAGGTTACAGGGATTAATTTAGTGGTTTTTACTGAATTTTGTAATATTGTCCGAATATTTTTCTAATTAATTTATAGTGATTTGAATTTGAAATTGTTATTCTCTTTGAATTCGTGGGAATTCTGGATTGATTTTAGTGGTTTGGAAGAAGTTTTAATGTTTTTTTTTCCTATAAAAATCATGGCATGTTTAGGACTTTTTGACAAGTTCCAGGGATTAATTTAATGGTTTTCACTGAATTTTATACTAATTTTCTAATATTTTTCTAATTATTTTTTATAGTGATTTGAGTTTGAACCTGTTATTCTTTTTGAATTCGAGGGAATTCTCGATTGATTTTATTGATTTGGAAGAAGTTTCAAAGTTTTTTTTCTCTTATAAATTCATGGCATTCTGAGGACTTTTTGACAAGTTCCAGGGATTAACTTGATGGTTTTCACTGAATTTTATAATAATGTTTGAAGATGTTACTAATTAATTTATAGTGATTTGAATTTGAAATTGTCATTCCTTTTGAATTCGAGGGAATGGTCGATTGATTTTAATGGTTTGAAAGGAGTTTCAAAACTTTATTTACCTCTCGTAAAAATCATAGAATTTTTAAGAGTTTTTGACAAGTTCCAGGGATTAATTTAAAGGTTCTCACTGAATTTTATATTAATTTTAGACTATTTTTCTAATTAATTTATAGTTATTTGAATTCGAAATTTTTATTCTTTTCGAATTCGAGGGAAGGGCCTATTGATTTTAGTGCTTTCAAAGGAGTTTTAAAGCTTTTTTTTCACTTATAGAAATCATGGAGTTTTTAGGGCTTTCTGACAGGTTCCAGGGATTAATTTGATGGTTCTCACTGAATTTTGTAATAATGTTCGAGGATTTTACTAATTAATTTATAGTGATTTGAATTTTAAATTGTTATTCCTTTTGAATTCGAGGGAATGGTCGATTGATTTGAATGGTTTGGAAGAAGTTTCAAAGTTTTTTTCTTCTCATGTAAAAATCATAGCATTTTTAGGACTTTTTGACAAGTTCCAGGGATTAATTTAATGGTTTTCACTGAATTTTATAACAATGTTCTAATATTTTTCTAATTAATTTATAGTGATTTGAATTTGAAATTTTTATTCTTTTTGAATTCGAGGGAATGGCCTATTGATTTTAGTGCTTTCAAAGGAGTTTTAAAGCTTTTTTTTCACTGATAGAAATCATGGAATTTTTAGGGCTTTTTGACAGGTTCCAGGGATTAATTTAATGGTTTTAACTGAATTTTATAATAATGTTTGAAGATTTTACTAATTAATTTATAGTGATTTGAATTTGAAATTGTTATTCCTTTCGAATTCGAGGGAATGGTCGATTGATTTTAATGGTTTGAAAGGAGTTTCAAAACTTTGTTTACCTCTCATAAAAATCATAGCATTTTAAATAAGAAGGCGGACAAAATTAACATTACAAGGTCAAATTTTGATTACGTCATAGACTACCATTTACCCTTAATAACTCGGAAGAAAGTTTTTATTTTTTATTCAAACTGAAGATTACATTTCTTTTCCTAATACGCAGGCGATCCTACTCCAATTTTTGGTCAGTGTCACTTTCAGATTGTCAGCTTTCACATCTATTTCCTCAAAACTGGATAACTTTTTCTGATTAAACTTTTCCAACCTCAATTAAGCAACACTTCCACTCAGGAGTGGACTTTTGCTTTATCTTAAAATGGCGATTTAGATGTTACAAAATGTTTTTTGGTTTTCCTACGAAATTCCGATTTTGTTGGTTATCTAGTTTTGTACTGTCACCCTTCATATATGAAACTATATATTCCAACTTAAAATTGAAGCGATTGTGTTGAAGTAAGGTACGAAAACTGCTGTAAATTTGGTATTGACTTGTCGTACATAGAAGAAACTGGAAAGACGAACTAGAGGACTTCAGTTTCAGAATCCTGGCTCGGAAACAAAATGTTCTGCGAAGTAGTGTCTACTACTTCTCGTATTAACGTATTTTATAGTGAATATTGAGGTCGCGTCCCAATGGAGGAAAACTTTTACAACGAAAAACAGCCTTGCTTGCATTCCTACAGGAAAGCTTTTTCTGCAAACGAGCTGCAGTTAATTACCCCGGTACAGGTTTGGGTGAGGTTCACATACATATGTCGTCCAGTTTTTCCAGAAATGTTAATTAATTTCCTTAATTAGTTAATAAATTTTCATAAGTCATGTTTTAGGGGCGAGTGTACCTAAATTTGTAACTGCCTCTAATAATATTTATAAACTACAAAGTTCACAATTTGTTGCGTAATACTAAATTTAAATAATATAAAGCTACCGAATTGAAAAAATGATTTTTAAAAATGGTGGCTAATTTAATTTTTTGATTGAATTTTTAAATATAATTTCCCTTATTCCCTTCTTATTATAAGTACTTCTCGAAAAATGAGTAACCAGAGTTACTGCAGGTCAGGGAAAACATGGATATCATGGAAAAGTGAGGAAATTTAGTTTATCAGGAAAACTCAGGGATTATTAACTCAATTTTGAAAACAAACTTTAATTAATGCAAATCCCTTTCGTGGTAAGCATAACTCGTTCGGTTCCTTAGAAACTTGCCGACAATTGAAAAATCCCTAATAATACAATTCCGACAGTTTATAATATTACAGAATTTGAAAAGTCCCTACAATTGATAATTCCCGCAATAGAATTTCCGATTTATAAAATTCCTGAATCTAAACAATTAAAAAATGGTTAAATAATAAAATTTAAAAAATATGTCCCTCAAAGTTATTTCATTTATTATTTTTTCTTTTATTATTTTACAATTTTTCAATAGTTTCGATGCAGGAATTTCCTATATCGGCCATTTTACAATTTCGGATATTTTATACCAAGTGTCTCGTCGTCTCGAATTAGTCCATCCCCATCCCCTTTTTCAACTCCCCCAATTTTTCGGGACGAATAGATACAGCCTATTTTATATTAATGGCCCCTTTATTTCGGGAATTTTCAAATTCAGTAATATCATAAAATGTCGGGAATTTTAAATTGCCAGCAATTTTCTAATTTTGGGAGCTTTCTGTTTCGAATATTTTCTTTTTCGGGAGAATTGTCCAGTATTGGAAATTTCATTTTTATTTATTGGTCAGAGAAATAGAAAACTGATTAGGGAAAAGTCAGGGAATTCGGAGAATGTTTCGCGGACACCCTAAGTTACATAACGTTATGAAATTTTATATTAAGTGTGATTTATAACCCTAAAAAAATTATAATATGGCTGATGCTATACCTACGGTAATTAACGTGAGTGAAGCTTCCGAAACTAAACCAGGGGTATGTCACGCCAGCCATTCCAGCTTATAAGAAGTTTGTTCCCAACTTGACTCCGCGGAGAAACAGCGAAACTGTGGCGCTGATCGCCTTTCGCGAAAAGTTTGTATTTGAATTTTGACAAAAGACTCATAACTGTCAAAATAACCAAAATGGACGTATCAACCTCCGATTTCAAAATATAACCTGATATAACCTTTGAAATCTCTTTACGTGTAACCCGCCTGACGTAAATATTTTATAACAAGTTTGACCATTTTTGCTATTTTTTTGGTAAATTCTCTCTGTTGGACGTCGTTATTTTACTAGTTTACGTGTTATTTCACGACTTTAGGTATACATAAGCACAGTGCATAATATAAATATTAGGATAACAAAAGTATCAAATATTGTTATATCATACATTATCATAATTCTCAACAGGAACAAACATCCTGATTGGTTACACTTACATTCGCGGGAAACGTTCAAATGCGAAACCGCCTAGTTTTCAAAATTTCTAATGATACAAAATAATAATAATAACAAGAAAAAGAAAAAGAAATATTATTTCATCTAGTGAAAAAACTGTAATATTGAAAAGTAAATAAACCTAACCTATTTTATTGGAAAAGTTACTTATTATTCAAAATATTAAAAATGAGATTATGAAAACATTTGAATCCCTAATTTAAAGGAGCACCAAGAAAGGAGAAACGTGTAATACGTTTTAAAATAACACATATTCTTTAACAATAGGTGTTATTTAAATTATTATACAGTTAAACAGATGAAAATTTAATTAGGAATTCATAAAATGTTATTCCTCATCTCAGCTCCACAAACGGAAAGAAATGTTGACGACGTAATATTATCAGATAAGTGTTTTAAAAAGTGGTTTAGTGATTGATGATTTAAAAAAGCACTAAATAAAAATGTCGAAAAGTGCAAATTTGGCTCTAATAATAATAAAAAAGTTTTTAACTTTCTCAATGACCTCTAAAATGGTATATATGCAAGGAATTTATAGTGGAATGCGATTCAATTTATAGAAGATACCAAAGCCAATTCACGTGCATTAAAATTGAAGTGTCAAATCAAGGATACATTCATCGTTCAAATTTGTACGACACCAGTATCGTGGCATTACTCCGCCCGGACCCGACACAAAATCGTGGGACAATAGTTTGCCGTTTCTTATAGTCTGCACTACACCAGCATCTAGCCAGTACTTCGCCGAGATACGGCAAACAACCTTGGGACAACAGTACGCCATTTGATAAACTTTGTACGACACCAGTATCGTGCCATTAATCCGCCCGGGTCCGGCACAAGATTGTGAGACAATGGTTTGCCGTTTCATGTTGACTGTCTTACGCCAGTGTCATGCCAGTACCCTGCCAAGATCCGGCGCATATCCGTGGGACACTGGTTTACTAATTGTTACAGTCAGTTCTGTGCCATTGTCGTGTTACCAGTGGGCTTGAAGTTGACATGAGCCCACAGAACCAGGACTGACATTTTTAATACTGCACACAATCTGTACTGGGTTGATACTGGTCTGCCGATAGTGGAACTTTGATTATGCACAGTGCAGATCCAGTGTCAATATCCGTACTACGCCAGGATTGGCTAGCCAAGTTGTTGGCAATGTGCAGATTATTAAACATTAAATAAATGGAAAGACGCATGAATGGGAATAGAAAAACAGGGTTTGACACACAAACACTCACAAGTGAAGAACACGAATTTATGCTGGATAACACACTTAGGTTTATTCAAGTAAACGGGTATACACTTTAAATTGGGAAATCGATATGAAGTGAGAAAAATAGCTTAAGATGGCAATACAAAAAGAATGAATATCTGAACTACTCTGAAGATAGACTTTACGCGCCGATGGTCACGCTCAGACTAACTGACGTACCTGAGGACCAATATGACAGTCCTTAAAGTCCTTAGAATTTATACCTTAGAATCTGTAGATACCTTTAAATACTTTAAGCTTTCCCTACAATTATAATGCCACTAAATCGTTGCATATCTAACACAAGTTTTGGAACGTTGCTCTTGGCGCGCTACCGCGCCAGTTGTACGCATAGGCTCAAGTCTGTAATTTCACATTGGGTGCTACCTTATTCTGCTAGAGATCAAATTCGTTCAACAAAGTTGCACGATTTTTTCTTAGACGAACATTTGCAGGCTTCACAATTTTTAATGGTAGTAACTATTCCTACGTCGTTCTCCATCTTCGCGATATTATTTAGAATATGTACACTTTTTTCTGTTCGAAATAAATAAACAGATGGCTATTATTACTTTGCAAAAATTGGATGTAAGCAGATAATATTTTCAAGTTCATATTTCTGCACATCAAATATTTCTAAAAATAATAAATAAAATATAAGAATGTGCCTTATAATTCATAACTTTAATAAATAAATAAAAAGTTGCACAGAAGTTAATCGAGTCACCACTAATACTTCTTAAAGCACTGAGAGGTCCCCGAGATATTACGAATATCTGAGTTTTTTTCGAAAAGATACATAACTATTGTTTAAACAATTTCCTTATTTATTTAACAAAATTCATTATTCTGGTATAGAATCTAAAATACTTTTTTGTCCGACCCTCTTTGAAAACGCGCTATTGCATGCAGGTGAAGCAGGCGTAATGTGGCCGCTTTCAGCCCAGTGACGCTCGCACATGCGCACTCCGCCGCCGGGCCAACATAAAATTTGAACGGCCACTTGGTCAGCAGCCTCGTTGGGATATCGGTATTGCTTTCTGGCTATGACCTCGTCGTTAGTGGTGGAGATCCTATGTCGGACTACATTCGTAGTCGAAAGTCTTTCTCCGTGTAAGAGCTAACCATTTCCTTTCGTAGGTCCCTAACCAAATATACGGATTCGAAATTGGTGGATTCTTTGTCGTGCGGTTCAATAAAATCGTAGGGCAGGATTTCCTGGGCAGGTAGCTCTATGTCCACGTCCTTCTCCCGGGTGTTGATGGCAAGTACTTGGCATACTCCCTTGTGGGTGGAAACGGCCGCCTCGCCTCGATTATCGATAGTTATTGGCCGAAACTTGTTTAGATAGATTAATTCGAGCTTGCGCCTGGTTCAATAATCTTTTAAAGAAGGACAAAAACCAGTAGTGACTATTAAGCCTTTGGTTTTCGATTTCCTGAAGCTCGAGTATTTCCTTTGAGACCTTAGGGGCTACAAAAACGGTTGACTTGGTTGCGGGTTCTCGAACTTCAGTTTTTATCGCGACAGAATCTTTAGTTTGCAATTTTATATCTATGCGGGGCTTTGGCTTATTTTTAGCCTTACTGCTACTCTGAAGATTAGGCATATTCCTACCGTAACATAATTGGGAATGATGGCCGTCTTACACGAGAATAGTCCTGGAACCAAAATCCGGTATACAGCCGAATCAAAAATACCTGGCAAGTTAATGCTGGGTCTCCGGCAAGTTAATGCCCATGAGATTTTGTCTTAACTTGAAAGTAATTTATTTTTCAAAAGTTCATTCGATTATTATTATTGTGTCATTGGAAATGATGAGTCACACGTAAGGTTCAGAATATCAAATTCAGAAATTTGTTTATTAAAATGTTGTTTATAGCAGATTTTATTTATAGATATAGGTTATGATTATAGTGCTGATTTAAAGTGCAAAGTTAAAGTTAAAGAGAATTTATGGCTGCCTAGTAACAAAGTTACTAGTAGCAAAAGCCGAGGGGGACAAGAGCAGGGCAAGGACCCACTGCTACCACCATCAGTTTCCCACGTACGAACCGAATGAAATTTATTTTTGGATCCATGACGAAAAAGACCCGCAAACAAAATCTGCCTAGTATCGGTACGCTGGGGGGAGGCTTCCCCAAAACTGAAGGAAGAGCGAGAGACTCGACTTTCCTGTATTTATTTTTAAGTGGGCTGCTACTCTTTCTCGCTGACTGAAAGTTATTGTC
The DNA here is from genome assembly GCA_011634705.1 of Andricus grossulariae. NCBI lineage: Eukaryota > Metazoa > Arthropoda > Insecta > Hymenoptera > Cynipidae > Andricus > Andricus grossulariae. The sequence goes on along the minus strand of JAABKJ010075445.1, from coordinate 107,543,623 downwards.
CCGTAATCTGAATAAAGGAATCCGCGGGATGCGTCGATTTATCAAAAAAAAATTCTCTTTCTAAATTCCCTTGACAAATAATTTTTCTTATTGGTAATAATTCTAATTACATAGACAATACAAATTCGGAAAACGCTTGGTTTTTCCTTTCCTCTGCTAGTGCGGACGAAGCCCTTTTATCGTTGCGTGGATCGAATGATCCACTCTAGTCCTTTTTACGGTATTCGCGACACACACAAACACGCGCAAACACCCGTCACCTCTCGTGGATTCGCTTTTAAGAAAAATAGAAAATATATCTACTTCTCGTAAAAGTGAATTAAAGCCTTTCTAGAAAATTACTCTGTCTCCTTTTGAGATTCGAAAGAGTGAGATTTTCTAGGCTGATTTAATTTTGTTTTAAGCAGGTGGATAGGATGCGAGAAAAACGACACTCCCGTTACCTGGTCGAAAGTTAGAATTTCGGTGCCGGGGATAGGACGTAACGAAAGCCGCTCCCGTTACGGCCCTGCCTCCCGTCGGATGGAGATTTCAAAATTGTTACGTCCTGATCGCGAACCCAATTTTAATGGCTAAACCCATCGATTCCGGCGGCTCAATCCCGCTACGCGGTCGGAAGTTAGAATTTCGGTGCCAGGGATAGGACCTCGTTGCGTCTTACGGACTAAGTTTATCAGTCCAAATTTTTATTCGACTCTTGATCCCGACGTTCGGATGGGCAAAATCCGAGTAGTTCTGGCCCGTGCCAGGTTGCTCAGGAGACTGCGATTTTGACTTCTGTTCGATGGTTTATAATTGAGGTGATTCATGTAGGGATTTTTGCGGAGTTGCGGAATTTGGATCAGGAAAGTAGGGATACACCGCGAGAGCCAAAGCAGCGGTTGCAAATTTGACCAGCCAGATACCTTGATTCTCAAGTGTGCGAGAATTGGATTGCCAAATGCTTCCGTTTGAAATTTCGCACCTGTGAGACAGGAACCTCGTCAGCATCTTACAGAAGTGAGGTGCATTCAAGTCTTTCTTTATATTTCTGTAAGAAATTTTAATTTCAATTTGCATCGAAATTGTATTTCAACCAATGAGTTGAAACTTTAACAAAAAAAATTGACTTTGGTTCACGAATAGTTGGAGTTTTTCACTGCGTTCTATTAACTCGGTTCACATTTAAGCAAAAAAATATAAAAATGGGAAATTTATTGAAAAAAAGGGGGAAAAGGGGGCATCTTTCGCAAAATTCGCAAACTTTCTTGAAATTTACAATCAGAAATAATTACCCCCCCCCCCCCCCCATTGAATTTAAAATTATATCAAAATTCTAAAACGAAAAAGAATTCAGTCAGAAGTTTTTAAAGGAATCTCTATTAACATTAGAGAATAACAGAAAAAAATCAAACATCTTTTTCAGACTAGATGGAGTTATGACTTGAAAATCATTTGTTAATTAATTTTTTTCTGAAAAGAAGATCTCCTTTCACTCTGCTGGGATTCGAACCACAGAGCTTCTGATTTGCGGCCAGGTGCTTTTCTTACTAAGCTACTAGAGAGATAGTGAAAAGATACTTTATCTCAGAAAATATACGCATTATTATGCTAGATGGTACAAATGAAAATTTTCAAGGAATGTGTATTATCATTAGAGAATAGCAGAAAAAATTAAGTCTTTTTCAGACTAGATGGAGTTATGACTTGAAAATCATTTGTTAATTAATTTTTTTCTGAAAAAAGATCTCCCTTCACTTCGCTGGGATTCGAATTTAATTAATTAAAAAATGATTTTCAATTCATAACTCCATCTAGTTCAAAAATGACGTTAAAAATTCTCCTGTTATTCTCTAATGATAATACAGATTCCTTTAAAAATTTGATTTGTACCATCTAGCATAATAATGCGTACATTTTCTGAAACAAAGTTTCTTCTCTCGTCTCTAGTAGCTTAATTGGTTAAAGCACCTGACCGGAAATCAGAAGTTCTGTGGCACGAATCCCAGCGGAGTGAAAGGAGAAGATCTTTTTTCCGAAAAAAATTATTTAAATCAGAAGTATTCTTATACTAGTTTATGGTTGATTATGAACCAATCTATTTAGATTATTACATTTTCCAATTAGGAAAAGAGACAATCAGAAATTTAATGTATTTCTAACATTGCTAATATTTAATGCATTCTTCTTTCAAACATTTTAAATCAAAAATAGATTTCTTTCAAGAAATTGAGGTGAAATTATTAACACTCAATTAAGAGAATTCTGAAGATATTCATAAGCATACCCTACAGATATATATACATATGTATACTTTCCCTTTTAAATATTACTATATCTGAATGTTTTCAGAATTCTTTTAATTGGTTGTTAATAATTTTACCTCAATTTCTTTGAAGAAATCTATTTTTTATTTAAAATTGTTGAAAGAAGAATCCATTAAATATTAGCATTGTTAGAAATACATTAAATTTCTGATTGTCTCTTTTCCTAATTGAAAAATGTAATAATCTAAATAGATTGGTTCATAATCAACCATAAACATTAGATCTGGGCACTATGATCTATTTTCCTTAATATTCATAATTTACATATTTTCAAGCTTTAACAACAACATTTTTTTACTTTTATACATGATATATGTTAGAATATTTTTCTAAATAATGTCTTCCCGGTACTTATTGAAAAATAAGGTTACTAATTTGATTTACATATTATTTGAAAAGTTATCCCGATACTTATCTAAAAATATGGTTGCCATATAGGATGTAAATAACTTTTGAATTTAAAAAATCACCCAGATGCTTATCAAAAATAAGTTGTATACCCTCGTTGCCTATAACCAAAAGCAGTCTGAGGAAGATTCCATATATAAAATATGTGCATAATTGTTTCTATGTACCAATGAGTACCTTTATAATAATTTTATGCTGAATTTGTTTTTAAACTTTTCTAATCATGTATTTTTATATTCAGATTATTTTTTATATCTTGTTTTTTGTGTTCATTTCTGAAAAATTGATAGTGATTTTTGAACGGTTTCTTATAGTTTGGGTTCTCCTTTAGATCTGTAAAAATTCTTGTAACATTTGCATTTTGCGATGTTTGGGTTATTTCGTTATTTCATTTTATAAAAAAGGATTTTGATTTTTAACATATATCTAAATAAAATTTCCTCAATTTTCCAAGAGTGTGTTTTTGACTTTCAACAGTAGTGTCGTGATGTACCGTGTGACACAGATTGGATTATAAGACACGTATATATCCATAGACGTTAAAATAATGATTACCATTCTTGTTTTAGTTTCAAATTATTATCCGAATGGATAGAATTTTAAATACTTATTTATTTTTATTATAAAGAATAATTTTTATATCTTTTTTCACTTTTCTTTTTTTGAATTATTAAAAATAGTACGTATGCCGCTTAGGCTAGGAGAAATTTTTTTGAGACACGAGACAATGTGCAAATCGCCCATGGTCGTGTCCAAAATGTGGAAACTAGATCCTCGCTCCCCCACCCCCTTACCAGAGCAGAATGACCACTCGGTGAAAAATGGCCACTTTGAATATAGTTAGATGACATCTTTGCTGTTTTTTTGAAAAATATCGTTTTTAATTGACCCAAGTATCATAAGTGTAAAGAAGATATTTAAATTTTAAACCCGCTTTTAAGAAAAGTAGTAAGATAATAAGAAAATAAAGTTTTTCAATTTGTGTCAGTGTTGTTATATTACATGTAATAACTTAGCGACGTCCAAACTAAGCCTCAATTCGCGAAAGTGTAACAAGAATAATTTTTGAAGAGAAGGAGAAGGATGATAATTACTGAGGATAAGTTTAAAATTTCCTTTTTTGATCAATTAATCAACTAACTAAAATAGTCATAATTTCTCTTCAACTTGTTAATTGATGATCTTTTAATTTAAGTTCTGGCCCCTACCCGTGGCCCGAATAACAATTCAAAATATATGTCTTGTGTTTTTTTTAAATCAAATAAGAATTTATCGATTATATTAAGTTTTTACCCCTATCCATGGTTGAAATCCGCTATATTATTAATTGAAAATTTATCAAATTTACAAACAAATTTTTTTTGTAATTATACAATATAATGAATTTAGATCAATTCAAATGTATAAGGTAGGACTGATTCACATATAGTCTTACCGACGAGACAGTGAGTCAATCCGGGACGAAACATAAAAAATCTAACTTTAATTTACATAAAAATATATATAATCTTTGTTTTGTTTTTAAATTAATTGTATAACAAAAAACAAAAATTATCGACCCTGATGCCAATAAAAAAATGTTCTTTACGCCGTATTTTTACTTGATTGGTGTAATTTTTAGGACGAATTCTTCTGTAATTATACTTTTATGGACATAAAAATTCATTTACACCATGAATTATCATTCGAAAAATGATAATTTGTTAAAAACATTAGTTTTACCACATTTACCAGCTTGAACCATCATCACTGATATCACCTAAAACTAAAACTGGTTAATTTACCCGTCATGGTGCATTTATACCTCTGTCCGCCCGACCGGTGCAGGCAAAAAGTCCATAAGAAGCGATAGAGAGCGGAAAATTTGGGTACAAAAAACACTATCTTCTTTCACTCTTATGACTTTTCTGCCTGCAACGGTCGGACCGACAGAGGTATAAATGCACCATCATACGGGTAAAGAAAGGTCCCATCTCTATGTTGGTTTATTAATCTGGTATTAATTTCAAACATTTAAACCAAGATGCGACACCTCACTAGCGAACCTATAATAAGTTCCAAGGACTAAACAAAATGTCATTGGTTAAGAAGAGACATAGCTATCACCATCTCTTTTTAACCAATGGCATTTTTTTAGTTCCTGGAACTTATTATTGGTTCGCAAGTGATGTTAAATAAACAAGATTAGTCACCGCATATAAACGCACTCTTTTTTTCGTCACATGATTTTAGAATTTTCGCATAATTTTGCAAAATTTCTAGTTCTGCATCGAAAATTTTGTTTAATTGGCAAAAGTTCAAAAATCCTAATACATTTTATACTAATGCCGATTTCATCGTACACGCTGTGTTTCAAGATAATTCGAAGACAAGTCTCGAAAAAGAACCAAAACTCAAAGAGGCCATTGCTCCAAAGATCCTAAATGTAATGCTATTTAATAAATCTGAGTTCACTATTAAATATATCTTCAAAATCTCTTTTTTTCATATCAAATGCAGATGCTGAGCGTGCCTTCAGTGCATATCCTGAAATTCTGTCTCCAAAGCGCCGCAATTCACTGTCCGTGAATGGAGAAGTATGATGTCTTTCCATTTTTGTGATGATCCTGATAGCCTATAATTACTCATTTTCGTTCTAAATCAGACTTTGTTCTCTAAGACATAGCACACCTCCTCAGAACCAAGTTTCACTTAAAAGAGCAGGCTAAAGTTTGTGCGCTAGAAATTATATTTTGGGGATGTCTCCTGAGTATTTTCATCGAATATGAAAAAAATCATTAGGCCCCCTTTTAAAATAACTCGATATATATTTTTTTTTTTAAATCAATTTATGTGATTTTTTGTCAAACTAACAGGTAATGAGTAAAGTTTTCATTGATAATAGTATATTTTGTGCCGAGGTGCATAATTAGGGTCTTTACGCGACGAGCGGCAACGCTCGCAGGACGATCGAAGCCGAGGCGAGATAAGTAAGAAATATTTATTTGATTCAATGAGTTCGATTCTTTGAATTGATTCGGACGCATTTGAATCAATTAATTTTGCATATTTAAATCAAGTCTTTCGGTTTATTCAAATTAAAGAAATAATGGTTTAATTCAAAATAATATTGATTACATTACAAATATATTTATTCGTTATGAAGAATTCATATATTTATACCAATGATGCGCATTCATTTAGATGGACAAGATATTGTTTTCACACAAATATTTATTTCTTCAGTTGAAGGAAATATTTCATTTGCTTACTAGAATTAAATCATTCATAACAAATAAACAGTTATTCAAACGAAGCAATTATTTTTTTAAATCAAATATTTAATGATTTGGCGTAATTTGTTTCGATTTAATACCTCTTTAGATTATAAAAATATGTTGTTAAATTCAATATCCATGTTTTTGATTTGAAGAAATATTTCTTTGGCATTTATGACATCGCTGTGGACTTTACACTCGACGGACCAACGTTCGAATCCTGCCGGAGGTGGATTTTTCATCGAATTTTTCTTTTCAGGTTCATCAAGATTTTAAATTATGTGAATTGTTTAAATTGAATATGGATAATAATAACAATGTTAATTATAATTAGACCTGAAAGGATCCATTTGTTCATTTAGGAAAATATGTACTACAGTTGAAGTACGAACTACTTTATTGCACTCGCTTATGGTTTAGGCCAAAGAAATATTGTTTTGAATCAGTGGTATAATTTTTTGCTTCAAATATTAAAAAATTTGATGTGAAGAAATAATTTTTTGAGCCTACAAAATATTTGCTTGACTTTAAAATATATTTCTTTTCATTAATTCACAATTCCTCATTTCAAAGAAATATTTATTCCCATTCATGGCACATTCACTTGGAACAATGAGTCATTTATTTGGTTTGAAATTTACATTTTTGTCTTCAATTAATATTTCTTTGATTCAAAGAAATATTTCCCCCCGGCCAATAGGTCGTATTTTTTAATCAAACAATGTTAACTTAATGCTATTAACATTTGTCTGGCTGAAAGAAATTATTTTTTTCATTTCTCAACAAAAGATATATGCCAGACTGTTTTACGGCGAACTTCAATTTTCATTTTCTCGAAAGAGGGTTATTTTTTAGGATCAAACATTTTGTATTCTCATTGGAAAATAATTTTTGCATCTCGCTCAATGAAATAAAAAACTACAAATTTAACGCTATTGGCGTCAACGTCGATCCATGGGAATGAACTTTGTGATTTTCCAATTAAATAAACTCTAATATTGTTTTGCAATTGTGCAATTCATATACATTATTAAATACTAAACGCCAACGAGGATTATAAGTAAGTTCCAAATGCAACACTTTCTTCCAAATTAAAAAATTGGTTAATATCTTAGAGGTTCTGAATACTCGCATATGATTCTGAAAGATTAGGGAGGTGGTGGGTGAAGCCACGCGTCTCTGACTATCGTTTTACCCAACTGTCAAATAAAATAAAGTTTAGCGTATTTTCAATCAAGTAGTAGATTTTCTTTTGAGACAAGAACAATTGTCTCTGATTAAGAAAATATTCCATTGTCCGTATTCGTACAGATATTTCTTGATCCAATGCTAATTTTTTCCCCAGGTGAGACTTTGCCCTAGTTTCAGTCCGATTGATTATTGATTTGGGCATACCGTATTGAACAATTCATTGTCAGTATTATTAAAAAGTGCTGAATTATTTACCATCGACAAATTCAAGAACAGTTGGTTCTCCAGTTGTTACTTTTAAATGAAATAATTCAATTTACCACCAGCTGCTTCCCTTTATGCAAAATGAAACCGAGCAAAACTCCCGGGGAAAACCCTGAGGAAAAACACAGCGGAAAAACCCAGAGGAAAACCCAAGAGGAAGAACCAAGAGGAAAAACCCAGAGGAAAACCTAAATCCTCCTCTCGGCCTTCCAACCAGAACATACCTGAAATTGTCTTCCTGTTAATAATGCAGAATATAAAAGCTTCAAAAGCATCATAAATAAAACAGTTCTCAATATACTATTTATATTCCTAATGCCTAAGTGCTGACCTCCGTAAAAAAGGACCGATAAGTAACAAAAACTTCTCATAAGATAATATAAACTGAACCTCTCATAAAACATGAGGGTGGTCCAACAATTCGACTTTCGATTTGCAATGATCGATGCCTCCAATTTGTTCGTTTACCGGAAAAAGAATATGTCTAATTCCATTCTCATCGCAATGAGAAGGTATTGGTTTTATGTGAAAAATGACTTTCGCGGATTCAATCAAATGTCGACGTTTCTTTTTCATGCAAGCTCTCGTGTTTCTATGGCTTCTTATGTCTCTTCGAATTAATGTCTCATTCACAGATTCTAACCACGGAATTTATGATCAAAGAAAATGCGTTTCTTAGGTTTCTTTTCTTTGAAGGTTTCTTTCTTTTCTTTTTCTTGAAAAAGGATTTGCTTACATCACTTGAGTAAATAATTTTTAAAGGCACAAAAGTCATGTCTCAACTCAAAGTAATCGCTTCTTCGGTGATGTTTATTTCATGCACACAAATGTTTCATTGCAATAAATGTGAAAATTATTAAGTCAATCAAATGATTTCTTGGGAGCTAAGAATCAAGTTCCTTCGAATCTGTTTTTAAACCCTACGCAATATTTCCTTATTTCAATTAATTCAATTGTTAAAAATGATAAATACGTATTTAAATTAGGTAATTCATCCATAAGTGGATGAAGTGATTTATGTTTATTTGAGTGAAAGAAATATTTTTTCCGGATGAATGATTATTCGTAAAATTTAAAAAAATGTATGCGATTTATTTATATCTATGCGATCCTAAGAGTTGACACAATTTTGGCAAACAAATCATTATGTACATTAAAAAAATATTTAAAAAATTAAATATTACTCTATTTCATTCGTAGAAATTATTGTTTGAATAAACAATCTGCATGACTATAAAAGAAAAAGAAATGGATCATTCTAAGTAAATATTTCTTTCCATCGTAAATTTCTGATTTGCAACTTTCAGTAGTTCAGGACAAATGCTGCTAAAAGCCGAAGAGCATATTATCTAACCACAGAAATTAGTTCTTAAGGTTATAAGTTAGTCACACATTTTCACCATAATTATAATAAAAAGAGGTGATGATATAGGTATTTCACCTGATACTACCATGGTTGAAATATTTTGAGAATTTTTATTTCCCCGTGAAAATGAAAATAAATATTACTAATAAAATAATATTAACTTATTATTATTCTTACTTTAAAATTCTGAACGAATACTATATTTAAATTTGTTTATTTCAACTACTCAAATTTTTGAAACAATGCTGGAGTTTGCGTAGGTCTATGAAATATTTGTTTCGTTCTAAGATGCGTTTATTTTTATAAACTACGTTGTTTTTAAAACAATTCTCACTTTTCTTTAAATCAGGGAATTAGTTCTTGGAATCAATTCATATTTTATCAACTTTGCTAAATGCTTATTCTGAACGACATATCGCATCATATAAACATTTACTCATATTAAAAATCCATTTCATTGTTTCCAAGTAATATTTAATAAACCTTGAGGCACGCTTCTTTGAACAAAGAAGTCAAAGCTTCCAATTAGGAAAAACTATTACTTCAGACGATAGAATTGAAATTTGTTGAAGAAAATATGTATATTTTTTCTTAATTAAAAATCACACTTGTTTATATCAACTAGCAAATCAACTACCTAATTTTGAAATACAAATCTCTTATTTCTTTCAACCAATAACAATGTTCCTTCACTTAGTTGAGTTTTCTGGATTTGGTTAATCCTACATTCCTTTGAAAGCAAATTTAGCGTGTAGTACCTACAATTTTTTCAACTTTAATTGAGGTATCATCAGTGTAAATTCATACAAACAGCTATACATATGAAGAAAACATAAGCCAATTGAAGATAAACTTACTTCGCGTCGATCAACTGGAAGCGTTCTCTATGTTGTAGCCTTCTATGTTTTCTTAGCTAAAAAATCATAAGAAAAGTTTAACAGCTAACAGCCCGCGTGGAAATGATCACCATGGGATAAACACAAGTACCATGGCTCAAGTCTTAAATAAGTTTTTGCCCAGAGTATGTTATAGTTCGCCCATAGTATGGCTGAAGTATGGCTTGTGTCCAAATCTCATGTTTGCACTATGGGAAATTACGAAATGCATCGAGAAATATTTTAAACCAATTTTATGACGAATTAAGTCAATTATATGACTAGAATAGTCGGCCCAACTTCAGGCCAACGATTTTACTCTGGATTTGAATTTCCATCAGCCCAATGTTAGGCCAACTTTGTCAAAGGTCGGTCGAGATACCGAAATGATAAATATGGACTGACTTTGTTTGTCGAACACAAAGAAAGCTTGTTTGTTTGTTCCAACAAGTTTACCGTAGTTAATTTTATCTTGGAAGACTATGGTTTCTGATTTTTCATCTTTAATTTTAAAGACTGATGGTTGGTAAATAGTGTCAGTCCATAGTTATCGATTTTGTATTTTGGCCGATTTTCTGCAATGTTGGCCGATCATTGGACCGATAGAAAATTCGCACCGCTGTGCAAATTTTCGACATATATATATATATATATATATATATATATAAAATATTGTATACCATAGATGAATTGCAATGGGAAATTTGGCCACATCCAGCTTACTCTCCAGACATTGCCTAGTCCAATTACAACCTTTTTCGCTCGTTAGAAAACAGCTTAGCTGAGCACCAAATTCAAATTGAAGCTAAAGTGCGAAAATGGTGCACGACTTTATAGTGCCAAAAGATCAAGCCTTCATTCGCCATGGAATCTATCAATTACCTGAGCGTTGACGAAGAGTAGTAGAAGCCAATGGTCACGATAATAATTAATACCTGCATTTTGTTAGATTTTTATGAATAAATAAATAAAAAACTTGCTTGCAACGGTAGAACTTATTTGTACACCTATTGAAAATATACCTAATCGAGTTATAGAAATATAAGAAACCTTATGTAATAAATAGTCTGTGAATGATAAAATACAGTATTGAAAAAGTAATTATAATATTAATACAGAATGGGAGAAAAATATTGATATTACGCTACTGAATGACTTCTCATAAATTCCTGACCGAATGGGCAAGAACTAAAACATGTAGTTCTTACGTTAAACGAGTGCGAATCAGAGGGAAAATCAATGATTGCGTGCGCATCCATTGATGGAAGAGGGAATGAACGTGTCTGAATGGAGAGACCCAATCGATGCGAGTTGACTAATTCAGGAAGAGCACTCTGCGCTTGGCATCGCATGGGACATTTGTTTTTTCGAGGACGTTCCTAAGGTATCCTGCCACCAGCTCGGAAACACGGATGAATTAAATCTAGTGGCGAAATGAATATAAAGTAAATGGCTTACAGAATATTCAGGAGTATCTCTGCAATAATTCGACCTAATAAGTGAATGTTGAATTCCTATTTTATGAATTCTATTGAAGGCATCTTTTGCTACTTTTCTCAAAACTTCTTAGTGAAAAATGTCAATTATTCAGAATTAAGGAAAAGATTCTTCTTTAACCAATTTCCACACGGGAACTCAAAAATCAACTCCTCAAGGTTCTATTATAATGCTGACCTGTGTATCATGAAAAGAGATCTATGTTTATGTAAATCGCCTAAAGCTTAAATGTGCTTTATAAGGAAAGAAGCTCACTTGGATCTCAAACCCGTTTTCATACGAGAGCTCATCCAATAAGTTTAATTATGCTCAAAATTAAGTGATTTACAATTTCAAAAATTTGGGTTCATGCATTCTAAGAATTTAAATTATTCTCAAAATGGGTTCATGAACTCACACACATTCAATTAAAACAAAGTTTCAAAAGCAACGGTAAATTTTGAGTAAAAGTCCACTGCCTAACAGATAAAGCTGAAAGAATTGTGGTACGATTTACTCATTGAATTGATTAAAATCTGGAACATAAAATGAGCAATAAAATTATATATGCGGTCAGTAGAGAACAATTGACAACTCTCCTTTCGATTTTGTGTGCTTACATCCTATCGCAATGCAGAAAGTTTCATGATAGTTGATCTTTGAAAATAATAACGCATAAATTTACTTAGAGTTTTAAATTATGATAATTGTCGCTAATAGAATCTTTCATTTCAGGCTTAATGCTCTATCGGAATTGGTGCCGAGGCACTATCGGCAAAAAAGTTCTTTCCACTTGCAGGCTCTTATGGGCTTACGTATATTTTGGTGTCTGCGCCACAGTCAGCCTGCTAAGAAAAAAGGGTAAAACAAAAAAACTCTAAATCTAGTTGGCATAACCCATCGCGTTCGGGGGCCCAGTCCGGCAGCATCGGAGGGGGGATGTCACTCTGGACCCAGCAGGTACGGCAGTATTTTTCTTTACCTGCAGTGGATGAGCCTTCCATTCTTATGAGATTAAGGCCTGGTACAAATATAGAAATTATGAAGAAATGACTCAATTACATTTTAATTAGCTGAATCGACTTCCTTATGAAATGAGAAAACTGTGAAAATAAGATTGATTAAAATCGGGTAATATTGTCAGCAAGAAAGGAAATCTTAAACTGCATGATGAATTACCATAACTTTCAACTGAGATTGAAGATATAAACCTATTTTTAGTATCTTTTTTTCATCTTCTAGTCAGAAAAACAGTCAACTGTTCCCCTTATGTACGAATATTGTAAAAAATGTAGTGTTTACCACCCTGACGCACCCCATAAAATGCGAAAAAAGTTCGGGAAAAGCTGGTCTTTAGCACAGTAATTTATCCCTCATATTCTCTAAGCTTAGTGTATATATAGTTAAAAGTTTGTCATAAGGACAACCGCAGGATTTCGCCGGGAGCAGGTGCTAATCTTAAAAATTGCACATTTCTTGCTTTTCGCTCTGATGTATTGAACACCTGCATCAGTTTTCTTCGTCAGAAATCATTTCATGATCCTCATTACCTACCTTATCTCTACCAGAAGGCTCTGCAATATCACTAGAGTTCAAGAATGATATTTCCGCTGAGTTGATGAGTTGGTATCTACATGAACTGCAAATTTAGGCACCTTCTGGTAGTGCAGGGAATTTCAAACGCAAGTCGAGGGCAGCACCACGGAGTTTAAGATTAGTTGCGTTATGCCTTACTTTTTGAAAAGAACAGTTATTCTAGTAGCATATAATATTACGTAACCTAAAAAACTGTTACTAAAGCGTTGCACAAAGATCCTCGGCGTGGGCGCACTAGGGGATATCGCGCGCCAGCCGCTCTATCATGGCATCTTGTTTACGTATCGTTCTATTACTCAAGGACGAATTAATTTGCTACTCTGAAAATTGCGGGTCTTATAGGAAAGAATCTCAGCTTTCTTTTAAAAGTATTTTGAATAAAAAAAGTGTGGAAATTTGAAAAAAAGTAAAATTTATTTTTGATTTTCAAAAATTAGGGTCAAATTTGGACTTTTTTTGAAAATCATTACGCAATTGGAAAGTTTCAAAAAATTTTCAAAGATAAAGATCAATTTCTCCATATTCTCACTAGCGGGATGCAGTGTATGTGTAGCGGGCGTAAAGTTTTATGTAGCGGGCGTAACGTTTCATGTAGCGGGCTAACTGTAGTATGTACATATTTTCCTAAATGGACAACTGGATTCTTTCAACTTAAATTATAATTAACATTGTTATTATTATACATATATAATTTAAACAATTCACGTAATTTCAAATCTTGATGAACCTGCAACACAAAAATTAGATGGAAAATCCACCACCAGCAGGAATCGAACTTGGGTCCGTTGAGTGTAAAGTCCACAGCGATGACCACGACCCTGTCGCGACATGGACATTCTAAGGTTGAAAGCCGGATTTAACCCTCACCATAAATGCCTAAGAAATATTTCTTCAATATTGATATTGAATTTAACAACATATTTCTTTAAGCTAAAGAAGTATTCAATTGAAACAAATTACACCCAATTATTAAATGTTTAATTAACAAAAAAAATTACTTCGTTGGAATAAATGTTTATTTGTTATGAATAATTTAATACTAGTAAGCAAATTAATTATTTCCTTCAACCGAAGAAATAAATATTTATGTAAACGCAATATCTTGTTCATCTAAATAAATGCTTCATTGGTATAAATGCATGAACTCTTTGTAACAAATGAATATATTTTTAATTTAATTAATATTATTTTGAATTGAATCATTATTTCTTTGATTTAAGTAAACCTAAAGACTTGATTCAAGTATGCACAATTAATTGATTCAAATGCGTCCGAATCAATTCAAAGAATCGACCTCATTGAATCAAATAAATATTTCTTTGAACGACTAATCAGATTTCAACGAATTTAGAGCTTTTGAATCAAGGAAATAATTTTCTTGAATGTAAGAAATATTTACTCGAATCAAGAAAATATAGCCAAAGAATTCATTTTTTCAGATCAACGAAAGATATGTGCCTGGTTAAATTAAAAATTACTACTGTTAAAGAATATTTTCTTGATGCTAAGAAATAAGATTCATGTAAATGTGTTTTCTTGGGTCTAAAAATTCTTTTTTTCAGCGTGGTATACCCAATGACAATATTGAAAATTGTGTACGAGCCCCGATTTCACTGTTTAATCAAAAGGTTTTTAAAGAAAAAAACACAAGTTTTTGTCTAGCACAACAAAATTTCAAAATTGTCCTTATTATGAACAAAAGCCCAATTTATTTTTGACAATTATTTTTGAAGGCTAGATATATATTTTTCAACAAATTGTTGCTGCCAATGAAAAGAGCGTGGAAAACTCTATCGAAAATATGCTAGACAACATTTTTTTACTGCTAAGAAAAGAATTACAAATAGCCAAAAAAGACGGTATATTCATAAAAACCACTTATCATTTATGTTCACGGATAAAAAATATCATAAAAATCTCAGTTTTTAATCTCAAAACTCCTTAAGGAAAAAACCCTAAGCTTTCAGTTAAGATTCAAAAAATGAAAAATGTGCCTTTGTCCAAAAAAGTAGAATTTTTTTTATTCTTTATTTTTTAATGTTCAATGCTTATCTGAGGAGCTGATAGCAAAAGCGGACTAAGAAAAGAGTCTAAGCAAAAGCGGATTGATTATTTCTCCGCGCAAGAACGAATTAGCCCACGCGCTACGAGCAAAAACGAGTTAAAGATTTAACTCGTTTTTAGCTGGTGTTTAAACAAGCTATGGGCCTGTAGTTCTTTGGACTTGACAAATCTCCGGTCTTAGGGATCAATACCGTGCGTCCTTCCACCAGCCACTGTGGGATGGGTTGTTCTCCGTTTAAGAAAGCAGTAAATATACGAGCTACATGTTGGTGCGTAGAAGTGAACATCTTCCACCAAAAGTTGCTGATTTTATCTGGCCCTGGCGCTGAAAAGTTCTTAGTTTTAGCGATAACTTTCTTCAGTTCTTCAGCAGTAATTAGTGGAAACTCTTCCTCTGGACCTTGCAACGTTTGCCTTTGGCAAAAGTTACGAAAGAGTGATATATCTGAAACGTCTTCATTTAGCTGATAAGGGGTGACGGACAACAGTGCATGTAGCAACTTTGCACGTGCTCAACTGTGCACGTCGATGGCCGGACGGACAACTGTGCACCTCCATCTGTGCACGTCCAAGTCCACAGGAGCCCATCTGTGCACGTCGAAATTTCGACGAGTAAAGTTGTCCATGTGCTATCTGTGCACGTACACAGTTTTCCAAGTACCATCTGTTCAGGTGCACAGTTGTCCAAGTGGCAACTGTGCACTTCGAAAATTAGACGTGCACAGTTGTCACTTGGACAACTGTGCACGTCGAAATTTCAACGTGCACAGATGGGCTCTTGTGGACTTAGACGTGCACATGTCACATTCCTAATTGTGCACGTGCACAGATGCCACTTTATTAACTGTGCACGTGTACACATGTCACTTGCCCAACTGTGCACGTGCACAGATATCACTTGTCCAACTGTGCACGTGCACATATGGAACTTGCCTAACTGTGCACGTTTATCTCCTTACGTAAGGGTTTATGCGAGGGTGGTCCTTTATATCTACGTATAGTACATTTTTAGCAGATGAAAGTATTCAATCCTGGTGGAATGGAGCCTACTAACTTTTTTTAAGTTGGTTTTAAAACATTTTAAAGATTATTTTTATGAAAATATTTATACCAACGAATTCAAGTAATTCAGATAACGCAAAGAATTGAAAGAATTCAAGAAATGCGAAGAAATGAAGGAATTCACAGAATTCAAGGAAGACAGAGAATTCAAGTCATTCAGAAAATTCAAGGAATTCAGTGAATTCAACGAATTCAACGAATTCAGATAATTCAAGGGATTCAGAGCATCCAAGGATTTCAGAGAATTCAAAGCATTCAGCAAATTGAAGGCATGTCGCAAATTCAAGGAATTTAAAGAATTCAAGGAATTTAAAGAATTCAAGGAATTTAAAGAATTCAAGGAATTCGAAGAAATCAAGGAATTCAGAGAATTCAAGGAAGACAGAGAATTCAAGGCATTCAGCAAATTCGAAGAATTCCACGAATCCAGGGAATCCAGACAATTAAAAGAATTCCCGGAATTCAGAGAATTCAGGTAAATTGAAGGCATGCATCGAATTCAAGGAATTTAAGGGATTCAGAGAATTCAAGGCATTCAGCAAATTGAAGGCATGCAGCGAATTCAAGGAATTCAAAGAACTCCAGGGATTCAGAGAATTACTCGATCTCAGGGAATTCAGAGAATGCAAGGAATTCAAAGAATTCAAGAAACTCAGATAAATCAAGGAATTGAGATAATTCAAGCAATTCATAGAATTCAAGGAATTCAGAGAATTCAAGGCATTCGGCAAATTGAAGGCATGCATTGAATTCAAGGAATTTAAGGGATTCAGAGAATTCAAGGCATTCAGTAAACTGAAGGCATGCAGCGAATTCAAGGAATTCAAAGAACTCCAGGGATTCAGAAAATTACACGAACTCAGGGAATTCAGAGAATTCAGGGAACTCAGATAAATCAAGGAATTGAGATAATTCAAGCAATTCATAGAATTCAACGAATTCAGAGAGCTTAAGGAATTAAGAGAATTCCTTGAATTCAGAAAATTTGAGGAATTCAGAGAATGTAAGGAATTCAGATAATTCAAGGGATTCAGAGAATTCAAGGAATTCAGAGCATCCAAGGCAATCAGCAAACTAAAGGCATGCAGCAAATTCAAGGAATTCAGATAATTCATGGAATTTAGACAATTAAATGAATTTATAGAATACAAGGAATTTAGAGAATTCAAGGGATTCAGAGAATTCAAAGAATTTAGGGAATTCAAAGAATTTAGTGAATTCTAAGAATTTAGAGAATTTGAGGAATTCAGAGAATGCCAGGCATTCGAGGAATTCTATGAATACAAAGAATTCAAAATCCTGAGAATTTACAGAATGATTTTAATTCTTGGAATTCTCATAATAACTTGAATTTGATGAATTCCCTAATCAGCGCGTCAAAATACATAAGTATACGAAGTTTCAATAAAATCGGAAAATTCAGCTATTCGGAACTTTATCCAAAAATTTTAAAGCAAAAACTTTTAAATTAAAAAATTGCATACTAAACTTTTGAAAAATAGATAATTTCATTAGAAAGGAGTTAAAATTGTTTCATTTTGAATTTGAAGCGTTCAAAATTAAATACCGTTGAATACCGTAAATGGGGGTTAAGTGGCTCATGTGGGGGAGAGCGGCGCTCCCTTGATTCTTCACTTCTAAATGCGATATTTGCATCTTCTAGGTAAAATATATAGAGGCTTGCAACTAAGCATTGTAAAACTTCAGGTCCGAAACCTAGGAGAAAAAATATCGCGTTTAAATACAGAAGCAGGCGTATGCTGATTTGCCCTACATTTGCATCGCTCAACTCCGGTTTACAGTAATTAAAAATTGGAAAGTTTTGAATTTGAATAATTTTAAATTCAAAGTGATCAAAACTTGACAATTCAAAAGTGAAAACCAAATTGAACCTTTTAAAATCAAAGCTTCTGAAAATATAGAATTTTAAATTATTCTTACATAACAAAAAATAGTAATTTAACAATAAAACTGATTGTAGACAATTTTCTAAAAAAAAACAACTTAAATTGAATTGTTTAATAGGGGACATGATAACAGTGTCAATAGAGTCAGTATAGTTCTTATTGATAGAGAATTCATTGTTAGAAAATCCTTGCTAATAAAACAAATTCTACATGAATTTTCAATCATTATTCTTTGCAGATGAAATTATTGTTAATTTCATAAAGAGTTGACGATAGAATTTGAATGTTACTAACTTCAACCCTGAATATATTTTTTCTTATAGTAGCAGAATAATGACACTATAGGTTTGACTCACTTTTTTAACATCCATTGTTTAAACAGAGTTTGTTTTAGAAAGTTTTTTTCTCTATATGTGGTACTGCCCGCTTAACGGTAAGCTAGCAGGACCACAATTAAAAAAAAAAAAGGCGGAGCATCAAATTTGGCAATAGGGCAATAAATTATCCCTAAATGAGCCCTAAATTATTGTGCAAAGAAATATTTTCTGAGTGTTTTTTTTCTATGTGTGGTCCTGCTAGCTTAACGGTAATCTATCATGACCACCGGTTTTTTTTTTAAATGCAAAGCATTAAATTTGGCAATAGGGCATTAAATTAGCGCCAAATGAGCCCTAAAGTCCCTACAGTTCTTCAGTCCATTTTTACAATGTGGTTCTGCCAGCTTAACGGACCTTTTAGGTACTCAGCGTGTGCATGACACGCTCTGCACCTATGGCTGGGAATTTTTTGACATCAAATGCTGTCACGGTATACTAAGGTGGAAATGACACCGCCCTGGCAATGCAAAATTAATTGATTCAAATGCGTCCGAATCAATTCAAAGAATCGAACTCATTAAATCAAATAAATATTTCTTTGAGCGACTAATCCAATTTCAATGAATATAGACCTTTACAATCAAGGAAATCATTTTCTTGAATGTAAGAAATATTTATTTGAATCAATAAAATATAGCCAAAGAATTAATTTCTTTAGATCAACAAAAGTGTCTGGTTTAAATAAAAATTACTACGGTTAAAGAATATTTTCTTGATGTTAAGAAATAGGATTTAAGTAAATGCATTTTCTTGGTACCAGACATTCTTTTTTTCAGTGTAGTAAATAACTGCCTACACATATAGCTATAAAATATTTAGAGGAACGATCGATGGAAATAGTTCGTCATTTGAGTGCGTAATTTCTACATTGTAGATCATGAAATTGCTTTCATGTTTCCAAAAGAAGTATTATATAATTGGGTTTTCTATTTTTATCAGATTTGATTTATACAAACCTAATCACTATGTATATACTCTCCAATATTATTCTTTATTTTGTAAAACTGGGTCAAATAAACTTATTTCGATAACACATGCATGATTTCAGTCGATTTTCGTGCCTGTATAGCGGGGCTAAAGTAGTGCTTTTCGAGTATAGTAACGTCAGAGGGAGCAAAAGTGTGACGCTAGAGATGAATAATGAAATTTATACATCCATGATCTTACATTCTTGGCTCACATAAAGTGGTATAATCATTTGATCGCGTTGACAGATTATGACAACTGAAACCGATAAATTACCATAAATTACCGAAAATTTCTGAAACAAATTTGGTTACTTTATCACCCTAAATTTCCAAATAATTTAGAGCACTCTCTAAATCTGAATTAGTGAAAATTTCACTAATTAAATTAGTAAATGTATGGTTCACTAACAAAATAGTAATATTTTTTAATTGTTAAACAATCGTTACAAACCGAGAAATTAGTCTTCAAAAGTAGGGTAACTTTGACCAAGCATATTTTCAATGTCATCAATATTCATTAAAATTTGAGAAATATCCGTTCTACCTTATTTATTTACAAATGCAGGCATACCACATACGTTATAATTGCTTACAATGGTTATACATAATATATACCTGCAAGAAGTAGAAATAAAGCTGAAAATGTTGAAAATACTCTACTTGAATTTTCGTCTAATCGAAACATTTCATTGGGATAGTTCCGAAATATACTTGATATCGAGTAAAAATTTGGAATTAAATTTCTGAATATACTATAAAAAAGCGTTTTGTATTGAAATCTTACTTGCTAATTGTTAAATAATCGTTACAAACCGAGAAATTATTCTTCAAAAGTAGGGTAACTTTGACCAAGCATAATTTAAATGTCATCAATATTCATTAGAATTTGCGAATATTCGTTCTACCTTATTTATTCACAAATGCAGACATACTATATGCGTTATAATTGTTAACAATGGTTATACATAAAATAGCCGCAAGAAGTGGAAATAAAGTTTGAAATGTTGAAAATAATCTACTTGAATTTTCGTCTGATCGAAACATTTCATTGGGATTGTTTCGAAATATACTTGATATCGGGTGAAAATTTGGTTATAAATTTCTCAATATACTAGAAAAAAAAGTGTTTTATATTGAAATCTTACTTTTTAATTGTTAAACAATCGTTATAAACCGAGAAATTAGTCTTCAAAAGTAGGGTAACTCTGACCAAGCATATTTTTAATGTCATCAATATTCATTAAAATTTGAGAAATATTCGCTCTACCTTATTTATTTACAATACCAGGCATACCACGTGCGTTATAATTGTTAACAATGGTTATATATAAAATAGCCGCAAGAAGTGGAAATAAAGTTTGAAATGTTGAAAATACTCTACATGAATGTTTCTCTAATCGAAATATTTCATTGGGATAGTTTCGAAATATACAGGTCCCGAAAGCTGGAATTACAACATTGTCATATCGATATGGACACTATGCCATAATTTAGTGCTTATTTAGTGCTAGTTTATGATGAAGAAAAAAAATTTTGTGCCCGGTAATTTTGGTCAAAAACATGCAGTAATTCCAGCTTCAGCTGAAGCCACAACTCCCCTATGCGAAACTCGGAAACTATTAGTGATATAAAATTCTTCTTTGCGCAGGAATTTTGTGCTAATTAAGTGCTCTGGATTTGTGCTATGCACAAAATCCGGGCACTTTTTTTACCAAAAACGTGTAGTAATGCTGGCTTCAGGTGAACCTGGTATGTGAAACTCGGAAACTATTCTACTTCTACTTTTTACAGGAATTTAGTGCTCATTTATTGCTAATATATGCCGCAAAAATTAAATTGTGTGCCCGAAAATTTTGGCCAAGAGCATGTGGTAATGCTGGCTTCAGGTGACCCTGGCATGTGAAACTCGAAATCAAGTAGTGGTATCAAATTCTACTTTACAAAGGAATTTAGTGCTAATTTAGTGCTAATATATGCCGCAAAAATTCAATTTTGTGCCCGGTAGTTTTAGTCAAAAACATGTAGTAATGCTGGCTTCAGGTAACTCTAGTATGTGAAATTAGGAAACTATTAGTGGCATCAAATTCTACTTTACAGGAACTTAGTGCTTATTTAGTGCTAATAATTGCCGCAAAAAATAAATTTTGTGCCCGGTAATTTTAGTCAAAAACATGTAGTAATGCTAGCTTTAGGTGACTTTTGTATGTGAAACTCGGAAACTATTAGTGGTATCAAATTCTACTTTGCACAGGAATTTAGTGCTTATTTAGTGCTATTATGTGCCGCAAAAAATAAATGTTGTGCCTGGTAATTTTAGTCAGAAACATGTAGTAATTCCAGCTTCAGCTGAAGCCACAACTTCCGTATGCGAAACTCGGAGACTATTAGTGATATCAAATTCTTCTTTTCGCAGGAATTTAGTGATAATTAAGTGCTAATCAAGTGCTAGTGTGGCACATATTAGCACTAAATAAACAACGAATTCCTGTACAAAGTAGAATTTGATACCACTAATAGTTTCCGAGTTTAACATACCAGAGTCGTCTGAAGCCAGCATTACATGTTTTTGGCCAAAATTTCCGGGCACAAAATTTACTTTTTGCGGCATATATTAGCACTGAGAAAGCTCTAAATTCCTGTGTAAATTATAATTTGATACCACTAATAGTTTCCGAGTTTCACATACCAGAGTCACCTGAAGCCAGCATTACTACATGTTTTTGACTAAAATAAAGTTGTCGCGACAACAAGTAAAGTAGTAAGGACAACTACTACCAATCTTGCGAATAAAAGTAGTAGTCCCAACCAGTTAAATAGCAGCGGCATATAGTACAAACTAAAGTAGTTGGCCCTACTACTTTATTAGTTGTCCCAACCAAATATTTTTTTCAGTGAGCCTAATAAAATATTAGATGAAATCTGGCTTCTTAAATTTATTAACTATGACACATGTAGAACTCTAAAAAGCACAAATGGACATCCTTCTAGATTCTAAGTACTTCCTGAGATACATAAACTTGATTTTCTACTAATACCTGTTATATCTTTTGTTAGTTCTTCATTGTACTATGTGTCCAAATTTATCACACAACCTATTAGAGTAACTTTAGGCAACAGACCATATCATATCATATCATGATCAATAATTTCACAGTTCCAGATGGGTACGAATTTTGTAGCCTAGATATCAAATCTCTTTTTACCAATATTCCATTTGAACTTATAATAGGTGCTATAAAAAAGAGATGGAATGAAATTTAATTAGACACTAAATTTCCTTTAGAATTTTTCATCAAAAATTTGAAATTTTGTTTAGAGAACGCATATTGTAGTTTTCAAAATAAATATTACAAACATATACATGGAGTTTCAATGGGTTCACCCATTTCAGGGGCAGTATCTGATCATCAATTTTTAAGATGTACAACTTACCTTACAATACACAAATTTCCAGAAATTTAAAAAAACTATATGAAAAACACAACATTAAAATCATTTTCAAACCTATTAGAGATCCATTTAATCTCTTCAAAAATAAAAAAGACCGCATTCCTAAAAACAAGCAAACTGATATTGCTTATGAATTAAATTGTTTAGATTGTAACAAATTCTACATTGGTCAAACAAGAAGATATGTACAACAAAGAATTAAAGAACAAAAAAGATCATATGAGAAGTATAAAATAAAAACTCATCTAGACAAGCATTCAACCAATTATCAACACAATTTTGATTTTGAGAATGTAATTATTTTAGCTAAAGAAACAAATTATTATAGACGATTATTCATGGAAATGTTCTACATAATAAAAAACAAAAACAATGTAAACTTTATAACTGACATCGACCATATGACCACTATATATAATAACCTCATCCATACAACCACTAGAATTATTAACATTATTCTACATAACAAATAAGCTTACACAATTTTCATATATACATATTACAATATGAAATTTATAGAGTCATGCTCTCTCTAACACATATATTCTTACAGGTACAAGTGAGATACAATATATCTGTTACGTCATCCACTATAGATGCAAAGCCAAAGTATTCAGATCTACATATATTCTAACCCTGGTATATTACTCTATGGCCTTATGTCAAACTGTCTTCACTCTGTCTGCGGGACGACATTGGAAACAAGTGGAAAAATGGCATCTCCTAAAATTTTTAATAAATTTGATAACTACATACAAAACAACATGTAACTAACTACAGGTAATTTTATTTTATAACAATTAAAATAGTTATAATTAACCTTAAATATATATATATATATATATAATAAATGTAGGTAAATAATGTTTTTTGATTCACAATATGAAATTAAGAGTTCACACATCACATAAAATCTAACCTCAAATAATTTGAACAAGTTATACATACAGCCACCATTGTAATAACTTGAGGAAGATCGTCGATGTACGATCGAAACGTTGTTTGTATCATACTGTGAGTTCTCACGGTTGATTAATTAAATCAATTATGGACCAGTGATGAACACCAAACAACTACTTTTATTACATCATCCATTATTATCAATCCTGGTCAACACTTGAAAATCTTAAAGAAAGATAAATACTGTCTGTATAAGAGTGTGTGATGAACTGTCTAGAATTAGTATAGAGAAGAACACCATCATGGATGAAACACTTACTTTCACGATAACAGGAAACCCAGTGGGCACAAAATTTGACGAGGTCTTTACGACATCGTTACGAGTTCTTTACGACGACTTTAAGACATCCTATGCAAGGGGAGCCACTTCTTGCTGAAGAAAATTTTATAAAATGTCAAGATGACATATATTAATGAAGTGTCAACTTGATATGATACAAAAATTGGCGAGAAAAAAAACACGCGAAAAGCAAGCAGAAGACTAACCGTAAGAGTAACTAACAAAGTATAGTGCTATAAGACTAATCTTAAAGAAAATTCCGTACTAATAGATAATTCGTTAATAAGCTTTATAAGAAAAATAAATAGCCATTTAAGATCGAAATGAAATCTGCTTTCTTATAAATAATTAGCGCTCGACTTCGTAGTACGGTGAGGGCAGCACCTCGATATGGCAGAAAATGTGATGTCCTATATATATATAGTTCTCCCACTTGGACACCCCGTACCGCATCTAGGTTTATAACATCTTTGTTATCTTTGGTGCTAATCAGGGGTAATATCGCATCCGAAAGATAGGTAGCGCTATTCAAAATCTCAGATGGTGAAAGTGCTTGTCACTTATAACGTCGCCAGACGTCGCTTGTTATATTTTACACTTATTTTTATAAATAGTTTCAAAAATCCCTGTAAGTAGAAAAATGAGATCTTCTTTAGTTTTCGAGAAATAATTAAGAACATACACCTTGGTATGGTGTGCCCAGCGTCCGAGATTCTGAAATCTGAAGTTCGTGTATACGATTATAATATTCTTATACTGTTCGTATATTATTTATGTGGTTATTCACATCGTGTGCATCGTTTTGGCATACGTATTTAAATATATATTTCTCGAAAACTAAAGGAGATTTCGTTTTGATATTTACAGGGCTTGTAGAGGACATTGTAAGCTATCTATATAGAAAAAGAATTAAGAAGTATTTGAAATTTTCTGTTCAAAAAATATTTTTTCAAAACTGCGACCAACATTTTCAGTTTTGAATAGCTCCTCAGTTTTTTTGATTTTTTGCAAACTAATTTAGGGGTTTTCTTTTAACAACATAAAGAACGAATACTAGAATTTTCATCAAAATTACTGACAATATCTGAAATTATTTAGATGATTTGTCATGGAATTGCTCTAAACTGACTGAACACAATTCTTTAATAATTATAGTACTTTGGCTTGTGCGATTTTATTTCGAAATTTGGCAAAATAATTAATAAAAATGTCATTAACAATGATTTTTCGTTTTTTTTTCAATTCAGAATCCAAAATGTATCATATTATTTACAAAAGTTCAACACTTTCTCATTATAACAAGCGCGCGCAAAGTTGCACTTTCACCGTTTGAGATTTTGATTTGCGACATCTATCATAAGAACGTGTACTACGGTAAGTATACGATCCAAAGAAACTCGATTTAATCGAATTGTCATTTCCACGAAAAAGGTATTGAGTACGGCCGCGGAACAGCCTGGCGCCATCTGTTGTCCAAAAGTGGCAATTCCCGAGTGATGAATTACATTTGTTTACATGCGATTGAAAATAAATAAATTTAGACTGAAAATAAGAGTTTAACTGTCAGATAACGAGAGTGTCTGTAGGAAAACTGATAAAATCTCAATTTAGGGGAAAAAAACTTTTGCTCGAGTTTATAGAACGGTTTGATTGCAGTTGAGTTTTGAATTTATCTGTCTATGACAATAGATCTATCGGATTACAAATATCACATGGAGTACTTCAATATTCTTGTTTTTACAAAAAGGTTTCTTGATTAATGCAGAACCGACACTGCACTGAATTTTGCTTATTGCATTCACTTTCAACTCCCGCACCCTCACCACATGAATGATTGCTAAACTTTTTTCAGTGTTTCAGGGTGAAAATCGATTGAATGACTTATAGCTTGAAATCCTGTTTTAATTAAAATATTCATCATCTATCCGCTTGTTGACATTCGACCGGTAATTTTCAAGGTTATGTTCATAACCAACAACGAAACTAGAACGAGTTTAGCTGGAATGAAAAGACAAATTTTTCACGAAATATTTTTGCAGGAAAGTTTCCTATATTATTTTGCTTCAGTTGGAAAAATTTTATATACGTTTTTGAAGCGGTTTTTATATACGTTTTTGAATACGGTTTTGGCCGCCGCGGGCGCTGCCTGTCATATCCGGTAAATATCTAGGTCATGTTCATACTCAATAATTTGTGCATCGTGGTAAAATGTGTTCGAAAGATAGCCGTGGGTACGTTCAAGACGAGCACCCGTGTGAACCGCTGTGTGGACCGTAAAAAGGGGCCAAGTTTAGGAGAGTTTAGCGGAAGGTTGCGCTCATGGTCGAATGTGAGCAATCGCGGTACCCATCTCGCGGATAGCTTTTTCACGTCCAAATATGCATGTAAAATATGATGTACCCATTTAGTTAAGATGCCTACAGCCTCAGCCAACTCACGCACTTTCATTCTACTATCGTCCAATATCATTCCATGAATTTTATCGACGACTTCTGGCGTGATGACCTCTTTTGGACGACCTGAACGTTTGGAGCCACTTGTGCTGGTACGACCACAACGGAACTCAGTGAACCACTTCTTAAAATTCAAATTGATGGTGCAGAGTTCCCATAGTATTTATCAAGCCTTTCCTTGGTTTCAGTGATGGTTTTTTACGCAAAAATATCCATCAACCCTCAAGAACTACCCCTACCATATTTAACGAACACCGTCTCGACTGCCTTCACCTAAAATCGCCAAAAACATTTCAAGCGAATAATAATCACAAGAAACGCCTTTTTCAGACCGTACTGAATGTTCCTATAATCACAGAAATATCCATCAACCCTCCAGAAGTACCTCTACCACATTTCACGAACCCCGTCTCAACTGCCTTCATCTAAAATCGCAAAAAAAAATTAAATAGATGAAAATTACAAGAAACGCATTTCCAAGAATGTACTGCATGTCCATATACCCACAGAAATATCCATCAACCCTCCAGAACTACACCCACCACATTTAAGGAACCCCGTCTCAACTGCTTTCATCTAAAATAGCCAAAAAAAATTAAATAGATAAAAATCACAAGAAACGCATTTCCAAAACTGTACTGAATGTCTATACAACCATAAAAATATCCATCAACCCTCAAGAACTACCTCTACCATATTTAACGAACACCGTCTCGACTGCCTTAACCTAAAATCGCCAAAAAATTTCAAACTAATAATAATCACAAGAAACGCCTTTTTCAGACAGTACTGAATGTTCTTATAACCACAGAAATATCCATCAACCCTCCGGAACTATCCATACCACATTTAACGAACCCCGTCTCAACTGCCTTCATCTAAAATCGCCAAAAAAGATTTAAATAGATAAAAACCACAAGACACGCTTTTCCAAGACTGTGCTGAATGTCCTTATGACCACCGAAATATCCAGCAACCCTCAAAAACTACCTCTACCATATTTAACGAACACCGTCTCGACTGCCTTCATAAAAATCGCCAAAAAATTTCAAACGAATAATAATCACAAGAAACGCCTTTTTCAGACAGTACTGAATGTTCCTATAACCACAGAAATATCCATCAACCCTCCAGAACTACCCCTACCACATTTAACGAACCCCGTCTCAACTGCCTTCATCTGAAAAAGCCGAAAAAATTGAATGGATAAAAATCACAGGAAACGCATTTCCAAGACTGTACTGAATGCCCATATAACGACAGAAAGATCCATCAACACTCTAGAACTACCCCTACCACATTTAAGGAAACCCGTCTCAACTGCCTTCACCTAAAATAGCAAAAGAAAATTAAATAGATAAAAATCATAAGAAACGCACCTCCAAGACTGTACTGAATGTTTATATAACCACAAAAATATCCATCAACCCTCAAGAACTACCCCTAACATATTTAACAAAAACCGTCTCAAGTGCCTTCATCTAAAATCGTCAAAAAAATTTAAATGCATAAAAATCAGAAGAAACGCATTTCCAAGCCTGCACTGAATGTCCTTATAACCACAGAAATATCCATAAACCCTCAAGAACTACCCCTACCATATTTAACGAACACCGTCTCGACTGCCTTCATCTAAAATTGCCAAAAAATTTCAAACGAATAATAATCACAATAAACGCATTTCCTAGACAGCGCTGAATGTTCTTATAACCACAGAAATATCCATCAACCCTCCGGAACTACCCATACCACATTTAACGAACCCCGTCTCAACTGCCTTCATCTAAAATCGCCAAAAAAGATTTAAATTGATAAAAACCACAAGACGCGCTTCTCCAAGACTGTGCTGAATGTTCTTATGACCACCGAAATATCCATCAACCCTCAAAAACTACCTCTACAATGTTTAACGAACACCGTCTCGACTGCCTTGATAAAAATCGCCAAAAAATTTCAAACGAATAATAATCACAAAAAAACACCTTTTCAGACAGTACTGAATGTTCCTATAACCACAGAAATATCCATCAACCCTCCAAAACTACCCCTACCACATTTAACGAACCCCGTCTCAACTGCCTTCATCTAAAAAAGCCAAAAAAATTTAATAGATAAAAATCACAAGAAACGCATTTCCAAGACTGTACTGAATGTCTATATAACCATAAAAATATCCATCAACCCTCAAGAACTACCTCTACCATATTTAACAAACACCGTATCTACTGCCTTCATTTAAATCGCCAAAAAAATTTTAATAAATAATAATCACAAGAAACGCATTTCCAAGACAGTACTGAATCTCCTTATAACCACAGAAATATCCATCAACCCTCAAGAACTACCCCTACTACATTTAAGGAACCCCATCTCAACTCCCTTCATCTAAAATAGCCAAAACAATTTTAAATAGATACAAATCACAAAAAACGCATTTACAAGACTGTACTGAATGTCCTTATAACCACAGAAATATCCATCAACCCTCAAGAACTACCCCTACCATATTTAACGAGATCCATGACTCTCTTTGATGATCTGCTCTCTTTCTTCCTGAGTTAATTCTGTGGTAGCGTTGTAACACGTGTGAATTTTTAACTGAGGGTATCTAAAACTAATAAATGCAATCAAGATTTTGAGCCTTACGCGTTCCCAGGATGCAATAGTCGGATCGTTAAAATGCATCCTTAATATGGTGAATTTCTTTGACACTGTAGACTGAACAGTGTGGTCTAAAATCTTCAGCCAATTCTTTTCTGCGTAAGGAGGCAGAATTTCAATATTTGAATCAATACTTGGCCTTTTTGAAAATCTTTTCCACAATTTACCATTCGCATTACGTTTTTCTGATTTTCGAGTGTCTGTCTGATTAGAGAACCATTGATAATACTCTTGATATAATTGATGATCCGCTGGTGTTTCGGGTGTGGTATCGGATTCTCCTATTGGTGTTAGTGGCAGTATATCAGGCGTGTTTTCATTCAGTGCAGTAGACGGACTGTCTGGGTAGGTTTCTGGGATCACCGTTGGATTTTCAAAAAGTGGTATTGGAGTGCTTAAATCACGCTCACTTCGTGCATTAAATATCTCTATATCTGGCAATTCGGCTTCAAAATCCACCTCAGTTTCATTAGCACCTGTGCTAGTGGACCCATCATGCACAGGATGAATACGTGATAATGCGTCAGCAGCGGTATTCTCGCATCCTGTTTTGTATTCAATTTTGTACTCATATTCCGCAATTTTGTGTCTCCAACGAAATAACCTGGAGGAGGGATCTTTCATATCAAATAACCATGTCAAAGCCTGATGATCGGTAAGAATTGTAAATTAGTGGCCTGATAGATATTGCCTCAATCTTTTAATTGCCCATACGATTGCTAACAACTCTTTTTTGGTAGTCGTATAATTGCGTTCCGCATCATTAAGGGTGCGAGATATATAACAACAGGGATGGCCGCCTTGAGACAAAATTGTTCCAAGTCCCACATTCGAGGCATCAGTGGTCAAGACGAAATTTCTTTCAAAATTTGGATATCTTAAGACTGGTGCACTGCACAGGGATTTTTTTAATTTATCGAACGCTTTCTGGCACTCCGACGTCCAGATAAAAGGATTTGAAGTTTTAGTGAGTTCTTTAAAAGGTTTTGCAATAGTTGAATAATTTTTAATGAATTTTTGATAGTACCCTGAAAGCCCTAGGAAAGATTTTACATGAGTTGCGCTTTTTGGGATAGGGAACTCTGTAACCGCTCTTAATTTTGCCGGATTAGGCTTAACTCCATCTTTAGTAATTACATGGCCAAGGTATTCTAATTCGGGTCTCAAATACTCGCATTTATCCGGTTGAAGATTGAGGCCAGTTTGGTGCAGTCTTTCGAAAAGTGTCACTAAATTCCTATTATGTTCCTCGATTGAAGATCCAAACACCACGATGTCATCCAGGTAAACCATGCATATTTTCCCGTTTAGTCCTTTCGAAGCGGTGTCCATCATTCTGTGGAACGAAGCAGGTGCATTTCTCAGGCCGAAAGGCATTCTTTCAAATTCAAAATGTCCTTCCGATGTGGATAAATGCGGTAAATTTCTTCGATTTCTCTTCCATAGGGATTTGGTGGAAGTCCGAACTTAAATCGAAAGCGGAAAAAAACTTTGCCTTTCCCAAATGATCCAAGGTCTCTTCAATCACTGGAAGAGGGCACGCGTCTTGATCCGGAATTTCGTTGATTTTTCGGGAATCAACTACAACTCTCCATTTAGGTCGTCCTGAAGCATCAGCCTTCTTCGGTACTACCCACGGGGGCGAGTTATAGGGCGATTCGGAATTTCGAATTCCACCTTTCGTCAGCATTTCATCTACTTGTGTCTTTATTTCCCCTTTGTGACACTCGGGATGCCTGTACGAGCGGTTATTATCTTGTCCTCCTTAAGAACTATTTTATGCGTTGTTAGTTCTGAGATAGGCAACGGATCTCCGGGCGAAGAAAAAATATCATTGTACGATTTTACGATCTTTCGTATACCTTCTTGGAAATCTGCTTCAATGTGATCCAGTCGGGTATTTTCTTTAAGAAGTCTCAAACGTTCGGCTAATCGCTTGTGATCTATGTAGTATATTCTTTCATCACTTTTGCCCAAATTGATGTGTTCGTAGGAGATCTCGTTCCAATTTATCTTTTTGATATTAGGTGTTTCATTAGCTAATGGTATAGTAATTGCCTGATCTTGGATACGAAATATAGAATCGGGAATATGGGGATTGTCAAAGATTCTTACGTGACCTGTAGAACGATTTACGGGTATTTTGACCAATTTAACTTGATTTACCCTTCCACGTAAATTTATGTAGCGGAACTTACATATACTTATAAAACGCATCAAAAACAATAATATTCATAAAAGACCGTTCGCGGGAATTATATGCTCTTTTTCTGCTCTCTGACAACATATCATACGTGTCCCAAAAAACCGCCCCTAAGGCGTACATACCCACCCCTCGTGATAAAAAATGTTATAAAAGTGTAAAAAAAACTTGAACTACGTAAAGATCATCCAGAACTCCAAATTAATTATTGAGTACTTGAAAATTCATCCTTTTCACAATTTCTCCCAAAAACTACCCTTCTTCCAAATTCATGTAGCGGAACCTACATATACATATAAAACGCATAAATAACAATAATATTCATAAAATACTGTCGGCGGGAATTTTATGTTTCTTTTTTGCTCTCCGATGAAATATAATACGTGTCCCAAAAAACCACCCCTAAGGCGTACATACCTACCCCTCGCCATAAAAAATGTTGTAAAAGTGTCAAAACAACCATGAACCACGTAAAGATGATCCAGAACTCCAAAGTAATTATTGAACACTTGAAAATTTAACCTTTTTACAATTTCTCCCAAAAACTACCCTTCCAAGTAAATTTATGTAGCGGAACTTACATATACATTTCAAACGCATCAAAAACTATATTATTCATAAAAGACTGTTCGCAGGAATTTTATTTTCTTTTTTTTCTCTCAAATGACATATAAGACGTGTCTAAAAAAACCACCCCTAAGGCGCACATACACACCCCTCGTGATCAAAAACGTTATAAAAGTGTCAAAACAACCTTGAACTACGTAAAGATGATCCAGAACTCCATAGTAATTATTCAGCACTTGAAAATTTACCCCTTTTACAATTTCTCCCAAAAACTACCCTTCCGCGTATATTTATGTAGCGGAACTTACATATACTTATAAAATGCATCAAAAACAATAATATTCACAAAAGACCGTTGGCGGGAGTTTTATGCTCTTTTTCTGCTCTCTGACAGCATATAATACGTGTCCCAAAAAAACTACCCCTCAGGCGTACATACCCAACCCTCGCGATCAAAAATGTTATAAAAGTGTTAAAAAAAAACTCGAACTACGTAAAGATGATCCGGAACTCCAAATTAAAGTTGCATACTTGAAAATATACCCTTTTTACAATTTCTCCAAAAAACTACCCTTCCACTAAATTGATTTAGCGGAACTTACATATACTTATAAAACGCATCACAAACAATAACATTCATGAAAGACTGTTGGCGGGAATTTTATGCTCTTTTTTTGCTCTCCGATGACATATAATACGTGTCCCAAAAAACCACCCCTAAGGCGTACATACCCACCACTCGTGATCAAAAATGTTATAAGAGTGTAAAAACAAACTTGAAGTACGTAAAGATGACCCAGAACTCCAAAGTAATTATTAAACACTTGAAAATGTACCCCTTTTACAATTTCTCCCAAAAACTACCCTTCCACGTAAATTTATGTAGCGGAACTTACATATACTTATAAAACGCATCAAAAACAATAATATTCATAAAAGACCGTTGGCGGGAATTATATGCTCTTTTTTTGCTCTCTGACAATCTATAATACGTGTCCCAAAAAAACCACCTCTAAGGCGTACATACCCACCCCTCGTGATCAAAAATGTTATAAAAGTGTAAAAAAAACTTGAACAACGTAAAGATGATCCAGAACTCCAAATTATTAATTGGATACTTGAAAATATACCCTATTTACAATTTCTCCCAAAAACTACCATTCCACTAAATTGATTTAGCGGGACTTACATATACTTTTAAAACGCATCAAAAACAATAATATTCATAAAAGACTGTTGGCGGGAATTATATGCTCTTTTTTTGCTCTCTGATTACATATAATACGTCTCCCAAAAAACCACACCTAAGGCGTACATACCCACCCCTCGAGATAAAAAATGTTATAAAAGTGTAAAAACAAACTTGAACTACGTCAAGATGATCCAGAACTCCAAATTAATTATTGAATACTTGATAATTCACCCTTTTTTCAATTTCGCACAAAAACTACCCTTGCACGTAAATTTATGTTGCGGAACTTACATATACTTATAAAACGTATCAAAAACAATAATATTCATAATAGACTGTTGACGGTAATTTTATGCTCTTTTTTTGATCTCCGATGACATATAATACGTGTTTATAATACGAGTGTTTTCTTACGTTATAGAGTGCGTCTGTCATTGTGCATCGACTGTGTTTTCCAGACAAGTGTTGTTACGAATTCTCTTCCCCTCCCATGTGAGAAAAGGGAATTAAACTCGATAAAACCGTAAATTGTCAAAAATCAACTTTTTTATCGTTTAATTTCACCAAATCATTACGACAGTTGCGTTGCAGGTTAGAATAAATAGGAGACATCCGCACCGACAATATTCACACTATACAGAGCTGTAGGCAGAACTTGAGCTTACCAAGTATCCCAAAAGCACCCCGAATTCAACTTTTCGACTGTGGTACCAGCTACAACGTAAGTTAATATAGAATTATTTCACATACTTTTTAAGAATATTGCTCGTTTATTATTCAAAATAGCTGAAACTAGAATATTACTCTCTTCACCGTCCTGGTCAGTTTTCTTTGATGACAGTTAGAAACTACGGCAAAAGCATCGTTTTGCCTGTTTTTATCCCCATGCAGATTTTTTTGATACAAATTCAATTATATGGGTGAAACTTGAGGTTTTAGTTTGACGCAAAAAAAACATCTTTTCGACACAAGAGGATATTTCTTCGAGTTCATATATCGGATATTGCTAAAAAGTTGTAAATCTTTGAAAATTGCATTGCCTTTATTTAGGAGTTGGAAAGTTAAATAAGGCAAAAAGAATTCAATTTAGTACCTAACATGTCCCCAAATACAAATTTACAAAATGAAATTGAGAAATAATGTCACAAACATTATATGAACGATTGTTTCTTATATGCGTGTATATGTACGAATTATTTGTATCAATATAATGATGGTAGGTTTTCTTGGTTTTTTGGTTATATATTTCATGTTATAAAAACCGCGTTTGGCCCACTAAATGTGGGGCCTCATCAGGTTAATGTAATTTTCCAAGTCTAAATGTCAAATATAAAAACAATAAATAGTTATTTAAATTTATAAATAAAACCCATTTGATATACAATTATGAAATAATCTTTTCATGGCAAGCCAGTTTTTAATTAGGTTCAATAAATAATATGGTGGGGCAAGACATGTAAAACATAACATTGCCGCGGGTGTAGTGTGTGTCTCGAAAGGCATGCAAATAATACAGCTGCATACATGGTCTGACTACCCCCATGAAAATAATAATTTATTTGTATCAAGTAAAGATTCTAAAAATTATAAGAAGCGATGCATATTGTAAAATTAAAGAATTTCATGTTTAATTCAGTCTCTGAAGATTTAATTTTCATCAGCGCAACTTACATTTTAGCATAGACGTAAATAAAATCACCTAGGTCCAATGAATGACGAGAAAGCCAATTTTTATTTTCAAAAACATGTAGTCTACCTGCTACACATTTTTCTTTCTAGATATTGATATTGACAATCTGCATACTTTATACTTTTATTTGTTTCTCTCGACCCATATACGTGAATATTCTCTTACTCTCGATTGTTTCTTTTTCCACTTCTTAAAAAGATCTTCACATCTGTGCACAATTTGCAAATTTAATCGAAATAGCCTCTTATAGCAAAAGGTATTCAAAAAGAACTTTTACTTCAATTGGAGGAAGCTTCAAAACAAAAATCACGGGATAAGCTTCCAAATATTTAATAATTCCCCAGGTGGAAAATTCTGTAGTCCGCCTGAGTTCACCGCCGGCGCAGTATTGGCCAATACTGGTCAACAGTACAGATAATCGGCGATTCGCCCAGTACTAGCTGACCGCCGGTTCCATGGTCGGGGCAGTAGTGTGCCAAAAGTATAAATATTGAAAAAATACAAAAATACGTTTCAAAATATGGTTTATGTGTCATAAATTGTCGAGAAACTATAAATATAACTATCGCGAAAACCGAAAACCTAAACATTACTCAAAGAAATATTGTAATCGATTTAAGTTATTCATTTAAAAATTATTTTTTTTATATTCCCGTTAACGGATGATTTATTTTACATCTATATGAAGTCGTATACTAATACAAAAATTAATCAGAGGAAGAGCGTTAAAAAATTGTTGTTCTAACTTTTTTTAATTGTGCCTTATGAGGATCGTTTTTTCACTGACTTTCAATAATGTAGTTATAGTGTATTGGTGAAGAATACCGCCCGATATTTAGGTATAGATGTAGGTTCAATACCTTGTAGCGTTAGAAATTTGGTTTGTAATATAATGTTGAATAATGCATTCATTCTAAGCAGGAGTTATAGAGAAGATACTCGCAATAAATTAATATTTATTTGTGTTATAACTTTTTTGTCATAACTTCAGAGTATACCAATAGTGGGTGTTAAAATTAACCAGAAAGTTAAATGAAATTTACATATTTGTCATTCTAAATAATAATTTTTGGACGATATGCAGTGGCATGATGATGAATGGATAAAGTAGATGCGTCATAAAAACAATAAAGATTGAATCAAATTTGTTTCTCAATTAAGTAACATAAATTGATTATTTACTTTGAGGTTGTGTAATTGAATGTGAGCTATTATTTTTGTAATAAAAGTTTGATTTTTCTTCAAAATACCTCTTGTACAATTATTAATAATTATAATTAATAATAATTAATAAATTAAATGTATAGAAATGCAATTTCGAATATAAAGAAGAATATAATGTACAAATTATTTGTATGTTTTAATGAAAGTAATTGTTTAATACTTGTTATGTTGTGAACTGACTATCTGAATTTAATTTTCAAAATTATATGTAAATATGTTTCAATTTTTTTCAAATTATTATGAAAGGTTCCTAAGAAATGAAATTTTCAAAAATGATAATAAAAATTTAAAAAAAATGTCAAGTAAAAATTACTTGAATGCCTGGATGAAAATGATTGTTAATTGTTTTTTTATTTTGTGAACAGATTAATTTATTATGAGCTGATTAATTTTTTTCACAATATTAACTTACGTGAAGATTAAATTTTAATTTGCGCAAACTAAGTATGTATATAAATTGATTATTCACTTAAAGGCTATGTAATTGAATATAAGCTATAATTTTGATAATAAAAGGTTGTTCATGTTTAAAATACCTTTATTCCAATTGTATAATTGTTGTAAATTTCGGTGATGTTGTCAAATATGTATCTGAAGTCTGATTTCAATATTATATGCACAATATATATTTTATTTTTCTATGAAATTAGTCTAAAAGGTTATTATTAATTCAAATTTTCAGAAAAATATAAAGTGAAAATTATTCGAAGGTTTTACTGAAAATAACTGCTTATTACTTTATATGTTGTGATATGATTAATTAATATGCACATAAATTTCAATTTTTTCTGGATTTAGTTTTAAGGGTCATTACTAAATTGGGACATACCATCTCACATGCGGCAAGACTCTCTGCGGCAAGTCACAACTGCGGCATCTCTACCTAGCGGCATTTCTCCCTCATGGCATTTCTCTCATTGAAATCGATATTTTTGCGGCATCTCACATCGCACCCCTGTGACTGGGCAAAGAAATAATGTTGGTCAAACCCCTACCCCTTTTCCAACGTCTCGTGGGGGGGGGGGGCGAAGGCACCCCTGTGACGGGCCATCCCTTTCCACTAGTGAGAGATGCCGCTAGGTAGAGATGCCGCAGTTGTGACATGTCGCAGAGAGACTTGCCGCATGTGACATGATATGGACCCCATCTTGTGTAAGATTCTGGTATAGCAGGTGTGGTGAGTAAGGGGACTGGGGTGAAAGTGTAAGTGTGAATAAAGGGAGCAGTAGAAAGTGGGAATCTAGTAAAAAAAAGATAAAAATTGACGAGAGTTGATTTTGAGTTTAGGTTCGCTTCGGTGGGACACTGGGACACCCATTCGGTGAGTTTTGGGTAAGTTTTTTAAAGTTTGGGGTTGTGATAGAAAGTGAGGGGTGGGTAAGTGAGGTGACAGGGGAGAGGGATTTGAGGATAACGGTCCGTTCACAAGGAGTAGTAGCATGCCGTTTACGCAAAGTCCACAGCGTGTTTCCAGAGGGAGACAGAATGAGGTTGGTTGGAAAGAAGAAGAAAGTGGATAATCGAGAGAAAGGCATGGGCTCAAAGGAGTAAAGGTAATAGGGTAAGGATTGGAAGAGATAGGATATGGGTTAACGGAGATATATGGATTTGAGACGATAATGTAGAAGATCTGAGGGAGGGTAGGAAACCGGTTAGTGAATGGAGGGGACAAGAGAGAAGAAAAGGGGAATGCAAGTATCACAGTGGAATTTAAAACGACAAAAGGACTTGAATGCAAGGAGGAAAGGTGAGAAATGCAAAAAGAGTGACGTGAAAGTAGCGTTCTGGAATGTGTCAGGATTGAAAAACAAAAGGACAAAGGATTTTAGGAAGAACTGCAGAAGTGGGATGTGATAATGATGAGCGAGACGTCGGTAGATGAGAAGGAGTGAAAAGGCATGAAAAGAATATTACCGAAAGCATATGAGTGGAAGATGCAAGCAGCGAAAAAGGAGCATGTGAAAGGGAGAGAAATGGGTGGCATGCTGTCAGGGGTGGGAAAGAAACTGGTTGTAGTGGAAGAGAAGGGAAAGTATAAAGAAGAAAAGGACAGGAAATGGGATGGGAACCACAGATAACATTTACGTGCTTAATTTTATAGTCAATAGGAACCTAGGGCAAAAGAAAGGGAAACTATTCGCACTGTTTGTCGATTTCAAGGCAGCATTTGACTCAGTTAACAGGAGGGTGTTATGGGCAGCCATGAAAGAGAGATAAAATTATAAATCCTAAGACAAAAATATAATAATTTTAAAAAAATTAACTTTCATCCAAAAAAGAATAATTTTTAACCAAGAAGATTATTATTTTGCCAAAAAGAGGAAGAAATCGTGAATTTTTCACCAAAAGTGGAAAATGTTAAATTTTCAGCTACAAAAATTAATTTCCAAAAAACAAAAAACAAACAATTTTTAACAAAATAGTAAAATTTTCATTCAAAGAGATGGATTTTCAATCAAAATTATAAATTTTGAAACAAAAATAAATGTCTTTTTTAATAAAATAGTTCAAGTTCAAACCAAAAAATATTAATTTTTAACCAAGAAGTTAATTTTCTTCCAAAAAGACCAATATTCAACAAAATAGTTTAATTTTCATCTAAAAAAGATTAATTCTTCACCAAAAGTGGAAATGTTAAATCTGTAGCTGAAAAAATTAGTTTTTAACCAAAGAGATGTATTTTCATAGAAAAAAAATAATTTGCAATAACAAAAACAAAATTTTTTTCAACAAAATAGCTAAATTTTCAAAAAAAAGAGATGAATTTTTTTAATGAAATGTTGAATTCTGAGTTGAATTTGAAAAAAAAATCAATATTCAATTAAAAAAGATTAATTTTCAACCAAAAAGATTAACTTTCTACCAAAAAGACGAATTATCAATTAAATACATGAATTTTCGTCTAGAAAAACATATATTTTTCACTAAAAGTGGAAATTTTGAATTTTCAGTCAAGAAATTAATTTTTAAACAACAAAAACCAATCCATTTTTAACAAAATAGTAAAATTGTCAATCAAAGACATCGATTTATAACTAAAAATGGCAATGTTGAATTTTTAAGTACAAAAGTTAATTTAAAACAAGCAAAAAACATTTTTTAATAAAGTACATGAATTTTCAACCAGATAGTTTTATTTTCAACTAAAAACCAAAAAGATTGATTTTCTACCAAAAAGACGAATTTTCAGCAAAATACATGATTTTTTCACCAAAAGTGGAAGTGTTACATTTTCAGTTACAAAAATTAGTTTTCAACCAAAAAAAAAACAAAACAATTTCTTAATAAAATAGAAAAATTTTTAGCCAAAGAGATGGATTTTCAACTAAAAATAATACATTTTCAACCAAAAATGGAAAAGTTAGAAAAATGATTAATTTTCAAACAAAGAAGATTTTTTTTCTATCAAAAAAATAGATAGAAAACTTAAATTTTTAGTTTAAAAAATGACTTTCCAACAATAACAAAATGCTTATGAACAAATAGTTAAATTTTCAAACAAAGAAATGAGCTTTTAACTGAAATTATGAATTATTTTAACAAAATGGGAAAGTTAAATTCTTATTTAAAAAAATTAGTTTCAACAAAAAAAAGGCCATTTTTCAACAAAACAGCTAAATTTTCAGTAAAAGAGATGGATTTTTTAACTAAAATGATAAATCCCCGAAACAAAAAAATGATTTTTTTACAAAGCATTTAAATTTTCTACTAAAGAGATGAACTTTCACCTAAAATGATGAAGTTTTAACCAAAAATGGAAAAGTTAAAGTTTCAATTTAAAAAATTCATTTTTTACCAATGAAAAAAAAAACAATTTTCAGGCAACGAGACAAATTTTTAACTAATAGTGTGAATCCTCAATCAAAAAATTAATTTTTATAAAATTAGTTTAACTTTCATCCAATTAGTTGAATTTTCAAATAATAAATGTGTTTTAGTCAAGAATGATAACAAAAATGGAACAAAATGTTTTAATTTTTAATTTTTGTGGGAAATAAAGGAAAGTACAAAAAAATGTTGATATACAAGTTGTAAACTTTTTAATAATATTATCAAAAAGAATAATGTTAGGATTTTCCATAAAATTGCGTTATTTTAAAAATTCAAATAAAAAAATAAAAAAGGGTTTTCTGGGAATCCCTAACTTTTTTATTATTTTCAATTTTTTTGTTAACGCTTATATGAGGAATACTTCCGATCAGCTTGATGCGGAGTAAACCATTTTTGAGTCCAGGAGAATTTCTTTATCCCTAAAATATTTGTTTAAAAATTTTCTCTATTTGTTAGACGTGCAAAGTATTATTTGAATTTTTTTTTTGTAACTTTCGTTGTTTTCAAAAATAATGCAAGGATACAATTAAAAAAAAAAGTCCTGTCCAGATTCAAGGAAAAATTGGCAAAAAATATAACTGTGGCTTTTTGTTAAGATCGAATTTTTATATTTTCAAACAAAATATCAGCAGACTTCGAAAAAAGTGAAATATCTTAATGAGATCAAAAACAATAGAATTTTGAATACAAATTAAAGACTTTAATTAAAAATAGAAAATATTGAAATTCAACGAAAAAGACGGATGTTTGAAATCCACAATCAAAACAGACTAATTTTTAACCAAACAGTTGAATTTTTAACGATAAAATTTGAAATTTCTACCCAAAGAGATGAGCTTATCAGTCAAAAGAAAAAAAAATCAAACCAAATTATCGAATTTTCAAGCCAAAAAGGCGAATTCTCTCAAAAACAGTTGAACGATCAATTCAAAATTAAAATTTTCAATTGAATAAAATTTCTTTAATCAATACGATTAATTTTCTACCAAAAAAGCCGCATTTTTAACAAAATAGTTGAATTTTCAACCAAAAAGGGTAAATTTGCAAGCAGACAGTTGAATTTTCCTATATAAAAGATAAATTTTCAACCAAAAATGGAATAGTTACATTTTTAGTTACAAAAAGTGATTTTCAAAAAAAATTTCTGAGCAAAAATTAGAATAGTTGATATTTTAATAAAAAAGGCTTTAATAAAAAATAAAAAATAGTTAAATTCAACCAAGAAGACGGAGTTTTAAAATCTACAATCAAAACATACTAATTTTTAACCAGACAGTTGAATTTTTAACGATAAAATTTGAAATTTCTACCCAAAGAGATGAGTTTTTTCAGTCAAATGACAAAAAAAAATCAAACCAAATTATCGAATTTTCAAGCCAAAAAGGCGAATTCTTTCAAGAACAGTTGAACTTTCAACCCAAAAATATAAATTTTTAATTGAAAAGTTAAATTGCAACTAAATAGTCGAATTTTATATGGAAATAATAATATTTATCTCAAAAAGATGAATTTCCCACAAAATAGTTGAATTTTCAAGACAAAAGGACGATTTTTCTACAAAATACTCAATTTTTCTATCAAAAGTTTCAGTAAAAAATTATTTTTTAACTACGAAAAAATTAATTTGGGACAAAGTAGTTCATTTTTCTACTAAAGAGATGAATTTTTAACTGATAGAATAAATTTTCAACTGATAAAATGAATTTTTAACAATGTAGTTCAACTTTGAAATAAGCAGTTTAATTTGAAACAATGAAGATTAACCTCCTACGAAAAAATTGAATTTTTGGCAAAATAGTTGTATTTTCAGCTAAAAACATTCAATTTTCAACCAAAAATGCAACAGGTAAATTTACATTTAAAAAAGTTTATTTTCAACAACAAAAAGATGAAATTTTCAACAAAATAATCAATTCTTCAGCTAATAAAAAAATTCTTAATAAGTTAGTGCAACTTTTAATGAAATAATTGCATTTTCAACAAAATAATTAATTTTTCAATCAAATAGTCGATTTTTTAACCAACAGCTATTAATTCTGAACCAAAAATATAATAGTAAACTTTTAATTAAAAATGAATTAACTTATCGAAAAATATTTGGAATTTGTTATTGAGTTCTGCTAACTCAGTTTACATTCAAACGAAAAAACGAGAAGGGGAAAAAATGAAATTTTCTTAAGAACAATGAAAAAGAGGGGAATAGGGGAAAGAGTGTGAAGTCTGTTATAGAACGGTTTCAGACATGGCTTGCAGTGGCCTTGATCCTGTATCGGGGGAATCCTAACGTAAACAGGCAGGGTCGCATGAATCATTTCTGTTGAATTTGGACGCATGACGCAACCTGATGCAACTATCGCGCTCCTCTCATCAGAAAACTGCGGAGGCTATCAGTTCTAGAAATATCGTAAACAGGGGTCCTTATATCGGGAGATGAGTATTGGTGATAAATCTCTCTCAATTTATTTGTTTTCCGGAAAAAGAGTTATATTCCTGAAGTCCAGACCTCTGACTCACTATTAACACTATTACACTATTAACACTATTTTACACTTTTTTTGAACGATTACACTATTTTGCTACTATTTTGAAAAAAATTACACTGAAGACACTATTTTCTCACAATTATCTGCTAATTCCACTATTTCTTTACTTTTTCTTAAAAAATATTTTCAACTTATTTGCAAATTGGCTATAAATTGTCTCAATGGCTGATTAGGGCCGCCCAAAATGATGAATTTCCAAGTCTAAAAGACGAGCTTTTAAAAAAACAGCTGAATTTGCAACGAAATAGTTAAATTTTCAAACAAACAAGATGAATTCTTAACAAATTACATAAATTTTCCACATAAAAGTTGAATTTTCTACCAGATTGTTGAATTTTCAAGCCAAACAGACGAATTCTCCACAAAAGAATTAAATTCATTACACAATAGTTGAATTTCAATAAAAAACTATATTAGTTGATATTTAAACCTCAGAAGATTTTAATGTTAAATAAAAAAATTGAAAATTGATCTTTTTTAGTCGAAAATTCATGTATTTTGACGAAAATTGATCTTTTTTGGTAGAAGTTAATCTTCTTGGTTGAAAATTCATCTTTTCGATTGGAAATTCAACTATTCCAGTTAAAAATTCATAATGTTTGTTAAAAATTTATCTTTTCATTTAAAAATGTAACTATTGTTTTCAAAATT
The DNA here is from genome assembly GCA_011634705.1 of Andricus grossulariae. NCBI lineage: Eukaryota > Metazoa > Arthropoda > Insecta > Hymenoptera > Cynipidae > Andricus > Andricus grossulariae. Next base: position 107,500,801 of record JAABKJ010075445.1, on the reverse strand, counting down.
ACTTTGTTTTTTTGGTTGAATTTTTTATTGAATTAAAAATTTAACTATTCTAATTAAATATTCCATCGCTTTAATTGAAAAGGCGCTTTTTTGATTGAACATTAATTTTTTGAACTGGAAATTTAACTATCAATTTTTTGTTGAACATGTATCTTTTTAGTCGAAAATTCGTGTATTTTTACGAAATTTTTTTTTTTTGTAGAAGTTAATCTTCTTGGTTGAAAATTCATCTTTTCGTTTGGAAATTCAACTTTTCCAGTTAAAAATTCATAATGTTTGTTAAAAATGTATCTTTTTATTTAAAAATGTAACTATTGTTTTCCAAATTACTTTGTTTTTTTGGTTGAATTTTTTATTTTATTAAAATTGTAACTATTCTAATTAAATATTCCATCATTTTAATTGAAAAGGCGCTTTTTTGATTGAACATCAATTTTTTAAACTGGAAATTTAACTATCAATTTTTTGTTGAAAATGTATGTTCTTGGTCGAAAATTCGTGTATTTTGACGAAAATTGATCTTTTTTAGTATAAGTCAATCTTCTTGGTTAAAAATTCATCTTTCATGTTTAAAATTGAACTATTCCAGCTGAAGATTAATATTTTTAGTTCAAAATTCATCAGGTTTTTTGGAAATTATTATTTTTTCACTGATAATTCAACTATTCCATTTTTGGTTGAAAGTCGATCTTTTTTAGTTCAAAATTCAACTATTTGATTGAAAATTTTTCTTTTTTAGTTGAAAAATCGGCTTTTTGGTAGAAAATAAATCTTCTTGTTTGAAAATTCATGTTTTTGGTTGAAAATTCGTCTTTTTGGTTACAACCTAAAACTACTTGGTTAAAAGTTCAACTTCTTTATTAAAATTTCATATTTTTTGTTGAAAATTTAACTATTTTGTTGAAAATTCGTTTGATTTTTGGTTGAGAATTAATTTTTTCTTATCAAAAATTTAATTGTTCCATCTTCCGTTGAAAATTTATCTTCTTTGTTGAAATTTTGTTTCCTTCTTTGTTTTTTAATTTTTAAAATCAATAAAATTTGAGATATTTTATCGTTAAAATGCTAAAATATTTAACTTTTAACATAGTACAGTGTATGAACTTTATAAGTCAGTTTAAATATTGAAAATATAATTTTTGATTTTATCGAGTTTATAAAACTCATATTATTCGTCGCTAAGCCAACATCACAGATTTATAAACATTTTTAAAATTTTGATAATTTTCAAGCAGTTGCATTTTTGAGCGGGAAACACAAATTTGCAATCAAATAGTTCAAATGTTATTTTAGAAAAGATTTTTCAGTCATGAAAGAAAGAAAAAATTCATCCAAATTATTATTTTCGAAGGATAAATAATTAAAAATATAAAATAAAAATCTCTACGAAATATTTTTTTTTTAAGTTCATTTGTTTTTAAAGTTAAATAAATATGTACTTTTCCTAAGATATTCCTTAAATTTTGAAAAATCTTGAAAAATTAATTTCGAAATTTGTAGAAATATTCTGAAATTATATTAATATTATGAAATATTTTGAAGTCTTCTAATTAAAATCATTTTTTAACCATTTTCAAAACTTTCAAACCTTCTAAATATCTTTTAAAATTCTTTCCATTCTTCCAAAATTTTTCTTGAAGTTCTGAAAAATCAAAAAACTTGCCTTCAAATTTTCCAAATTCTGTTTTGAAAATTTCGAAAATCTTTTGAAATGTTAAAACATTTTTTTTTTCATTATTATCATAAAATTAATTTTTCAAACTGAAAAATCAGTTTCAATTATCCCGTGAATTATGAGAAATATGTTTTATAATCCTGAAACATTTTGATTTTTATTTTTCAAATTTTTAATAAAATTTTGCCATCTTTCTAATGCAAAGATTTTGCTTGAATATCTTTCCCATTCTTTTTCGAAATTTTAAAAAATGATTTAAAATCTTTTAAAATCTTTGTCAATTTTCTCTTAAAATTTATTTTGAAAATAAAAAATCAGTTTACCTTTTCCCAGGAATGTTAGGAAATTTTTTCATTATCGTGAAACCTTTTAAAATTTTCAAGAAGCTTTTTCATTTTTGAAATCTTCAAACATACATAGGGAAAATTCGAGTCAGTTTAAAAGGTTTAAGGGGAAAAAGGAATTTTTAACAGAATAATTCAATTTGCAACCAAAAAGATGAATTTTTAAGCAAGAAGATTCATTTTCTACGAAAAAAACGAAAGTTCAACTATTTTAAACTAAAATCAAGAATCTTTAACCAAAAAAGTAAATTTTTACTAAAAAATTTCCACTCTAAACCAAGTATGTAGTTGAATTAAAAAAAAATACATTTTCAACGAAAAATGGAATAATTAAATTTTGAGTTAAAAATTAATTTTCAACCAAAAATACGAATTTTCAACAATATAGTTAAATTTTCAATCAAAGAGATGAATTTTCAACTAAAATAGATACGTTTCAATAATACGTTTTATATTTATTAGTTAAAAATTCAACTCTGGTGAGAAATTCGTCTTTTTCGGTAGAAAATTAATTTTACTGGTTGAAATATTCAACTATTTTGTTGAAAAATCGTTGTTTATTTGTTGAAAATTTACTTTTAACTGAAATTTTAACTATTTCAGTTGAAGTTTCATCTGTTTCGTTGAAAATTAATTTCTTTGGTTAAATTGTTTTTGCTATTTTGTTGAAAGTTCGTTCTTTTATGGTTGAATAAATTTTGTAACTGAGAATTTAATTATTCTTATTTTTGTGTGGAAAATTTGTCTTATTTGGCTGACAATTCAGCTATTTGGTTGAGAAATAATGTATTTTGTTAAATAAATTCTTTTTGGTAGAAAATTAATTTTCTTGGTTGAAATATTTTTTTTTTTTTTGTGAAAATTCAACAACTGGTTTGAAAGTCGAGCTATTTTGTTGAAAATCCGTTTTTTTCTTTGTAAAAAATATATTTCTTAATTTGAAAATATAATTATTCAATTTTTGGTTGAAAATTTATTTATTGTTTCTTTTGAAAATTTAACTACTGAGTTGAAAGTTGACCTTTTTTAGATGAAAATTCAACTACATGGTTGAAGATTCATATATTTTTTTGAAAATTCATTCTTTTTTAAATGCAACTAATTGGTTGGAAGTCGAACGACAGTGTTAAAAATTTTTTTTTTTTTGTTGGAGGTAAAAAATTCATTTTTTTAATTGAAAATGTAACCATTCCGTTTTTTGTGAAAAATTTATCTTTATTAGTTGAAAATTCAACTATTTAGTGAAAAATTCGTCTTTTTCGGTAGAAAATTAATATTCTTGGTTGAAATTTCATGCTTTTGGTTGAAAATTCAATTATTTAGTTGTAAACTAATCTAATTTGTTGAAATATAAACAAGTTTGTTAAAAAGTGTCCTTTTTCTTTGAAAAGTCAACTTTTTTGTTGAAAATTTGGTTTTTCGGTTGAGGATTAAACAATGTTGTAAAAATCGTTGTGTTTTGGTTGAAAATTGATTTTTTAAATGAAATTTTAATTATTTCAGTTGAAGATTCATCAGTTTAGTTACAAATTAATTTCTTTGGTTAAAATATTTTCGCTTTTTTGTTGAAAGTTCCTATTTTATGGTTGAAAATTAATTTTTTAATTGAGAATTTAGTTATTTTCAACTAAAATCAAGCATCTTCAATGAGAAAACTAAAGTCTTAACAAACAATTAAACACTCAACCAAGTAGTTGAATTTTCAACTAAAAAAATACGTTTGCAACCGAAAGAAAAAGAATTTTTAACAATATAGTTAAATTTTCAACCGAAATCATGAATTTTTAATTAAATTATTTTTAATGAAGATCTTAATTTTAACTGAAAAACAGTTGATGCTAAAATGATACATCTCTAACCAAAAAATGAATTTGTAACAAAGTAGTATAACATTCAACCAAGTAGTTGAATTTTCAACCAAGAAGATTAACTTTCTACCAAAAAAAATAAGTTTTTTCACAAAATACAATCATTTTCAACCAAATAGTAGCATTTTCAATTTAAAAAAAAAATAAAAAATGGAATAAGTAAATTTTCAGTTAAAAAAATGAATTTTCAACAAAAAAAAACACGAATTTTCAACAACAACAACAAAAAAGAGATTTTCAAGAAAATAGTTCACGTTTCAATTTTCAACAAAAAAGTTGATTTTTCGACGTTTTAGCTTGAAATCATAATTATTTTCTTAAAAATTCATCTATTTTGATAGTAAATTAATATTTTTTGTTGAAAACTCTTTTTTTTTGGTTGGGGATTCAACTATTTTGTTAGAAATTCTTATTTTTTAGTTTAATTCAACTTTTTGCAAAAACTTTGTTGTTAAAAATTAGTTTTTTAAACTGAAATATCAACTATTACAGTTATTATTATATATTATTATATATATTATTATTTATATATTATTATATATAAATAGTTGAATCCTAAACCAAAATGATGAAATTTCAACCAAATACATGAATTTTCTACCAAGCAGTTGAATTTTCAACGTACAAAAGAAAAATTTGAAACCAAAAATCGAATAGATACATTTTCAGATATAAAAATCAATCTTTATTTCAAAGAAATTCCAATAGTATATTAAAGATCAAAAGACAAACAGCACTTTTCACTGATTTTCAACAAAGAAATGAATTTTCAACCAAAAAGATGAATCATCAACTAAAAAAATACAGTTTGAATAAGTTAACTCATGTTTCAGAAAATGAATTGAATTTCCAACCCAAAAAGAAGTTGATTAAAAACAAACAGTCAAATTCAACAAAAAAAAAGGAATTTTCAATAATATATAATTTTTTCGGATTGCGAAGAAAATAATCATTTCTATTCAGTCTTTATCGTTAATAGCTTATCTTTTTTGGTTTAAAATTCTATTATTTTTCTAGAAAATCCATTTTTTCTTTTTGAAGATTAATCATTTTAGTTGAAAATTTAATCATTTTGTTAAAAATTCAACTATTTTTTCGAAAATCTGGCTTCTTCTCTCAAACATGCAACTGTTTTGTTGAAAATTCGTCTTTTTAGGCTAAAAATTTTATTATTTTTGTAGAAAATTCAACTATTTTGTCAACAACAATTTTTGTTGTCTTAAAGATTCAACTGTATTGTTGATAATTCGTCTTTTTGGGACGTAAACTTTATTATTTTTGTAGAAATATCAAATATTTGGTATAAGATCAACTTTTTGGTTAAAAATTCATATTTTGGTTTGAAAATTTAACTGTTTTCGTTGAGAATTCATTTTTTGTTTGAACTTACTTCTCTTTATGTAAAATTAAAATTTATTCTTGGTTGAAATATCAACTATTACATTTTTCGTTGAAAACGTATTTTTTCAAATTGAAAATTCAACTTCTTGGTTCAAATTTGAACTACTTTGTAGAAAATTCAGTTTTTTTTTTTTTGAAGATTGATAATTTAAGTTGAAAAATTAATTTTTCTGTTGGAAGTTCAAATATTCTGTTGAAAAATATTTATTTGGTTGAAAATTCAACGGTTTCGTTGAATATTCAACTGTTTTTTGAACATCCTCCCCTTTGGATGAAAAATGCATCCCATTGGAATAAAAATTAAACTCTCTTTTCAAAAGTTCATATTTGAGCTTGAAAATTCCACTATTTGGTTGAAAATGCAACTGTTTTTGATTAAAGTTTAATCTATTTTGTATAAGAATTCGACCATATATTTTGTTGTTCAAAATTCGAATACTTAGTTGAAAATTCATCTTCGTTGACCGCAACTGCATCTGTGTGGTTAAAAATTCAACTATTTTGATGGGAAAATAATTAATTTTTGAAAATTGAAGTATTTTGTTAAAAACTAAACTGCTTAGTTGAAGATTCAACCTTTTGGATTGAAAATTCATCTTTTTTTGTAGAAGAGTTCTTGAATGAAAATTCAACTCTTTTTTTACAAATTTGTCTGTTTTGCTCAAAAGTTCAACTTCACAATAAATAATAAAAATTAAATTTAAAGTATTTTCATAAATTCGTACGTAAATCAACAGATTACAAAAAGTGGCGTTGAGTCAGCAAATAAGGAAATCTGAAAGCGTCGTGCAAAATTTTATTACTCATTACATTTTAAAATAATACGTATTCTTCTGTGATAATGTCTGTATAATTGATTATGTACACTAAGGTTCTCTATTCGAATCTTAATATGTGTAATTTTTAGTGAATTATTCTCTAGAGCCTTGTATATATAGCGAACCGTTGTTAATAAATTATCAGTCACCAAATCACAAATTTGAAGAAAGAAAAACAGTGGTCACTGGTTGACGAAAATGAAGCTCATATTCGCGGGTCTGCTTCTTGCCATTGCCGTATTATTTAATTTCATTGGTGAGCATAATAATTTAATAATAATTATAAAGTAATGTACCATTTTGTATGTTCGTTTCTAGTACTTCCTCAAAATGAAAGTTTTTAAAGTTTGCATGAGAAAATTCCATTTTATATCCTAATTTAAATTAACTACATTATACACACAGAAACCTTTGTAAAATCCCTTTTGTCAGATGTAGAGAGTCTCAAAACGTGGAGAATTGATGAAAACTGTCAACTTCAAATTTTACATGCTTCTAGTAGGTACCTTCTCATTCAGGATGAGAGTGTAAAAACTCGTAATTCATGAGGTTTTTTTTTCTTGCAGAACTGAGTTCACAGTCCAACAAGAAAGCTCCTTCAGGTTCTAAAGAGCCGCCACCACCACCTACTCCTAAAATATCCGAGGGACGGCTGAAAAATCCCGAAAAATATCATCCTCGACACTATAAAGTTCCCGTATTGGAAAATTCCCGAATAATGCAATTCCTGGATTATAAAATTCCTGAATTGGAAAATCCCGAACAATTTAAATTATAACCGAATTCGAAAATTCCCGAATATTAAAATTCCCATATCATAACATTCCCGAATAATACAATTCCTGAATTATAAAATTCCCGAATTATACAATTCCTGAATTATAAAATTCCCGATTGAAAAAATTCCCGGATTCGAAAAATGCCGATCAATTAAATTTATAAATAATAAAATTCCCGAATTGGAAAATTCCCCTACAATAAAATTTCCGAATAATAAAATTCTCGAATAATACAATTCCTGAATTATAAAATTCCGAATAATAAAATTCCTGAACTGGAAAATTTCCGAATAATAAAATTCCCAAACAGTTTATAATATAACCGAATTGGAAAATTCCCAAATAATAAAATTCGCTTCATAAAATTTCCGAATTATAAAATATCCGAGGGACGGCTGAAAAATCACGAAAAATTAAATTCTCGACACTATGATGTTCCCGTATTGGAAAATTCCCGAATAATGCAATTCCTAGATTATAAAATTCCTAAATTGGAAAATCCTGAACAATTCAAATTATAAGCGAATTTGAAAATTCCTGAATAATAAAATTCCCGACATCAAATTGCCGAATTATAAAATATCCGAGGGACGAGTAAAAAATCCCCAAAAATCAAATTCCTCGACACTCTAAAAGTCCCATATTATAAAATTCCCAAATGATAAAACTTCTGAATAATAAAATTCCCGAATTATACAATTCCTGAATTATAAAATTCCTGAATAAAAAAATTCCCGGTTTGGAAAAATTCCGATCAATTAAATTTCCAAATAATAAAATTCCCGAATTGGAAAATTCCCCTACAATAAAATTTCCGAATAATAAAAATCTCGAATAATACAATTCCTGAATTATAAAATTCCGAATAATAAAATTCCTGAATTGGAAAATTTCCGAAAAATAAAATTCCCGAATTGGACAATTTGCAAACAGTTCATAATGTAGCCGAATTTGAAAATTTCTGATATGAAATTGCCGAATTATGAAATATCCGAAGGACGACTGAAAAATTCAAAAAATAAAATTCCCACATAATAAAATTCCTAAGCAGTTTATAATATTCCAGCATATGAAAATTCCCGAATAAGAAACTGCCTGACAGAAAACTGTCGAATTATAAAATATCCGAACTAGAAAATTCTCGAATTCAAACAATAAAAAATTATTTAAAAATATGATTTAATTAATAAAAATACAATAATCAAATATTTTCATCAAAACAAAACATTTTTAATATTCATGTTTCTAAAATTATTGATTGAATTTAAAACAACAATAATTGACATAAACCTTCATCCAAATTACACTTATATTTCGTATTTAAAAATAGGAGGGTAGGTCAGCTTCAGTGTAACTTTTTTTGAGTTAATGTTTTTAAATTTTTTTTCTGAAAATAATAAAGATACATGCCCAGTACATGATGTAAAAACTGTTTTTTTTTTTCATTGGTAGAATCGAGTAATTTATTACCTTAATGAATCGCGATTATCCAGGTCGATTTTCCGACCACTTGACCGCCGATCTAACCGGTATTTTGATGCCTCTCTAAATGTCCGAATTGTGGGGAATTAAGATCGAATAGCCTGCTTGGATCAATAATATATCTATAGGAATAGCATGTGTAGGAAACGATTTTGCGTTTAAATTGCCGGGCATTTTTCAGCCAGCTAAAACATAAATTGCTGAAGAGCAATGGCCCAATTCTCTTCCAGAGATTGACTGGCTGGTACGCTTGTTTTGAACCTCCACGTTCCATGCCTCTCATTGTCCCTTTTCCGAGTTTTCCCCGTCCCATTTTTCACCATAGATCCATCCTTTTATCTCTTTTTCTCTTTAATTGGTTCACCAATTGGACGAAATTAGCACCAACTCAAATTTATTAAGGTGCTTCAATGGAGTCGGTTTTTAGAATAATACATAATACGTGTACAGTTTATAATATTAGCGAATAAGAAAATTCCCGAATAATAAAATTGAGGAAAAATAAAAATTTCGAATTGGAAAATTCCCGAAAAATAAAAATTCCGAATAATAAAAATCTCGAATAATAAAATACGCGAATTTTAAAATTCCCGAATTGGAAAATTTGCGAATAATAACATTTCCGAATTGCGAAATTCCCGAATTATGAAATTCCCAAATTGGAAAATTCCCGAATAATCAACCAATCAATTTATAGTGATTTGAATTTGAAATTGATATTCTTTTTGAATTCGAGGGAATTCTCGATTGATTTTAATGTTTATAAGGAAGTTTAAAAGCTTTTTTTTTCTCTTATGACAATCATTGCATTTTTAGGACTTTTTGACATGTTTCAGAGATCAATTTAATGGTTTTCACTGAATTTTATGATAATGTTCGAATATTTTTCTGATCAATTTATAGTGATTTGAATTTAAAATTGATATTCTTTTTGAATTCCAGGGAATTCTCGATTGATTCCAATGTTTAGAAGGAAGTTTCAAAGCTTTCTTTTTTCTCTTATAAAAATCATGGCTTTTTTCTGACTATTTGACAGGTTCCAGAGATTAATTTAATGGTTTTCACCGAATTTTATAATAATGTTACAATATTTTCCTAATCAATTTATAGTGATTTGAATTTGAAATTGATATTCTTTTTGAATTCGAGGGATTTCTCAATTGATTTTAATGGTCAGGAAGAAGTTTCAAAGCTCTTTTTCGTCTTATAAATATCATTGCATTTTTAGTACTTTTTGACAGGTTCCACAGATTAATTCAATGGTTTTCAGTGAATTTTATAATAATGTTCGAATATTGTTCTAATCAATTTATATTGATTCGAATTAGAAATTGATATTCTTTTTGAATTCGAGGGAATTCTCGATTTATTTTAATGTTTAGAAGGAAGTTTCAAAGCTTCTTTTCCTGTTATTAAAATCATGGCATTTTTAGGACTTTTTGACAGGTTCCCGAGATTAATTTAATGGTTTTCACTGAATTTCACAATAATGTTCGAATATTTTTCTAATCAATTTATAGTGTTTTGAATTTGAAATTGATATTCTTTTTGAATTCGAGGGAATTCTCGATTGATTTTAATGTTTAGAAGGAAGTTTTAAACCTTTTTTTCCCACTCATAAAAATCATGGCATTTTTAGGACTTTTTGACAGGTTTCAGAGATTAATTTAATGGTTTTCACTGAATTTTATAATAATGTTCGAATATTTTTCTAATCAATTTATAGTTACTCGAATTTGAGATTGATATTCTTTTTGAATTCGAGGGAATATTTGACTGATTTTGATGGTTTCAAGGACGTTTCAGAGCTTTTTTTCTCTTATAAAAATCATGGCAGTTTTCAGGACTTTTTGACAGGTTCCAGAGATAGATTTAATGGTTATTACTGAATTTGATAATAATGTTCGCCTATTTTTCAAATCAAGTTATAGTGATTCGAATTTGAAATTGATATTCTTTTTGAATTCGAGGGAATTCTCGATTCATTTCAATGTTTTGAAGGAAGTTTCAGAGCTCTTGTTCATTTATAAAAATCATGGCATTTTTAGGACTTTTTGACAGATTCCAGAGATTAATTTAATGTATATTACTGAATTTTATAATAATGCTTCGAATATTTTTCCAATCAATTTATAGTTATCTGAATTTTAAATTGTCATTCTCTTTGAATTCTCGATTGATTTTAAATGGCTAGAAGGAAGTTTCAGAACTTTCTTTTCCACTTATAAAAAGCATGGCATTTTTAAGACTTTTTGACAGGTTCCACAGAATAATTTAATGGTTTTCACTCAATTTCATTATAATGTTCGAATATTTTTCTAATCAATTCATAGTGATTTGAATTTGAAATTGTAATTCTCTTTGAATTCGAGGGAACTCTAGCTTGATTTGAATGGTTTGAAGGAAGTTTCAGATCTTTTTTTCTTCTTATAAAAATCATGGCATTTTTAGGACTTTTTGACAGTTTCCAGAGATTAATTTAATGGTTTTCACTGAATTTTATGATAATGTTCGAATATTTTTCGAATCATTTCATAGTGACTTGAATTTCAAATTGTTAATCTCTTTGAATTCGAGGGAATTCTCGATTGATTTTAATGGTTTAAAGGAAGTTTCAGAGCTTTTTTTTCTCTTCTAAAAATCATGGCATTTTTAGGACATTTTGACAGGTTACTGAGAATAATTTAATGGTTATTACTGAATTTTATGATAATGTTCGAATATTTCTTTAATCAATTTATAGTGATTTGAATTTGAAATTGTTATTCTTTTTGAATTCAAGGGAATTCTAGATTGATTTTAAAGCCTTTTTTTCCTCTTATAAAAATCATGGCATTTTTAGGACTTTTTGACAGGATCCAGAGATTAATTTAATGGTTTTCACTGAATTTTATAATAGTGTTCGAATATTTTTATAATCAATTTATAGTGATTTGAATTTGAAATTGTTATTCTTTTTGAATTCGAGGGAATTCTCGATTGATTTTAATGGTTGTTTTTTTACTTTGAAGTGACGCAGCCTGTTTACAAGTTTTACGATATCACCTTCTGGCTGCGTCATGTATACACTAAAGCTTCTTAAATTCTTTAATTAAAGTTTAAAATGAGTAATTAGTTACATTTTTCTGATCTGATTTTTTAACACGTGTGTAAGTCTCACATTAATATTATTAAATGAATAATTGTACAAAAACCGTCGTAATGAATGATAAACTGAGAACTTAATTTCGTGTAAACTTTTAAGAAATTTAGATATCAACACGGATTTTTCACACATGGACTACATAATTATACATTAATGAAGTCAAATATTGAGAGCAAGGTGGATAATCTCAAGAATTGTTGTAAAATGTCAATGGCAACTTTTAATTTTTGGACAATAAAAAGCTGGCCTAATTGTATGTTAACTTAAACTACGGAAAAAGTATTTTCATGTCTTCTTTAAAAGGCCAATTACAAGCTATGACATTTTCATCGCAAAAGGTATTAGATGAACTCAAAAAAACGGTCTTTGCACATGCGTCTGTCCGGCTGTGCTTGTGTGTATGTATGTGAAGGTTAGCTTTAGTTAACATTGAAAATAAAGAAATCAAACTTATGGAAAAACGATACCAGACGCAATCAAATGTATAATAACAAAATTGTAGTAGTAGCTGAGAGTTAAATCCAATGCAACATGAGAAAAGAATATTAAATCGAATGAAAAAATAATGTTGAAAAGTTCGCGGTTTGTACCAAATCGAGTTAGAAGCAGCACGAGAAACGTTATTAAAATATGTTCGTTAGATCCGAAGAAGCTTTAACAAAAGATAAGTTAGTATGATCAAATTGAAGCTCCAATTTTATCTGATTAACATATCCCATAATATCCAATAAAGTCATTTTAAATCCTTTAAAACCCCTTGAAATATAATGAAATTCTTCAAAATTTGATGATATCCTTAAATATGTAAACTCCTTTGAAATCCTATTGATAGGCGTTGCTATTCACTTCTAGACGTAGAGAGGGAGCTGTAAAATGTTTTCTTCGAAATTAAACGCATTGAGTCTATTCTTGCCTGAAAGTTGATCGTCTTTACCGGCAAGATGATTCTAGTTCACAATGCTATTTGTTAATTCTATGGAAAAATATCAAAACAAATTAAATGAATAATTGATGAAAAAATAAAGTGGACATCTATAAGCAAAGAAAAATTGTTCTTCGTTTATAAAAGTAATAAACTATATCAAATAAAAGTTGGTTTTATTAGGATTTGCTTATCACCTAACAATAACAAAAATCAAAATTATGAAACTGAATTGATATTAGTGCCTTAGCTAACCTACAAATAAATTCTACTATTATTTAGAGGCTTATAATCCTCTAATATTAAAAATTTAGCGACGAATAGTTAGGCCTTTTTCGGTCTGCTCAGTTAAACTGAGAGAGGCCTTGCGCGGCATAATCACAAATCTTCAATTAGAATAACGTAATTGCCTAATGTCAGTCCTAAGAAAAGTTAAATACCTAATGCGAAGCTAAAGTGCAAACTTATTTCCATTTTGTTAGCGATCGCATGTCTGCGGTGAAATGGATGCCGTGTGTTTCTATGTGTGCAATTTAATCTGTGAGAGTGGGTCCTAGCAAAGTGAGTAGTAGCAAGAAAGAGAAAGAGATAGAAGCGCATCCCATGCCTAATCGCCCTTCACCCCGCAAAACCGCACATAGAAAAAATCAGCGTTCCCGCAAAATGTACGGATTCGTACACAGGATTCGGATTTGGGCGAAAACACAGAGGGCAACTGAACCAATGTACTCGGTTTTGATTCTAACACCAACCCGGGTGGCACACCGTGGAGCCTCGATGCAGGACAAGGGATTTTGTCCTTTCTCAAGCAAATCACACTACAACAAGCAACATATCACATCCCTCCTTTTGACGGAAATAACATTTCCTTGTAAGTTTTCTTGCAAGACATAGTTAACGGAGCTGTCTACAGACCGTTAAATAATCGAGCTCCTTTTATCAAGGTGGTGCCCAGTAAACTGGAAGGCGTGGCAAAGAAAACTGTGAGGGCTAAGACATTGACTACTCTATATGAATTAGTGAAACATTTGAAGAAAAGTTTTGCACCTGCGCAGAGATTTCAATGTCATTTTCATAAAATCATGAAGTTTATGAAAACAAAAGAAGAAACGTTTAGTGATTTTTATGATTCAGTGATAACGGTTCCCACCTATAGGTTGGCAAACAACCCTTCTTGGATGTGATGAATAAAAGAAATAAGGCGAAAGGAGCCAACCCTACTAGCCCATGGCCTCGAGATATTTCTGTTTCACGATAATCTGACACGTTATCAGTTTTATTTGACATACGTGTAGCGGAAAGATAGAACTACACATTATTGCCGCGTGTATGTAATAAAATTATGGTATAACCTTGTAAAACCACGCAATCGAAAATGGTTTTTACCTTAAAAATAACACATTAACCCTTAAAATCTTTTTGAATCACTTGAAATCAGTGTAACCTCAGGTAGTCCTTTCGAATCATTTGGGATACCTTGCAACTTTTATAATTCGTTGAAATCCCTTGAAATTTTATAAAATCCATAAAAAAATTTGGAAATTTCGTTAAATTCCGTAAAAATGTTGTGATTTTTTAAAATATGTTCTAGTCCTTTGAAAGATCTCAAAATCCCTTGAAATTGGGTCACTGAAATATCACGAAGGCCTAATAGAAATAACTTATTTAATTTCATTATTTTAAACCATGAAAATTATTTCTTTCAATCGAATGAAATTGTTAAATTATTCCAATTTTTCCACTTCACAATTGAAATTCTACTAAATAAGTTAGAGAAAAGTGAGCTACAAAAGATTAATAGACAATTACTTTGTTAAAATATAGATTTATGTTACGTTGTATATTCATTTATTCAAAGAAAGGTTATAGAAATGAGAAACGTGAGAAATAGAAGAGTTTAATTGAAGAACTTGATTGTAGAATATTATCAGCATTCTGAATTTCAAATAATAAGTTATTTTTCTAATACCATTTGTTCAATTAACAAAAATGTCTACAGGAAAAAACGATATGGGTTATATATAGTGAAAAAGATAATGATATTTTTAATTTGTTATATATAAATTTTGATATATAAAACAAATAAAAAATATCAGTGTTTTTTCCACTATACATAAACTATATTATAAAACTTTTTCAAAGTACGTGCCGAAATTTAAAAGATAATTTATTTAATCTCATTATTATTTAAATCATAAAATTAGTTTTTCACATCAGATACAAGCTTTTTTCCAAATTACTCATTAATTGCTTTCTAAAAATGCATGTATATGAATTTATATATATTAATTTTTTTGAAGTTATAAAAATGAAAAGCGTGAAAAATTGAAAAGTTTAATAAAAGAACTCGACTGTCTAACATTTTCAGCTTTATTGAAACAATGACAAGACTATATTGCGAAACTTGCTGATATTCTAAGTCACCTTAATACCTGATTCTAGAACATACCTCATTTTTTAAATTCATACTAAAATTATCTTTGAAAGAAGTGAAAATTTGTTTCATTCTAAATAATAAGGATTTTTCTTCTATAAATTGAAGAAATGATTCGTTTAGTACTATTTATTTGATTAAAAATACATTTTTTGATGAAAACAAAGCAGTGGATAAGTGGCCATATGAAGGCCATATTGTGAATGGCACAAGAAGTAAAAATATGTTGAATTTTAAATAACATACTTTTTCCCTTCTTTGTATTCAAGAAATCATTTGCTTGATAATTTTTGTTTAATTAAAAACAAATTCTTCAATCCAAATGAAGAACTGGCTAAAATTTACAAACTAATTGATTTCAAAATAACTCATTATTTATAATCTTTCTATTGTTCTTTGAATTAAGGAATCTTTTTCCTGAGTTTTTAGACACTAAATGTTTGAATTCCCTTTTTCAGCTGAGAAATTCTTTGAAATAAAAATCAATTCACTTCGTAGAAAGAAAGTTGTAATTTCTTAATAGTTTCTCAGAGCTATTTAATAAAAGATGCGACGGCTCGACTCCGTCGGCATA
The DNA here is from genome assembly GCA_011634705.1 of Andricus grossulariae. NCBI lineage: Eukaryota > Metazoa > Arthropoda > Insecta > Hymenoptera > Cynipidae > Andricus > Andricus grossulariae. The sequence goes on along the minus strand of JAABKJ010075445.1, from coordinate 107,485,359 downwards.
CGTTGAGCTGCCACCCAAAGAAACGTTATATTGACATTTAAGAAATCATTTCTTTCACTTCGTTTTTTTTTTATCGAAAGTGAAAGTTCCTTCAAAAAAAGTGAAAATCCGTTTGATTTTGAATGATGACGTTTTCTTCCGTTTTTGAATTAGAGAAAGGATTTGTTCATTACTATTTGTCTATTAAAAAAAATTATCAATTGAAATAAAATACTGGATCAAATTTTACAAATATGTGATTTAATATTATTATTTTAAACCAAGAAAACTATTTCTCTAAATTAAATAAATTTTTTTTAATGTTCTCTTTAAATCTAAATGTACACAGTAATTACTAGTGAAATTCTACTAATTAAATTAGTGAAAAGTGCGCTAATAAGTTGGCCACCTGCCTAAATTGAGCACATTTTGATGAAACCGCGGCTGGCCAACATGGACAGGTTTTACTGTACATGCATAAATAATTAAAAACTAAAGGTTAACAACCACCGCAGGATCTCACTGGGAGCAACTGTCATCTAAAAAATGACATCGGCTGAATTAGAGTGAGGTAATGGTTCATTAACAAACATAACTTTTTAACTTCTTAACAAACATAATTGTTTAAATAATTGATTATTATTGTTGATAATATTGCATTTGAATAAAGCTAGAAATTGCGGTTTTTTCTGAAATTTTCAACTTTTTGTACACTTTTCACTTAAAGTGAGTTTTAGCATATAATTATTTATGAATTATTTATTATTAATTGACTAATTTTTTCAACAAATTATTATTTCTATAACTATCTCCTTCTATCTTAATACTACATATTTTCGGTAATTTATGGTAAGTTACTATATTCACTGGTAAAATTACCATAAATTACCGTAGATTTCCATAAATTTCCGGACATTTATGGAAATATAAAAAAATTAATTTTAGATAATTTATGGTAAGTTATTATATTTACCTGAAAAGTTACTATAAATGACCGAAAATTTTCATAAATTTCCGGAAATGCATGGAAATTTTTTAAAATGAATATCAAGTAATTTATGGTAAGTTACTATATTTACCGGTAAAATTACCATAAATTATCGAAAATTTTCATAAATTTCCGGAAATTGTAAAAAATGGGTATTGGATAATTTATGGTAAGTAACTATATTTACCGGTAAAATTACCATAAATTACCGAAAAATTTTCATAAATTTCCAAAAAATGTATGGAAAGTTTTAAAAACGAATTTTGGGTAATTTATGGTACGTTACCATATTTACCAGTAAAATTACCATAAATTACCGAAAATTGTCATAAATGTCCGGAAATTTATGGGAATTTAAAAAAAAATGAATATTCATTATTGTTGTTAACAGTTTTCTCTTAGAATGGAGATAGAAAGTCGCAATTTTTTCAAAAATTCTCCACTTTTTGTCCACTTTTGAATTAGAGTGAGGTAATGGTTCATTAACAAACATAACTTTTTAACTTTTTGACAAACATAATTGTTTAAACAATTGATTATTATTGTTGATAATATTGCATTCGAATAATGCTAGAAATTGCAGTTTTTTCTGAAATTTTCAACTTTTTGTACACTTTTCACTTAAAGTGAGTTAGCATATAATTATTTATGAATTATTTATTATTAATTGACTAATTTTTACAACAAATTATTATTTCTATAGCTATCTTCTTCTATCTTAATACTACATATTTTCGGTAATTTATGGTAAGTTACTATATTTACTGGTAAAATTACCATAAATTACCGAAAATTATCATAAATTTCCGGAAATTTATGGAAATTTATCAATAACAGTTTTGAGTAATTTTTGGTAAGTTGCCATATTTACCGGAAAAATGACCATAAATGACAAAAAAAGTCCATAAATTTCCACAAATTTATAGACATTTAAATTGAATCGGGCAATTTTTTCATGGAATTTCTGATGATTTGGAATAATATAACATAAATTTCATGCTTCTTCATTTAAAATCTAATATGAACTGAAATCATGATTGTATTTCGAAAAATGTCTGAAATCATCCATTTGTTATAAAAAATATCGTATGCGCCAAGCGGGAGAGGCACTTTTTCTCCCCCTAGGTGCATAATATACTTTTTTTATGGGAAATGCGTGTTAAACTTCACGGGATTCAAGAACCTCTAAATATAATTTAAAAAAAAAAGAATTTATTTTTTTGTGGATTCGAAGAAATTTCCGGTCTATATGTATGAAAATTTGAAGAAAAATATAATTTCTACCACCCTAATGCACATCCAAATCGTGTAACAGAGAAATCAATAAACCTGATACAAAAAATATTGCTTGAATGTTCGTTAAGGCAGGAAATTTTTCAAAAACTCGACGACACTTTTTCTTCTTTCCTTCCCTATCCTAAGACTTACCCCCGCGATGTATGTCGACGATAAATTATAATATGTAAATTACTGGTTTGGGGGAACTCACAGCACGTTTTCGGGGGTAGTGAGATAGGTGGTCTGGCAATTACAGGAGCTTACTGTACATACAAATTGCGGGACCCTCTTTAGTACCATTTACCACTCCTGCTACCACTTCATTCCTCAGTGAAAGCCGAGAAATCGTAGTTACATGAAACCAGACACTGCAAAGGTATTACTAAACCAAGAAGTAGTCTTGATAGTTGTGGCTATAAATCCCATTTGCCATTTCCACATTTAGTCCTTCGCAACTCGTACCTTTCCCTCTTTTCAACCCCAAAAAAAAAAAAAACTGCCCGCTGCGCGGGTATATTCGCATCGCGCGCTTCGCGCTCGATGATGTGTTTACCTCGCGCTACGCGCTCGGTCTTTGTATTTCCCCCACATTTGCGCCCAGAGAGAAGTGCCAAATTTTCTGGAACTACGATTTTCGGACAGCAGTCTCCGTTGCACACTTGAGGCCTGACATTGTTCTGCAAGACTTCGAAAAACGAACCATATTCATGATCGAATTCCTGGCTCCGGCCGACTACGACATCACTGCCAAGGAGAAGGAAAAGGAGGAGAGATATCAAGACCCTAAAAGGGTTTTGCTCAAGACACACGAGGGTTTCGCCGGCCTGTCGTCGTAATTTCATCATGCCACCCGTCTCACGGGCGTGAGACGTGGCCACAATTGTGATTTACCGCGGTTCTACTGGGAACCGATGTCATTTTTATATGGCAGTTGCTCCCAGTGGCACCCTGCTGTGGCTGTGTAACCTTTTTTTAAATATATATATATATATACTAACAACCATTTGATTACTCAGCTTTGGACTTCTCTATTAATATTAACCGATAACATTTCTAAGTACCGGATAGAAATTCTTTAACTTCAAATTTATAAGAAAAGTGTGGACAGGAGAAGATTGTTGATCTCTGATATCCAAATTTTACAAGCTAGTCGTGGAATCTCTATAGAGGGAATTTATTCAATGATGATAAATTTGCACTTTTTAAATATTGATTTCAAGTCGTTTTATACCGCTTATAAATGATTTTATATTAAAATTTTACAAGATTATTATTCTGGTCTTTAAATATAAATGGTCAGGGAAAATGAAAAATTGGTCTGGGAAAAGTTAGAAAATTTCCAAAATAAAGTCTTATGGCTACGCTAATATAATATTTTTGTTTATTATATTTTATTGAAAATTTTACACTTTTGATGAAAGTTTGATTATTTCGTTAAAGTGATCTTTTTTGGTCGAAAATTCAACTGTCTTGTTGAAAATTCGTCTTTTTTGTTGGAAGATTCTAGTGTTTGGTTGGAAATGCATCTATTTTTGGTGGAATTTTTGGTTTCTTTGTTTGAAGATTCAACTATTGTTGATGAAAATGTAACTGTTTCATTTGAAATGAATTTCTTGTTTTGAAAAGTCATGGGCTTGAATCTTGAAGAATTTGGGTGAACTGTTTGTTCTTTCTTGTATAAAAAATCATTATTTGTTGAGAATTCGCCTTTCTATGTTAAAAATTCTTTTTTTTTTGTTTTGAAAATTCATCACTTTGTCTAAAAATTTGACTATTTTGTTGAAAATTGGGTTTTTATTGAAATATTATTTTTTTATTCAAAATTGAACTTTTCCATTTATTGTTGATTACATATATTTTTCAGTTGAAAATGCAACTATTTGCATGAAAATTTATGTATTTTGTTGGAAATGCATCTTTTTTGGTAGAAAATCAATCATCTTGGATTGAAATTCGTCTTTTTAATTTAAAAATGTGTCTTTTGGAAGAAATTTCATATATTTGGGTTTAAATATAATCATAAACTATAACATGTTTGTTAACTATTTATCTTTCTAGGATGAAAATGCAACTATTTGGTTAAAAATTCAACTATCTTGTTGAAAGTTCAACTGCCTTCTAAAAATTTAATTATTTTGTTGTAAATTTAACTGTTTTTGGTTAAAGTTTATTTTATTTTTGTGAAAATTCGACCGTTTGGTTGGAAATTCATCTTTGAAAGTCGAAAACTTGAATATTTTTGTTTGAAAGTTTAAATATTTTGTTGAAAATTTAACGAATGATTCAAAAATTTTGAGAGGCCTTCTCACCACCAGCTATCAGAATTTATGCGCCCTTTTGCGATCCGGTGGTTTAATTCAGATATTAATTTTATGCGAAGATTTGAAATATAAAAAAATAATAACTGAGGTTAATTGTAGGATTAATAAATTCCCAATTATTATTAATTAATTCTAGAAATTGTTTAAAGTCATGAATCGGTATGTTTTGTAGTAACTCTCAATATTAAACAATTTCTGATGATTGTAGTATGGCTACCGAGATGGGAAGAAAATTTACAAGACTAGACCACGTCTATTATCTATATACGTATATAATGTTATATATTAAGAATAAAACTTGGAACAATTAATCTCGAAGAATAAGACGCAGAATTGTACAGAATGTATAGAATTTTATTCTCATAGGAAGGAAGGCATTAGTGTCCCTTACAGTACAATAAAACGAATAGATAGAAATGAAATTACGAGCAGAAAAAGCTGGGCTAACTGTTGCCAGTGTTTGTTTTAAGGCATACAAACAGTGTTGCTGCGACTTTTTTTCTACCCGTTGCTGAGGCAAATTATGCGCCTTAATTTCGGGTCAATATCCGACTAAAAATGAGCCTAGCTTTTTTCTGTACATACGAATAAAAAACCAATTAGAAAGAAAATAGTTAATTTTTTTACGAGAGATGAATTTTCAACCTAAATTATGAATCTTCAATCAAAAAACTAATTTTTCAAGAAATTAGGTATACTTTCAAACCAGCAGATAGATTTTCTACCAGAAAAGACGAATTCTCCAAAAAATAGCTGAACCATCTTCGAAAATTTTTTTACTAAAACATATGAGTTTCCCTACAAAAATCGATATTTTGCAAAAAAACAAAGACGAGTTTTCTACAAAACAGTTGCATTTTCAAACTGAAAATACGATTTTGTCATGAAAAAGTTACCTTTCAAATAAATAAAATAGTTGAATTTTTAACCCGTGCAAAAAATGTTATTGAAATGGAACTATTTTAGGAATTTTTGACAACTTTTCATGGTTCTTGTACACAGCGCGACGGCCCTGCTCAAATTTGTCGCATCTCCACCACCTCGACAGCAGGGCCGTCGCGCTGCTGATTGGAACCATGAAAAGTTGTCAAAAATTCCAAACACGGTTCCACTTCATTTGTTTAAATTTTCATAACGATATAATGGAAAAGAAACGCGAAGAAAGAAAACATCAAGCAACACATGAACAAAGCGAACGTAACTGGTCACAGTTACGTTACTTAGCGGAAAATAGTAACTAGTTAGAGTTACTAGATAAAGTAACTTCAAATTACCTAAAAATGTACTTTTTCCACTTCCTTATTTTTGTAGTTTAAAAATCAAAATAACTAAGATGATAACTCATAAAATCTTAATTAAAAAGAAATAGTCATTAGTTGAAGTAAGATTTTTTAGTCATATTTTTCAACCAATCACTTATATTTTTACGCATAAAATATGAATTTTTTTTACTGAAAAAAATTAATTTTCAAGCCAAAAGAACGAATGTTCAACAGAAAGATTACTTTCCAACCAAATTGAGACTTTTTACCAAAATTGTTGAATTTTTAACAAAATAAATTAATTTTTTAACAACTGGTTGAATTTTCATACAGAATTAATTTTCGACAAAAAGTTAATTTTCAAGAAAATAGTTGAATTTTCTACCATTTTCAAACTAAAAAGACGAATTTTCTATTAAAGAGTTAAATTTCCAACAAAAAAGTTATTTTTTCAAAAAATGTGGACTTTTTACCTGAATACTTATAATTTAACAAAATACATGATTTGTCAACCGAATGGTTTAATTTTCATACTAAAAATATTAATTTTTATCACAAAAGTTAGTTTTCAACCAAACAGTTGACTTTTCTACCGTTTTCAAGCCAAAAATACTAATCTAAATTAAAACACAATGTGTTTGATCTCAAATTAAAATCTGTTTTGATTGAAATAATATCAACTTTCATATTTTTCGTTGAGAATTCATCTGTTTTCGTTGAAAAGTAACTTGTTTATGAGGGAAACATATTTTCTGTTTGAAAATGCAACTGTTTTGTAAAAACTCGTATTTGCTTTTTTTTTTTGCAAAATACTCCAAACGCGGAACTTAAAGGAAAAACGCCGACATGGGTTGGCATCATCACGCCACATGCTTACAGAGAACGGACGTAGAGTTGTAAATCGTTAATATTAACTCTAGAACGTAACCTAGAATATTCTCTCCAATTTAAAATTATCGAGAATCGTACAACTCAAAGTGGACGAGCTTAACGTGAAGTTGCTTACCGAGCGTAGCTTCGGCTCCCTCCTTGCGGAGAACCCCTGTAATCGAGCAAGCAAACATGCGCGCACGTGCTCCGCAACGACAGAGCCGAAACTACGCCCGGTGCGCAACTTCACGTTATGCTCATCCTCCCTCTACGCGTGAATAAATAAATGTACTATTTATAAATAATTAGTTCATTATTTATTTTAGGGTGCTCCAACATTTTTGGTGCTATATTTTCTAAAGAAATTATTTCGAATACAATTCGATGACTAAAGTTGTGAAAAATGCTTCAATGAACAAAATGAGCTATTGTTTATTATTATTGGATGAAAATTACGATTTTTTACTAAAATTAAAGAAAAATCACAAAATGTTCAATATAATCATTACCAGGCAGATAATTGAGCCGCCGGGTGCAAGAACCAGCCCGAGGCTCGAAAATGCGTGAAAGGATTGTCCGATCGTTTCAAAAAAATAAAATTTTCAAAATCGAAAAATAGATTTTTTTGAAAATTTGGAATTGTAGAAAATAAGAATTTGAAATTTTTTTATATTAGAATTTTTGTTGTTAACCATTTATTTTTAATAATAAAAACGAAATATTGAGAAAAAGTTGCTCCCTGATTTAATTATGTTTTAAAACTTAAATCGATACGAGCCATAAAAGAGAACTTTTATTGGCCCGGTATGAACCGAGAAATTCGCCGATTCGTGGCGGGCTGCCAACATTGTATATGCTGCAAACCCGTGCGGGGCCAGAATCCGGATGGCCAACGCCCGCGATCCACTAGTAAGGCTTGGGATACGGTCGCCGTAGACTTGATGGGACCATACACCCGCACGAGACAAGGCAATACCTATATCCTGGTTGTGTCCGACCTTTTTACGCGGTGGGTAGAGGCGTTCCCCCTCCTCTCGACCGAAGCACCGAAAGTGGTAAGGACAATCGAGGAAGAGGTTTTCAGCCGATTCGGTTATCCGAGGAGGGTCCTCAGTGACAACGAGCCACAGTTCACGGGCCATGCCTGGGCCGAGGCTAGTCGCCGTTGGGGATGCGAGCTGTGGACCATACCCGTTTACCATCCTCGGGCGAACCCAACCGAAAGGAGAAACCGAAAAGTCAAGAAAGGTCTTCGCTTGCGCTTACAAGGTAACCAAAAGACCTGGGAGAGGCACCTGCCCGATCTACTTTTTGTTTTACGACGACGCAAGAACGCTGAGACAGGTGGTACTCCCAGTCGCCTCTTAATGTTCGGACTATACTTCGCCCGGGTGAGTGAGAATTGCAGCCGGACTCAGAAAATGCACCGCCGGCCGTTGAAAACGAAGAACGCGAACAAGAAGGTCGCAGACAGCAGGCGGAATATCAAAGCCGATATGCCGGCGCACCCAGTCTACCACGTTTCTTTCCTGGGGATTGGGTGTATGCGCCGAACCACCGCCTATCCGATAAAATTGCCGGGTACAACGCTAAGCTGGCCCCAGCCCGACTTGGCCCCTTCCAGATCCTAGACCACATATCAGGAAAAGTGAATTGGATCTGGAGGGGCAATGCAGCACAAAAGGTGCACAGGAGCACGTTGGTGCCAGCACCCACGCCCGAAAAGGGAGCGCAAATGAATTTAGCTCCGCCAAACGAGGGAACCGGCGAACAGCCGCCCCTGCTCACCGAAATAGCCGAAAGCGTCGGCGGAGAAGAGAAGAACGTCAACCTTGGCGAATCCGTCGACAGAGAGGAGTCCGATGAGGGCAGCTTGCGTCATCCGAATGATGACGGGTCCGTCACCAGCGAAGATGGATTGGAGAACCAGGTCGACCCAATCGGGCGTCGACACCCCAACGAAGCTACGAGCGAAACACCCTGCAGCACCACGTGATGACGAAGAAGAGGAATATAACACCAGGAGGCGTTATCAATTGCGACCTCGTGTGCCGATCGCATACCGTGACACACGAGCCTATGCCCCTCGGAAGAGGCACCGCTAAATTGTAGGAGACAAGGCGGGCGCAAGCCACCTTCAGTAAATTGTAAAAATAGCTGCCGAAAGGTACTGTTAAATAGGTACCAGGACGGCCGGAAGGCACATTGGTTGAATATTAGCTCCGGATAAATTATTTAAGAAATAGGGTAAGATATCCAGGGGGTAGAAGTAGTCAGACCCACCAAGGTTAAGCAAACTCTATCCGGGTAGGGGTGGGATTGTTATGTGTCAAATGTTTAGAATGAGAACACCGGAAAATCAAAACAAGAGCCAACGAGATTTCCACTCAAACTTTCCAAAAGCAACTTGACTGAAGGTCGAACGTGACCACTTGACGATTTTACGGATTCTCTGAGCAACGAGTTTGCTGAGCCCAGTGAGTCATCAAGGCTAATAGCTGTTAAATTCCTTGGCCAACAGCCTGCCAACACGTGCCCTCGACGTGTTTACCATCAACACGAAAACTTCGACGGCAGGCTTGTCACGTCCGCCAAATGCCTTTTCTCTCTCTCACTCATATGCTCCTTCTGGCGCAGCGAAAAATGTGGCCGGGGATCTCAACCAGCATTGGAAATAAATGTTCTTACATGCTTTTGCTTTTGAGTTCAAGTAAATATAATTATATAATTAACATTAAGGTAATTTCTTTTAAGGATTCTTTATTTAATATTAGGTTGAGGATAATCATTCTTTTTTTTAGGGAATAAAAGGGTCGTTCGGAACTTCTTATTAAATTAGAAATATTTAGAAATTTATTACTTAACAACTCATTATTAACAATTAAAACCGAACGACCTTTCGATTCATCCCAGATTCTTGGTTCTTTCGGTAAAATAAAGCTGGGTTAGAAATAAGGTACAGATTAAGTTTTCATAATTTTTCGATTATTAATAATATTTTTAATTTTAAGTAATAGTTTTAAATAAATGTATCGGTTAAGTTAGCGTAGAGTCGGCGCGCGGAGGTCGAGGCAGGCGGATTTTATTGCAAGTTAAATGATTTTGGTCACTGATATTATTTTTGTCGTCTGTTTAGTTTCTTTAAAAATGGATAAGGTTTTGTTTAATAGTGGAGAATATGTAAATAGTTTAAAGGGAACTGGCAAAGTGTCCTTAAAAAAAGTTAGTTCAAGTAAAATGTATTTTCAAAAAAATGATACATCTTCGAGGCTTATAGTATGCAGAAATTGGCAAACGTAATGCAGAATCACCAGACTCGACTCAATTCTAAGGAATATTTATGTGCCTTTTCTTGTGCACAAATTTTAAATAATATAAACATTTTCAGAACCTACAATTTCGTAATAACATTACCAATTCCTTCAGTAGGTATAGTTACTATAATTCATTTTTCGGTTAACTTTACAATTTGATTTTCTTTAGAATAAAATTATTTTTCTAAATATTTGATTATTTTTACAATTTCGTATAATTTTAAATAAAAAGAGAACGATATTAAATTGTAGTCAGTGGCATAAAATAGGCAAAAATTTTTTCTGAAATTTGGAACTACGTAGTCTTCTTTGTTACACGGTTCGTATGTTTTGACTGCCCCCCCTCCCCCTTTTTACGTAATATTTGTTCTTTTATTCGACTTTATTCAGGGGTCATCCAAAAATAACTTGAGACAATTTGGGGGTAGTGGTTTGGTAAAATCTTACTGTTGCTTATAAATGAACAAAGTATTTCAACTTACAACCAAGCAGTTGAATTTTCAATGAAAAAGGATGAATTGATTTCAAATAAAAAACAGTTGAATTGAAACAAAAAAGGTGAACCATCAACAAAATAGTTGAAACATCTAACAAACCAGCTAAGAAGACGAGTATTCTACAATATTCTCAACCAAATGATGGATTTTTAGAACTAAAAAGAATAACTTTCAACGAAGAAAATTAAATTTCTACTAACAAATAGGATTGAAGATTGATGTTCCACTAATAAGAAGAATTTGACAAAAATATAATAATTTTTCACCAAAAAAAGACGTATTTTCGACAAATTAAATTAATTTTCAACAACATAGTTGAATTTTTAAGCTAAAAAAATTCCCTTTCCATCCGGAGATGTAACAGGTAAATTTCCATTAACAAAAAATTAATTTTCAGTGAAAAAACTAATTTTTTACAACATTGTTAAATTTTCAACCAAGAAAAATAGTTTGCTACAAAAAAGACGAATTTAAAAAAAACATACATACGTTTTTCAGCCAAGAGGATTAATTTTTCACCAAGAAGGACGAATTTTGAAACAAATATTCGAATTTCCAACTAGAACAAAACATTGTAACCAAAAATGAAATAGTTCAATTTTCAGTTATAGAAAGTAATTTTCAAACAAACAAGAATCTAAATTTCAGCAAAACAGTTCCATCTTTAACCAAAGAAATGAACTTTCCACAAATTATTTGAAATTTTAAACAAATAGTACATCTTTCTACCAAGTTTTCGAATTTTTAAATTGAAAATACGAATTTTCTACCAATAATAAAAATGTTAAACATTAAAAAAATTCAAACTTATTTGAAAAAACTTTCCTTCGTAATTACATTAATTCTTCAAGGTTTTTTTAATTTTACTAGGAAAAAATATGTTTGAAAAAATAATCTTTATTGTTTAAAAAAGCAAACTGTATCGGTGATCCATACAAAGTACATACAATTAAGTACTGACATTAATTATAAATTGAAAACCTCTGTAAAAATTATTTCTATTTAATTAGCGACGTATTCAGATTTCCAACATTTTGATGTTACAATCTTATGAAAAAATTGAGATTAAAACGTACAATTTGTACGTGATTGTTTTTTAAATTATAAAACATTTGAGATATATTACATGACACAATTAAAAAATATTTTTTTCAAAAATTACGAAAATTGATCAATTACACCGGCACACAAAAAAAAAGTGGTCTGACCGGTGGACTTAACCAGCATATCTATATATTTTTGGAGTCGCTGAATCCAAATCCGGGATTCAAATAACCCGGTTTGCCTCATATTTCTCCGAAAAACGCAAAAATAGACGTAAAATCGACGAAAACAGCTCATATTTTTCTGAAAAACGCAAAAATCGACGAAAATAGCGATTTTTCTTGTATATTTTTGCACACAAAAAAATCTTCATGCCCGGTGGATTTAACCAGCATATCTATATGTTTTTGGGGTCGCTGAATCTGAATCCGGGGTCCAAATAACCCAGTTGGCTCTTATTTTTTCGAAAAACGCAAAAATAGACGTAAAATCGAACAAAACAAATGACTGTGAACAAAACAAATGACAGATCGCGATTTATTTTGTCAAAAGTTTGTTCTTTTTTGTTAAAATTCACTTTTCATGACCCAAAATTTAATTATTTAATTTTGAGCGGAATATAAATCATTTTTGGTTAAAAGTTCAACTATAAAATTTTACGTTAAAAACTTAGCTTTTTTAATTGAAAATTCAACTTTTTGATTGAAAAGTGTACCTTTTTTATTCACAATTGAAATCATTTTTGTTCAAAATATCAAATAAATAATTTGTCGGTGAAAATTCATTTTTGAAATAAAAAATTTAATTAAAAATACATCTTCACTAAAAATATTCGCATTCTCGAACGAATTAGTGAGTTTTATAATTTCAAAATTTCAACTAAAATGATAAAACATTCTTTTGTGAAGATAAATTACTTTTTCAAAGTCTATAGATTTTTTATACTCGTACACACTCGTATATTTTTCCGATGTCGTGCGTTTGAGAATTTTAATTTTGCTTTGTTGGAGTTCTGTACAAAGCCGTCATAAAGAAGGGCAATTACACGAATAAATGATCTAAAAAATGTAGAAATTTTGTGGGTGATTCTGAAGCCAATCCATTCAGATTATTAAATTTTTAAATAGGAAAAGAAAACAATTCAAAATATTGAAGAGCATTTCTAAATAAATTTCTTGAATTCAGAACATTCTTTTTGCAAAAAATTACACGAAAAGAAGACTTCTTACAAGAAAACTTACTAAAATATGTAAACTCAATTTAAATAAATCTTGAAAATTTAATTCATAAGCAGCCCCTGCAGATTGAAATGAATCATGAGTTTATTTTCTCTATTCAAATTTTTTAAATTAAGATTGAAAAGAAATCCATTTTATCATGAATATTTTTTTGCAGATTAGGCAACAAATTGATTCACAATTTGAAAATAAACTGCCAAAAAACCTCACTTTTCGGCTCATCAGAGACAAGAATAACACAATGAGAAAAGAGGGAGAAAAAGGGAAAAAGTCAACCAAAAACCAACCTCTCACTTTATCCTTTCTCCGTCCTTTTTATACTACGAGGGGACCAACATGTTTTGAAGTCAATTTAGACTCCCTCATTAGGGATTATTTATAGGGAATAACTAAAGGTATGAAAAATCAATAAAACCTGTAAAGAAAATATTTGAAACAGTGTTAATACAAAATTTTATTAAGTTTATTGTCATCAATTATATTTATTGAGAAATTGATTGCTTCATAAAGAAGAAATCTTTCTGCTATCTAGTCAAAGAAAATTACTGTAACTAGTTAATTGCTCTATCTCATACTTTGTTATATCTTGAGAGGTCCCTTTTTAAGTAGTAGCCTTGTTTTTCTCTCTCTTTACAAATAACATCTCCATGAATTCTTTCTTTTTCTGATTTTTCTCATGATGAAGAATTTTAATATTATTCCAATTAAAATCATGACCATGTGTAATTTTATGCTTAGAAAGGACTGAGAGATATCTGTGATTTCTGTGAAAATTTGTTTCATGTTCATTTTTCCTAAGTCTAAATCCCCTTTTTGTCTTCCTTACATAAACTGCATTGCAATCTTTAAGTTAATTTTGTAAATTACACCTTTTTTGTCTAGTATTTTATATTTATTCTTTCTCAATTTTACAATCATATTGTTCTTAAAAGGAACTCTATCAATCGTATGTCAACACAATTTTCCCAACATTTACTTCAAGATCTTCGAGATTTTGCCACAATATAGAAGAATGACAGTATTAAGTCTATTATAATCTGTTCTGTCTACTTTGTTTTGACAATTGTTTTTGTTTTTAATGTAATTTATTCTGGTATGCGCATGTTCATCAATCAACTCAAAAGGGTAATGGTTTAGAAAAAGAATTCGTTCACAAAGTTCAATATTTTTTTCATGGAACATTGGATGTAATAATTTAAGGGCCCCATCAATTGAATTCCTTATAATTTCTATTTTATTTTTAAATAGAGTGATTTGAGAGAAAACTAAGTGTTTTTCCTGAACGAATAGTTTTCCTATATAAATCAGTGCTAATATGACTTTCATCCGTTTTAATGAAAGTCATGTCGAGAAAATTTAATTTTCCTTAAGTTTAAATTTCAACAGTAAATTGCAATCTTGGGTGTATGCTATTAAACGCATTGAGAAGGATGTTAACATTATTTTCATGTACACTGAGTACTGAATCATCCACATGTCTTGCATTAAAATCAATATTAAAATCAATTTTTTAGAAAACTTCATTCTCCAAATCTTCCATAACAATCTCAGCTAAAATAGGAGACAACACTGATCCTATGGGAGTTCCAAACTTTTGTTTATAAAACTGGGCTGGAAGCGGCCACATTACGCCTGCTTCACGTGCATGCAATGGCGCGTTTTCAAGGGGGGTCGGACAAAAATTCATTTTTTTTTATTAAAGGTTCATCATTGTAGTTGAAAATTCGTCTTTTTGGTTTGAAAATTCCACTATTTTGTTGAAAATTCGTCTTGTTTTGTTAAAAATCCAACTGGTTGAAAATTAACCTTTTTTGATCGAGGATTTAACTACTTTGTTAAAAATTCCTTTTTTTAATTAAAGGTTCATCATTGTAGTTGAAAATTCGTCTTATTGGTTTGAAAATTCCACTATTTTGTTGAAAATTCGTCTTTTCTTGTTAAAAATGCAACTGGTTGAAAATTCGTATTTTTTGGTAAAACATTAATCTTCTTGGTAGAAAATTCATCTATTTCGTTGAAAATTCATATTTTCAGGTTACAAAATGGAACTGTTTTGTAGATAATTCATCTCCTGGATAAAATTTCATCTTTTTTTGGTTAAAAATGCAACTGGTAAAATTTTTTTTTTCATTGAGAATTCAACTATTTTGTTAAAAATTTGTCTTTTTTGGGATGAATGAAACTGTTTTTTTATTTAAAATAAAAATATTTTTTGGTTGAAATATCAATTATATATTACATTTTTCTTTAAGAATTCATCTTTTTTGGTTAAAAATTCGACTACCAGGTTGAAAATTAACTTTTATGTTAAAATTTAGATTTGGCATACCTGCAATCTTCACAAGCATTTCTGAATTTTCTCAAGAATCTTAGGAAAATTATATTTATATAACCTTGAAAACAAACAAACCTAAAAAATACATGGTTATTTGAAATTTTTATTTTTTTATTCAAAGTTATTCTTCATCTAAAATAAAAAAACTACACGCGTGCGTAACGCGCGATTGGTGATGCTAGTTTTTTTAATACTACATATTATTATTAATAATAATAAAACATTAGTAATAATTAGTAACTCAGGGCCTACCTACATATTTTTTGACAATCTCGGGCTAGCCTTTAATTTGTTAAATATGTTAACTTTTCTTAATTGCATTTTTTTCTCATTATTATTATTTTTTTGTTAGTTGAGCTACTTAGGCAACTGGTGCGTAAAACCGGAAGCACCAATGGTACCATGTACTCGAGATTTGCTTGGTAGAGGACCAATGCAAGCCGTAACAACACAAAAGCACGATTATATATGGAAATACGATGTTCCTGGTTCTGGTTTTCGACCCGAGGACAATCTCACGTTTTCGCCACTACCTCTCGAATGTAAGCGTATATTCTTTATGAATTATCTACTTCTTTTATGCAATCTGTGATAAAAATGGATTTGATTGCTACTTAGATAAATATGATTTACCTACATAATATATATACATAGAAGAAGTAAATTGAGATGATTTTCTACTCCTCTCTCCGCTCATGCTTACCCGCAATCGCATTTGAGATAAGTTTTAACTACTTGCATTTCGCGGCTAAAGATCATTGCCTCCGGATTACTCACTTTTACATTGCTCAGATTTTATATAGTCTTTGATACTCCGATCATTAACCCACATGCGAGAAATGCAATTCTAAAATTTTATTTTATTTTTAAAGTCAATGACTCTTGAGCAACACTGGTTATAATTTTTTTCCAGATAAAGAACATTAACTCTTTTGCTGAATTAGGATTCTAATTAACTTCTGGATAAAAAAAATTCTCTTATTTTTCAACCTTTGTGTTTAATTCTTTGATTTATTCTAATGAGTTGATCATCACTTTTAATTAGTTTTCTTCAATTCGCTTCTGGAGGTCGAAAATAATTCTAGATTAGTTAAAGCTTGGAATTACATGACGCTTTCCACGTCAAAAAAGTCAATCTTGGCAACCATCTCGCCGATTTTAATGAAAACCCAGTGTTGTTGTGGTACCTTATGGGTACTGTTTTTTGGCCAAAGGATTTTCAAACATTTTGAAAATTCTAGGCGTGACGCTATTTTGAAATTTGAGGTCGACTTTTTTTTAAATTGTAATATTTCCGACAAATTTTTTCGGATTTCAATGAAAATTATAGTTATTTTGTAAAACAAGATGTTGTTTCATATAAAATATGGATAAAAAAAAATTCACAATTTTCACAAAAAAAAACTCAAAAAAACTTTTTGATTCGATTTTTGACGAATTTTGCTATTTTTAATTTTTTAATTTTTCTCCGAATAATATTCCTTTTTCTTTTATCTTTAATTTCAAAAAAAAAACTTGATGGACACTCATCTGGTTCGCGAGTTATGAATATTTAAAGAGAGGCATTCCAGTCGAATGCTTTATAAAATTGTCGATGTATAAAAATCCCGAATTGGAAAATTCCCGAATTATGGAATTCACGAATTCAAACATGACAACAATCGTTTTTCAATACATATTATTTATTTATTAAAAATACAATAATCAAATACTTTTACTAAAGAAATTATTGTTTGACTTTAAAAGAACAATGATTGTAATATTTTTCAAACAAACTTTGCAGGATTCAATTCAGCACCGACTTATGTCGATATATTTTTTTTTTTTTATAATCAAAAATTCGATTTTTAAGAACGGTTTATTTATTTTTTTAAATACTATGCACATTTTCAAAGAAGATTTTTCATTCAGAAATACATATTTTTTTAAATTATTGTTATTTTAAATTGAAACAATAATTTCAAAAAACTTTGAACATAAAATAATTTCTTTGATAAAAGTATTTGATTATTGTATTTTTAATAAATAAATAATATTTTGTGAACAACAATTTTTTAATTGTTTAATTTCATGAATTTTTTAGTTCGGATATTTTATAATTCGGCAATTTTCGGTCGAGAATGTTCAAAATCAGTAATGTTACATACTGTCGACAATTTTATTATTCCTGAATTTTTCAATTCGGGAGTTTTATATTTTGGTAATTTTGCAATTCGCCAATTTTACAGTGTCGGAAATGTTATTTTTCGTAATTTTTCAGTTGTCTCTTCTGAAAAATAAAAATACCGTCGCTGGAAAAATTCTGTCTGGAATTTTATTATTCGGGAATTTTCAAATGCGGGATTTGCAGATATCGGCAATTTTATAATTTCGGGAAGTTTACAGTGTCGGGAATTTTATTATTCGATATTTTTCAGTCGCCCCAGTAAGCTGTATCAATTATAATAGTTCAGAGTTTATTTTAAAATAGATTTCATGGAACAAGATATTCTTTATGAATGCGCTAGTGAAATTCTATTAGACTATTTTTTTGCGAGTGTGAAACCTAATCTGGCTTAGAACTGCCGTCTTAACATATAAAAACAGAAAGAACAATTTTTCTATACTATTTGGAATTATAAATCTATTTTTATTAAAATTTTAGAATATATAACGATTAAGAAATTGAAAAATACATATGAAAACTTCATTAGACGAATAGTCTAAAAAATCCATCGAAATTTGCAGAACACAAAAATAAAAATAAATACTAAAGAATATTATAGAACTATTTGTAGATATTGCATTGAAAGTTTAATCAGTATGAATAAAAATATATTATTTTAGAGTAAAAAAAAATTATAACTCATAAAAGAATGTAAATTATAAGAAATAAATTTAGAATTATTAAAAAATATATAAAACAGTCATATAAATTGTTCATGGACTTTTATCTTTGGTATTTAGGGAGCTTCCATAAAGGATGTCACAGTTTAAAGGGGGGGGGGGAGCCGAATTGTGACAGTCTGTGACAGAGGACATTGAGACCCCATTGACACAATGTGACAATAGGGGGGGGGGGGCGAAAATTCGCCAAAAAACTGTGACATCCTTTATGGAAGCTCCCGTATATACATAGAACGTCACAACCAAAGCGTCAAAAGCCAAAAACTAACAAAATAACTAAAATTACATAGCCTTACTCTAAAATGCGTGACGTAAAATACGTAATTTTTTCAAGTTTTAACAATGAAAATTATATTTCCAGGCATTTTCATGTCCATGTTTGTAATCAACGGATCGAAATACATAAGTATAAGAGAGGATTTAAAAAATATTGTAAACATAACATTTTTCTTTTTAAAAACGGTTTTTTTTTCTTCAAGTTTTGACCTTGAAAATTGTTTTTTTTTTTGCAATTTTCATGGCCATATTCGTAATCAGTGAATGAAAAATACATCGCCACACGCTTTTCGGAACTTCACCCCCGGGGGGGAAAAACGGCCGGCAACGAGCAGCCTTGCCAGCGCCGCACAGTGGTCCAGGAACGACAAAAAGTTGATCAAAAGTCGATTTTTCAACTTTATTATTTCTAAAAAGTGAATTGGTAAATATATTTAGCAATAGTTTAACACGAAAGCAAAAAAATAAGTGCTTCAACAAATTTTTTCAACATTTTTGAGCCCCAGAAAGTTACTTAACTGCGAAAATCGATGTCTATTGATTATCCATGACTGAATTTCAGTGATGCTGTGTGAAAAGTAATAACAAAATTTTAAACTAATATGATTTATATTTGCCGCATATTATATGTTCTTGCTTAATATGAGGTTTAAAATCAATTTTTTATAAACATTCATAATGTTATTTAACTAAGCTTAATGGCTAAAAATGAGACTAAAACTTAAACTTCAGACGACAATTTAGTTACAAATTTTCTCTGAAGAGGCGCTCTCATCTGGGAAGAAATTTCGCTATGGAGAAAATCGGAGGACAGGCGATCGCGAAATGGCGCCAAGTGAAATACATGGCGTGCGGTCTCCTTGTAGTACTTCGTGGTGATGGGCATTGCTTATATTATGCATGACAGATAACGCAACCTCTGTTATTATTGTATTTATGTACAGAATTTTATAAAATAAGTCATGGTTGCAAATGATGATTTTTCTTCCTCTGATGAAAGTTTATCAATATTATCAAAGCATTTATGCATGTAAGCTTCGTTAACATTGGGTATTTCCTGCAAATACATTTCACAGTAAAGATTCTTCAAAACCTAAAACATATTGGCACTGTATCCATACAATTCTACCATGAGTAATAAACAAGAAACCCGCACAAATTGTATGGAAAAAGCCTTGCGCTTTCGATCAAATTTGACCATTAATGACATTTAATTATATTACCATGAAAAGCAGGATAAACTTGCAACAATTGAAACATTAAACAGTTTAAGACCTTTTATTTACATTGCTTGGGATTCCTTCACATTAAAAAAAGTTTTACTTATGAATTTGCATATAAGTTACAATCGAAGAAAACTCATCCCACTATAGTCATAATCCATGATAGCGATCTAAAAATGAATAACATTACTTTTTTTCGAAAAAGTTCGTGAAATATATTATCCATTATTAGATAATTACTTTATATGAATAAAGAAATATATATATATATATATAAACGGGATAATGGAATAAGCATGCAGTCAAGTCAAGCATTATAGGTTATGTTTAAGATTAAGTTTACACATTGTAAACAATTTTTACTCCCTTTATTCTGCAAAAAAGTAAGATTGTCTCCAGACATAACACGTCATGCACGCGTTCCAAAGATGCTTTAAATTACTGCACAGATGAATAAATTATTAATAATTAATCTTGTTGTCCAGTTTCCTTTCTCAATAATTACTACATATTCGAAAAATGTACTTTCAATAACAATTAATTAATATAGAAATTATATTTATTCCTAATATATATTTCTAATTTAAAATTTGCCGTCATTGCAAAGCATTTTCGGACATTTTCCGATTACGGAAAAACCTTCCTGTGAACAGGAATTTTCAAATTTTCCTATGATTCTTAAGAATATTCTCTTGAAACCATTCAAAATTCTTAAAAAGTTTCAAATTTTTTGTTCGAAATCTTTAAAAGTCTACATTTTGTTTTAATTTTTTTTTAATCTTCTCAAGTATAAAATTATTGTTAAATCTTTTCAACACTTTTTAATGTCTCTTAGAGTTATTCCACTGTTTTTAAAATTTTGTAACTGCAAAACGGCGAAATTTCGTTTAAAAAATTAAAATCTTTTAGACTTTGAAATGTTTTAAAATCTTCTTTAAGTTTATTCTAAATATAATTTTTCAAACAAAATAATTTCAAGGTTTGCTGGAAATCGTAAAATCTTGAGAAAATTTGTTCATTTTCCTCAAAAAAAAAACATCGTTTGTTGAAATTGGCAAAATTTTTTGAAGCACAGTTTGGTCGAAAGGCTAATTATAACTGAATAAGTTATTTATTATTTATTTTATACCAAACCTGGATGACCTGGACAAGTTTTTTTTATTCAAAGATTGATTTCAAAGACTATTAATCAAATTCTTAATAATTGCTTGGTACATCGCCGCGAAATATGGTGGAAAATAAACATTTACATTGAAAATTAGTGTGTGTTTTTTATAAATTTGAAATGTAACTACATATTCTTTTTTAATTCGTTGTCTGCTGGAAGAAAATAAATCTTCTTGTTTGAAAATTTCTCTTTTGTATTGAAAATTTAACTATTAGGTTAAAAATTCCTTTTTTTCGGTTGAAAATTTAAGTACAGTTTATCAAATTCGTTGTTTTTTGGTAGAAAATTAATTTTCTAGGTTAAAAATTCATCTCTTAGATTGAAAATTTAAATATTTTTTGAAAATTCTTTTTTCTTTGTTGTTGAAAATTTAACTGTTTGGTTAAAAATTCATTGGTTTTGTTGGCTGAAAATTGAAATAAATTTTTTTTTTGAAATTTGTTGTTTTTTTGGTAAAAAATTAATTTTGAAGGTTTAAAATGAATACTTTTGATTGAAAATTTAACTGTTTTTTTTTCAAAATAGTTTTTTTTTGAGAATTTAATTATTTTATTTGCTTTGTTATGTGTTCAAAATTAATCTAAATTGTTATTTTTTCTTGAATATAATTAATTGATGTATATATATATAAATATATATATATATATAGAAGCATAGCGATCTTCTGTTGCATTATTTTTTCAAATTTTTAACGAAATAATATTTTGAACTTTTAGTTAAAGATTCAACAAATGCATAATTTAAAATTTGACTGGAAGATTCAAATAATGTATAATGATTCTGAATGAAGTGTTAAAAGTTAAACGATTTATATTTAAAAAGTTACAAATTATTTGAAAATTTTAGATTCCTAAATTTTCATGTTGAACGCTGAATTTTCAATTTTTCTTTTTCATAAGTTTTAATTCTGCAATTAAAATTAAAATGTTGAAATTTGAAAAAGTACAATGGACATTTTGAAAAATATTAATTTTTGAACGATTTAAATGTACTTGAAATTATTTAAAATTTAAAGGGGAAGAGTATAAAAACCTTTTATTATTGGAATTCCTGGTAATTAAACATTGGTTCAACTTTTAATAAAGTTCAGATTTGTTTAATTTCAACGATTTGTATTAGAACAGTTTTTTATTTTTTTAATGTTGCGCACTTGAAATTTCTTCATTTCCAACATTTTTTTTAGAATAATTCAATTGTGAAGGTTTATAATTTAAAATTTTTCCATTTTGTACTAACAATTTTAAATACTGAAATTTCAGAATCTTTGATTTTCAACAATTCAATTTAATTTTTAGGTTCAAATTGCCGAATTTCAATCAGTTTTAGTTGTATATTGTTGAAATTCTAAAGTTTTCAATTTTAAATTATCAAAATTTGAACTTGGATTTCGTTGAATTTTATGTGATCAAAATTTCAAAATTTTAATATGAAATTATTCGCTTTTGAAAAGTTTTAACTTGTCCTGCTTTCAAATTTTTAATCTGAAAATTTCCAATTCCAAAATTCTTCAATTAAAATAATTTTTTTAAATGTTTAACGCGTTGACGCAGTACTGCTACAACAAAAACTTCTTTCTAATGAAACTGTCCAATTTTAAAAATTTTCATTCGAAAGTTTCCTGTTTTGAGAGCATCTGATTAAGAAATGTTCAATTTCAAGTTATTTTATTTTAAACGCTGTTATTTAGAAGTGATACAAGTTCAATTCTTGTCTATTACATTAGAAATATTGTGCTTGTGTCAAAATTTTACCTAGGTAATCTAAAATTGTTTGATTTGGAACTTTTTCAATTCAGAATCCTTGAATAGATATCTTTTTTACATTTCAAATGTCTTCAATTAAAAATGATTAATTATTCTTTCAACAATTTGTTATATCTTGATATTTGAAAAAATTGATAATGGGCATTTACAGCTAGTTCATAAAAAATGTAATTTACAGGTCTCGGATTTAGGCCACTATTGTCACTATTGGCCACTTTTTTAGCGATGATACTATTTTGAAAAAAAATCGACTACTCTCACTATTCCTGTTCCATTTTAACATATCTTCAAACCTTTTCGCTGATTGGTTAAAATAACATGTCAAACATCTCAAGTATATAAATATAAAAATAGTCCCAATAACGGCTAATATATGACAAATTTATTCATAATACTTTAAATTAATCTATTCTTTATTTCCATCTTGGGTCTCGGGTTATGAGACATTTTCGATTTTCTTTTTGACGTCAAATTATTCAGAATTGCACCATTTGAATTTGTGACACTTATTGGCTGAACATTTTGAAGTTGAAAGCGTTCGAAATCAAATAATTTCAAATTCGATTAATAAAAGATGCGCAAACATACATTTCAATCGTACTGCTTCAAATTTGTATAATTTCCAAATAGAAACCTTAATGCCCGATATATTTTAACTCAAATATCTCTGTAAAATTAATTATATCATATTGAAAGAGTATTAAAAGTAGACATTTGATGTAAATTTAATTTTCTTCATTACGAAATATATATCATAAATTATTTAGTTTTATAATATACACTGAAAAAATAGAAATAAGAAATTGATATCTGGATATTTAACTATGGAAAGATGATCTACAAATATTTATGGGGTTAAACCTAGATACTAAAATTCAATATCCAGATATGAAAAAATAATTTATACACATTCAAGAGTAAAACTAACAAATTGGAAGCGTTACATTAAAAAAGCTTAAAATTGAACATTTTAAAAAGAAATGAATTTCAAAAATAATATTTGAACTTGAAATTAAAAAAAAAAGTCATGGCTTCTTATCAAAGTATAGCATTTGCCAATTTTTCGAAATCTTTTTCCTCAACTGTCTCTACAATTAAACTGCTGATCCACTCTCATGTTATATAATCAAGTGCATATAACCCTGTTTATGTATTCTTAAGATGCCAAACTATGTCTCAACACATTTTTTCGTTTACATTTTGGACAAAATCGAGTGCGAAGCACGAGATGCGTGATAAGAATATGTTCGTTAAAGCCGAAGGAGCTTTAACGAAAGAGAATTCGCAATCATCAAATTACAGTTGTTCACGCTTGACCTTTAATTTTGAAGAGTCTGTCCAGAAATGTGTGGAAAATCCAAAGACCGATCGCGTAGCGCGAGATAAATACATTAGCGAGCGCGAAGCGTGAGATAAACATATTCTCGAGCGCGAAGCGCTAGAACCAACAGTCGCGCGCCCTAGGCGCGCTAAAACTTGCGAGCGAAGCGAGCCGAGCGTGTAGCGCGCAATGAGAATATGCCCGCGCAGCGGGCATATTTTTTCTAATGTTTTCCTAACTTCTTCTCAGTTTCTTATCTTATTATATATATTATATCTTATTATATTTAATTTCCCTGGTCTTTCTACAAATAGTAATTTGTAACGAATTATAAAGAAAAATTAGTAAAATTTAATAAAAATAAGATAAACTTATTTAGGTTTGATATTAATAACATATTTGAAGAATTATGTCTGCCGAAATTTCAAGAAAAGATATTTTTTTAACAGTGCAGAATGTCTCACAATAATGTTAGGGTTATGCCTGCTGAAACGTCAAGAAAAAAATTTGTTGTTAACAGTGTAGAATGACTCACGGATATGAAAAATAACATAATGAAGGATATATTTAAATAATTGTCAATGGAGTTTTTTTTTAAACAATTCTTTATATTAAACTATAATATTAAGAACACACGCGTCCCGAATGCGCCATATTAGTCGCATGCGAATAGTATTTAATAAAGATTTTTCACATAAAAGTTTATTAATTTTACTCAAAATTGTAAACTTCACAGCATTCAAGAAACTCGGAACATTATATTTCCAAAAAAATTTATAAGTTTACATAAAACTTCCGTAATTTTTCACTTGTTTTTAGCTACTCTGACAGTACAAGCGAAAGAAACAAAACTAACTTTTTGTCAGAAAAATCAGGCAAAGATTTTATTCGTCCCAATTTTTTAGTAATGTAACGTTGAAAACATGTAAAAAAATTACATGTAAAACATGTAATGAAACTACCTCCACAAGCAGAAAATCCGTTAATATTCGAAAACTCGAACGCGCCACATTAGCCCCCGCGCCGCATTCGCCACCGCTTCCCTAAGAAATTTCACCAGGTGCGAATTCGCACTAGTGTGGTTATTGAGGATTAATAGGGATTTTACAAAATCTTAGTATACAAATCTATCCAATTATATGAAATATCACAAATTTCATATCAGATGATATAACGCAATTTAAAATTAGTTCGGTTTCAACTTTTTTTAATGTTTAATTAAATTGTTAACTTGTTAAATTATCAAATCATTCAGTTTACAATACGTTATTCTAAAATCCTTTACTTGAAAATTTTCCATCTTAGGTCTTCATTTTCGAGCACGCTTATTTAATTTAAATAATTTATCATTTAAACGCTTCAACTTGATCAACTGCAATAAAACAATTTACTGATTTTAAAGTTAAAAATTAATAGATTCATAATTAAAAGCTTCTATTCAATTTTAAATCCTATTCGTATATTGTTTCAGTTTAAAAAATTCCATTTCAATCAGTCCAATTAAAAAAATTATAATTTAGAAAAACAACAATTTTTTAATTTTTATCAATATTTGAGTTTACACTTAAACTCTGGAATTATAAATCAAATATTGAAGAATAAAAAATTATTAACTGAATCATTAACCCAAAAACAACAACGTGAACTTTGAGAACACTACTAACAACGTGGGGTGGAATCCGACCCAACTTAATATTTCCTGTTATTTGTGATAAATTTGCAATTCTGAAGGAAAAATATGGTTGCTAATCCATTTGAGAGTAATAAGATATTGCTTTTCCATGAAAATATTTATTACAAATAATGCTTGGTAACAGATAATACTAGAAAAAAATCTCTTCATGAACGAACAAAATCAAATACAAAACTTTTCTAGGAACAACTCTTCAAAATTAAATAGGTATAAAAAGCTTTCCTTTTGTGGGAAAAAGATTTTGCGAACAAAGTAGGTATCATGTTTCTCAATCGAATTATTCTAAAAGATTATCAGCATTCAGACAGCCATATCAAATAACTTTTTTATGCTCAACACATAAACATTGACGACATTTTTCGCCAAATGCATAGCCTTTCCTGTCCCTTTGCATAGTGCCTGATATATCGGAGACCTACGAAAATTTGAAGATATTGTTCGACTTAACCAAGTTGAATGAATTATCTTATAAGTTTGTGTCAGATTTCAAAGTTACAAACCAGCTAGAAACCGGATACGAATATTGTATAATGCCAGATAGAGCCCGCTTAGGTGTCGGTTATAACCCGCAGACAAAAATCGGTTACGGCGCGGTTTGGGCCATTTAGAACCCACTTCTAACCGGTTTCTAACCGGGTCCTATCCGACATTTTAAGCAAGGATACCTCCTCGTGCCGGCAAGAAAAGTTGTTATGGTTTGGCAAAGCACGCATCACTAAGAATTCTAACTGTTATTTTGTTTTGTTTTGTAGTGATGATATATCATATGAATATAGGCCTATATGAATGAAATTAAAAGGTACGAATATATTTTTTATTTTGATTTAAATTCCATTCTAACTCCAGGTATAGTATGATATGGTTTGAGAATCACCAAATAAGTCACGCTCTTTCGATTTTTTTTATTTTTTATTATTTCAAATGTTTAAAAACATTTTTCCTTGTTTTAATTTTTATAGAGGGGGGGATTGTGAAGTGTCCGCTTTTCTTACTCGGACCATCTGGTAACCCTAACCTTGAAATGAAAACTTAGAAGCTTCTCTTAGCTTTTCATGATTTTTTAAGCATTCTTTTGTTCACTTTCTAATTGTAAACAGATGAATTTAGAGGAACATGCAGGAAAAATATCCTAATGGAATTTTTAACTCAATAAAAATTTACAAATTTATATGGTTTTCAACATCTTCAAAAATAAGTTCTCAAGAAAAAACGGAATTTCCAATAACATCCAGATATTGATTTTGAACTAAAATGATGAATCTTAAAAAAAAATATTTTCAACAAGAGTTAAACATTAAAAAACCAAATTGTTTGATTTTCAACCACAAATATGATTTCCTACCCAATAAGAATAATTTTCTGACAAAAATACGCATTATTATGAAAATACGTAAATTTCGAACCAAATTGTTGAATTTCCAACTAAAAAAAAGTTTTCTATCAAAAATGGAATATTCAAATTTTCAGTATAACAAATTACTTCAAAAAATGATTTTTTGCCCGGATTAATTTAACAAGACATACGAATTTGTAACAGAATAGTTGAATCTGCAACCAAACGGAAGAGTTTTAAAAATAAAAGATTAATATTCTACCCAAAAAGACAAAGTTTCAACCACAAGTTTAAGTTTTGAACCAAGTAGTTGAATTTGATACAAAATTCTTGAATTTATTAGCCAAATAGGCTAATTCTCTATGAAACAGTCGTATTTTCAACCCGAAAATGTTAATTTTCGACAAAAAAGTAAATCACAAAGAAATAGTTCCATTTGTAGTAAAACGATGAATTTCGTAACAGAAAGATTGATTTTCAACAAACAACAATCATTATCTACCAAATAGCTTAATTTTTCAGTAGTATATACTTACATTTTCAACCAAATCGTTAAACTTTTTACCAAAATAGTTGAATTTGCAACCAAATTCACCTAAAAAAAAAATAATCAAATTTCACCTAAAAATGAAAAAGCTTACTTAGCAGGAAACAAATTAATGTCCAAAAAATTAAAGATTTTTGAACAAAATAGTTCAATCATTAATTAATAAAATGGATTTTGAACAAAATAATTCAAATTTTGGCTTGAACATTCTACTATTTGATTTTTGGTTGAACTTGAATTGTTTTGTTAGGAAATTTTACCATTTCTTTGAACATTCATCTTTGTAGGTTGAAAACTTAACTGTTTAACGTAAACATTAAACTATTTTCTTTCAGTTACAATTATTTTGCTGAAAATTAAACTATTTTCTTGAAGAGTCATCTTTCTAATTTAAAATGCATCAACTATTTGGTTGAAAATTGAACCATTTTTTTGAAAATGTCTCCTTTTTGATTAAATTGGACTATTTCTCATTCAATATCAAAATACTTTTTGTCTGACATGTCACCTATACTATATTTTTCGCTGGCAATTCATCCTTTAGATTAAAAATACATCATTATTGGAAGTTTTCAGTACTTTTTTAAAAAGTAATTCTATCTGTTGAGGATTCATCTCCATAATTAAGAAATATAAATTGCTGAAAATTTGTTTTTGTTTTCGTCCGAAATTTTTTTTCTCGTGAAAATTCAACTGTTTGAATTTTTGAAAATTCGTTTTTTTTGTGGAACTTAACTTTGTTTTATTTGAAATGAAACATTTGTTGTCTTTGTGGGTTGGAATATCAACTATACTATTCTTTATTGACAGTACATTTTTTTGCTTGCAAACGGAACAGCTTGGTTACATTTTTACATTCTCATCTCAATGAGAAGGTATTGGTTTTATGTGAAAAATGACTTTCGCGGATTCAATCAAATGATCAACCGAGAACTCCCTCAAATTCAAAAGAAAAACAATTTCAGATCACTATAAATTAATATTATTATAAAATTCAGAGAAAATCATTAAATTTATCCTTGGAACCGGTCAAAAAGTCCCAAGATGCCAGGACTTTTAAAACAGAAAAGAAAAGTTTGAACTTCCTTTCAAACCATTAAAATCAATCGAGAACTCCCTCTAATTCTAAAATAAAAACAATTTCAGATCACAATAAATTAATACTATTATAAAATTCAGTGAAAATCATTATATTAATCCCTGGAACTGTCAAAAAGTTCAAAGTGTCAGGATTTTTAAAACAGACAAGAAATTTTAAACTTCCTTTCAAACCATTAAAATCAGTCGAGAACTCCCCCGAATTCAAGAAGAAAAAGAATTCCAGATCACTATAAATTAAAATTTTTGTAAAATTGAGTGAAAATCATTAAATTTATCTTTGGAACCGGTCAAAAAGTCCCAAGATTCCAGGATTTTTGAAACAGAAAAGAAAAGTTTGAACTTCCTTTCAAACCATTAAAATCAATCGAGAATTGCCTCGAATTCATAGAGAAAAATAATTTCAAATCACTATAAATTAATATTATTATAAAATTCAGTGAAAATCATTAAATTCATCCCTGGAACCTGTCAAGAAGTCCCAAGGTGCCAGAATATTTAAAACAGAAAAGAAAAAATTATATGTGTAGGTGACCGTGCGTGAAATTGCGTTACTTAAAATATGAACTAAGTGCAGCAATATCACAAAAAGATTTTTTTGTTACATATATGAAATACACATTACACGAGCATAGAAACGTCATAGAAATCTTTCAACCTCCCAGTAAGCCAGGACAAAAAACCCTTTGTTTACTCTCAGATCCCTATAGGATCCACTTACAAACATCATAAGATCTACAGTATATGATCTTTCAAGCATGGAACAAAAACCTCCTTGAAAAATCATAGGATTTCTTAAATTCCAAAATCTATAGGGATTCTGAGAGGATTCTAAAAGGGATTTTTAGCAGGTCTATGTTCGAAGTTATATTCCGCGTTACTATTTCACAGTGAGATAAAAGCTCGATACTTAATCAAAGCGGCTCTCCGTTTAGGGATATTTCACGGTGAGGTAAAAGCTCGCGACTTAATCAAAACGGTTCGTAAATGATGTGGACAGTATGACTGCTTGAACGTAAAGACGATTGACAAGGGTAGCGTTGGGGATTATATACGCTCGACAATTCGATGAAGTCACGAACTGTCTTAGAAAACGACTGTCACTTTTGACCAAGGCACGTTGCTTTAAAAATAAATCATATTAATGAGTTTCGGATTACTAGAGTGAAGATTATTCATGTCCCGTTAACTGATACTTCTGGTGGTCGGTCGTGTTTTCTCTAGATCGGCTATATGTAATTTGATACGCGCGACTTTCCTTATTGAATGTCATACAATTCATGCGGGTACTCATGCTATCGTCTGCGACCGTGGACAACGATCGCGCATCTCAATTCTCGACCTTTCAGGAGTTTGGATTTTATACGTTAACTTAGCTATAGGCGATATCTCTAGTCAGACACTTTCGGTTACAATGTTGTCTGACTATGCGCATGGTTCTTCACTAAGTGGGTTATACTTTAATAGTGAGTCTGTCATTATATATCGGTTACTTATTACTTTAATCTAGACATACGTGGGTATTCATGTTCCATATAATAAGTTTTGACTTTATTATTGTCTATGTTTCAGATTAATAGGAATATGCATACATTCGTATGTTATTAAATATACTTAATTATCTTATAGCAGCAGAGTCTGCAATTATAATCTCTCATTAACCGAACATATGCTAACTTATCGGTATTCTCTGATTTATTATTCTTCCATGGTAATAAATGTTATGTATCTTGTGATTTAAACCTTACCGACCGTAGTGCAGTTACCATAGTTAGGTTCAAACTCAGAGAAGATCGGTAATGCTATTGCTTGTAGTTGATGGAGTTAGCCTGAAAGATGAGGGGTATGGTAGGTTGCGCCTAGCTAGGCATTACATCGAATTTTTTAAAATTTCGGGATGTAACACTTTGACCAAGCATATTTTTAATGTCATCAGTATTCATTAAAATTTGAGAAATAGTCGTTCTACCTTATTTATTTACAAGTCCAGGCATACCACATACGTTGTAATTGTTAACAACGGTTATACATAATATATAGCTGCAAGAAGTCGAAATAAAGTCTAAAATGTTGGAAATACTCTACTTGAATCTGTGTTTCAACGAAAAATTTCATTGGGATATAATATAATATTCCGATGATAATACAGATTCCTTCTAATTTAACTTGTATTCAAAACTTAACTCCTCGCTATGAAAAGCGTATATCTGAAAAAAGTATCTGCCTTCGATCTCTCTAGTAGCTTAGTGGTTAAGGCACCCAAGCGGCAACCAGGAGACTTAAGGTTCAATTTCCACCGAGGCGAAGGAGAAAGATCTTTTTTCAGAAATAAAGAATTTTCAATTTATAAATTTTCAAACTCCATCCAGTCGGAAATGACGTTCAGAATTCCTGTTATTAAAGGAGTTACCTTAGATCGATATTGTTGATTTCCAGTTTCACAGTTCGTGAAAGTTATCTACATATGATCGATCGTCACCAAATCCGATGATAATACAGATTCCTTCTAATAATAAAGAAAGTTTTTTAGTTCTACTTCAAAATTAAGAACGAGACAAACATTTTCAAATTCATATAAAGAGAAAGCTCGTTTAAAATCATTTATCCATACATAAATTACTCAGTTTGAATTATATAAATTATTAAATAAAATATAATTCCTAATTTGCGTATAAGTACACCACAGCAATTAAATGCTGGTAACTCTATAGTAAAATAATTCAAGTTCTCGAATAAGAAATGGAAAGTCTTTCAACTGATAAGGATATAAGTTACTATATAATATCGTTTTACATGTTAAGGTTTTAAATCTTTAAAGCTTCCATGCTTCAGGTGATATTGGAGTCCATAAATTCTAGGGTATAAAATTGACAATTTAATTCAAGTATTAATAGAATTTGATATAGAAAGCAGTCAGACCAACATTTAAATCATTAAATTAAATAAAAAAATTATGAAGCATCTAAGGAAGCATAATTTAAAAACGAGTTTTATATTCTGCATTAAAAAAATAATCTTCATTTCATCCCGTTTTTACATTCTCATCTTAATGAGAAAGTATTAGTTCTATGTGAAAATTGAAATTCGCAGATTTCATCAAATCTCCATGTTTTGAGATACCCTTGGTGAGAAAAAAATTATTTTTACGAAGGTCTGTCGATCTTTCTGCAATAAATTGCAGGCACGATAAGTTTTTTGAGGCCTGAAAGAAAAGGAGCAGTTCATTAGCCAGCTATTTTTGATAAATATTCAAAAAATTAGAGCATTTTCAAAAAATGTCAGATCATTTTTTTCAAGATTCAGAAATTCTATGCAAAGTTATTTGCAGTACTTGGAAAGTCAAACAATTTATCCCCACGACTGTTTTCGATTCAGAGAAAATTATCAGAGATATAGCATTGGCAAAATTAAAAAAAAAAAGACGTATAAGATTATTATAACAACTTTTTGAACTTTCGTAAAAAGTCATAAATTCAAATCTTAAACGCACAAAAAAGGACGAAAATTCAAAAATTCCATTTTGCGGTCAAACTATGCAAAATATACAAAAAAAAATAGACAAAAGTTGTTCAGCCAAAAAAGAGCTACACACTTGTTCTAAACATTTTTTTATAAGACGCGTAGTTTTTGTTTTAATCGTGAAAAATGACATTTCAAATATATGAATGAATTTTGGGGAAAAAGGCCCAAGGTACAATGAAATATTTAATAACAAAATTATTTTTAAATTAGATCTTGAAATTTATTTTCAACTTTTTACATTCTCATTCATGAGAGTGTAATGTAATCGTCCAAATTTGCGATATCTGGTATGTCTGTCTGTCTGTCTGTCTGTATGTATGTATGTATGTATGGTTACCTAAATGTTGTAGCCACGCTAACTTTTGAAGGATTTGTCGAATCGCATCAGCCTTTGATAAACTTGTTGAGGGTCCCAAAATGAATGTTAAGTTCGTTAACCAGATATTTCCGACCAAAACTAAAAATTTTAGAGCATTTTCAAAATTTGAAAAAAATTGTTTTTGCAAGTTTCAGAAATTTTTGTCCAAGTTTCTTTCATATTGGAGAGAGTCTTAAAAATTATCCTCATGAAATTTTTAATTTCGATAAAAATTAAAAAAGTTATATGCTTTTCAACATTTTGAAAATTTTCAAAAAATAGAGAAAAAACATATTTTTCTGATAGATGAAAAAATGTCTATCAAAATTTTTACAAGATATAAAATATATTTCAAAACTATTCTTATACAAATTTTTGATTTGATCAAAATAAAAAAAATAAGAGCATTTTCAAATTTGGAAACAAAATGTACCGTTTCATTTTGTTTACATGGTTTTATTTTTCAAAAGCAATCGTCTGTATAATCTAGCTGTTGAGCGCAAAG
Source organism: Andricus grossulariae (assembly GCA_011634705.1). Classification (NCBI taxonomy): domain Eukaryota; kingdom Metazoa; phylum Arthropoda; class Insecta; order Hymenoptera; family Cynipidae; genus Andricus; species Andricus grossulariae. The sequence goes on along the minus strand of JAABKJ010075445.1, from coordinate 107,452,540 downwards.
CGCGAGTATCGCAATGAGAATGTAATCGTCAAGGCCGTAGGTGCTTTGAGAACCCTCTTGAAAAAACTGCAATTTTCCAGCATTATTCTAAGAGAATATTATTAACAATAATAATAAATTGTTTGAACAATCATTAATAACCAAATTTTTCTCTTTAAATAGAGATAGAATGTCGCCGTTTTTTCGATTTTTTTTTCTTTTGTGTCCAATTTTCAACTAGAGTAAGGTTATTTAGGTTATAATTTGTTTATTAATAATTGTTTGAACAATATATTATTATTGTTAATAATATTCTCTTAGAATAATGCACGAAAACTGCAGTTTTTTCAAAAATTTTCCACTTGTGCAATTTATAATTAGAGTGAGGTAAATAATTAATTAAAGTTAACAACATTGATTGTTTAAACAATTTATAGTCATTGTTAATAACATTCAATTTGAATAATGCTAGAAAGTTGCGGCTTTTTTCTGAAATTTTCAACAATTTGTCTACTTTTCAATTAGAGTGGAGTAATAATTAATTTAAGATAACAAAAATAATTGTTTAAAATATTTACCAGAAATAAGAAATGCTTTATTTTTTTACAAGTCAAACAGACGTTTCGACCCAGGTGGGGGTCCTCATCAATGCTTTATTCTTGTATAAAATGGCAAGTTACATTTTATTAAATTGTTGTCTCTTCTTCACTGTCACTCACTTTGTGTAACTTGTAATGTAACTTGCCATTTTATACATGAATAAAGCACTGACGAGGACCCCCACCTGGGTCGAAACGTCTGTTTGACTTGTAAAAAAATCAAACATTTCTTATTTCTGGATCCTAAAGCCAATTACAACATCAACTACGAAGAATCTATTAATCTAAAGGATCGCATTAATTGTTAATAATATTCTCTTTGCTTAATGCTAGAAAATTGCGGTTTCTTCTAAAAAATGTAACTATTTGTCTATGTTTAACTTGGAGTGACTAAATAATTAATGAAATTTAAAAAAATTATTTAAAGAAATTATTATTGTTTATAACTATATTCATTCATATTAAGGCCAGATAGTTACGTTTTTTTTCTAAAATTTTCAACTTTTTGTCCACTTTTCACTTAGTGAGGTTAATAAGTTAATAAAAGTTAGTTAGTTAGTTAGTTAGTTAATAAGAAAGTTAATAAAAATAGTTGTTTAAACAATTTATTATTGTTTATAACTATCTTCTTTTAGATAAGTGTTGGAAAGTTGCAGTTTTTTCTGAAATGTTTAAATTTGCTGTGCCTTTTTAGTTATGAACAAATAATAAGTAACCTCAAAAAGAATCATTTCTGAAATAGTATTGTAATTTTTTAAGTGAATTATTTTTGCTCTTTTACCAATGTTTAAAAAAAATTCACTTAAACAAAAAAGCTATCTTACACAAGAGACAAAAACAAAGAATAGAATAATTAGGAGTAGGTGGGAGAACTAGATCTGTAAATGACTTGTGAAAGTTTTGTTTTGCATCACAACAAGAAGTTTATTGCAAAGCGTAAAGGAAAAATTTGGAATTGCACGTATTTTAATATCACCCCTCCCCCTTCCGCCACCAACCCTAGAGAAAATACGTCTCGTCGATGATAATAAACATATGTAGAAAGATTATATTATATATAACGCATATTTCAAATATCTGTTTTATTTTGGCAAAAATTATTCACAAAAAAGAAAGAGATTGTTTTAAATATGATTCTCTTTAATGTTAATTTATTATTTGTTCATAACTAGAAAGACAAAGCAAAGTTAAACTTGTTAGAAAAACTGCAACTTTCTATTATTTATCTAAGAGAATATAGTTATAAACAATACTAAAATGTTTACACAAACTATTTTTGTTAACTTGCATAAATTATTACCTGACTAAGTGAAAAGTGGACAAAAAGTTCAAATTTGTAGAAAAAAAAACCGCAACTTTTTAAGATTATTAAAATGAAATATTTTTAACAATAATAATAAATTTTGTAAACAATTAATTTTGTTAACTTTAGTTAATTATTTACCTCACTTTAATTGGTATTTGATGTATTAGATACAATTTTCATTTTTAAAAAACGCAAAAAAATCTAATTACACTGGAGTCCATCTTTACGCTCCGTGTCGGGGATACCCTCAATGGCATTGAGGGTAAATCGGGACTCTCTAAACCGTAAACAATCAGGGCCGTGTGAACCATTCCTGTTGGAGTTTTGTCCCCAAAAAATATTTTCTTTGTATTTTTGCTATTTTGGTTTTATAATATAATGAACTTGAAAATGTTTGTTCTCGAAAATCAAACTTGATCAAAGTACTCATTTTTAGGTATGTGACTGCATATAACAGGGTGGCCATTTTAATAGAAGAAAAAAACCGTACTTCATACTGATTATATATTCCGCGAAGAACTGTATTATTTTCTACTATTGCAACGACGTCACCAGTGGATGTTGTTAAAACATTTTGTTCTTCGGTTGCCATAGGTTTAAACTGATTTCTACGTCTTCCTTGCAGGTAAATTGGTTTATCGGCAGGAAAAGTGTACTTTCGAATTTCAAATCGCCGATGTGGATTGGTTTCGGGAACAAGCCGAATAAATTCAAGTTCTCTTAGTTCAAATCCAAGTATGTGGGCAGAAGGACGTCCATAAGAAGGAGACCTGGTCCTGATACGAATACGAGGCTCTGCAGGAACAAAAGACCTTTCAGTGTGATTCCGTATGACAGGAGAATGTGATCTGGCAAGAGAATGTTGTCTTTCAGAAGAAGAAGAAGGTCCATTACAAGGAACGCCAGGAATAGGCTCGCCATTGGGCAGGCAATCGAACTGTAAACTTAACTCTGCCACAAAAAACAAATTAGTTTAAAGTCTCAGTAGCTGAAGTAACTAGAATTTTTATTTTCTATTTGTATAACATTTAAAAATGATTAAATTAAGGTTTATCATCACTATTTTGCTGATACTTATTGAAACTTGTACAAAAAAATCAATTTTACAACCATGAAAAGAGGAACGCCCTCAGCCGCTGTCAGAAGTCAAACCCGAGTCTACTAATTGCCGGTTGGGAGTTTTTACCACTAAACTACAGGGACATAAGTTTTTTCCAGTATCATTTTACTTATACCTCCATAGATAAGTAGCAAGAGATCCTAACAGCAATTGGCAGACTTGGGTTCGATTCCCGACTGCGGCTTGAGGCGTTCTATTTTTCATGGATGTTAAAAAATACGATTTTTTAAGTTTTAATAAGTTCTACAGGACCACAAATCATGAACGTTAATTTAATAATATAAGCGGGTGGAAAATTAAAGATTATTCAATACATTATTATTTATTACGGGAAATAGTTGTCAAATTTGACACTTCTTCGGAGATCGAAAATTCAGTTTTAGGTTTTCGTGTTACAGCTTAATTTCAAGTTTTCTTTCGAAAAGGAAATATCTTTACAATTTCTTACTTGTGCAGTTATGCTCAGAATCGATACATTTCCGGATATCGGAAATCAAATTTAAACTTTTTTACAATTCTTCAGTAATGTTTTCGAATCGTAAAAACGCTTTTCACCAAGCGAAAAAAAATAGTTTCACGACAAAAATTTCTTTGAGAGAAAAAAAAACAATATTTAGAATATGTATGGAAAATATTAGACAAAAATATTCAACCACTTAGCCAAAAAATATAGCCCCACAAAACCGCGTGAATGTGTTTGTAAATGGCAAGGTACACCAGCGACGTATAGTATCGTACCACTTACCGAATGACCTATTAAAAATTGGCCTTGAACTTCAAAGGTAATGGTGTCGTCCAGAATATAGAATAAAACATTTTACAAAGGTAACAGGAAAGCTCACTAAACTCTGTGTTAAATGACACCCATTTGCAGGAATCTAATAATAATAGTCTAATAGCCGAGGCGGTTCTAATAAAACCGGCCGAGTGTTTGAGCTATGCGGAGGTCCTTAGGGACCTCAAGCAAAAGGTAAAATCGGACACCCTGAGTGTAAAAATCAAGGGTGTCCGGGAAACCAGAAACGGAGACGTTCTTGTGGAAGTTGGGCCTGGAGCGGATGGCAGATCTAAGCTGTCCGCTGCCATTAAGGAGGCAGTTGGTGCTAGGGGTAATGTGCGCGAGCTCGTCTCCCGCACTGAAATCGAGGTCCTGGACTTCGACAGCACTAATGCGTTAGAAGATGTTGTGGCCGCCGTCATATGACACTTCGGTGAATCGACAAGCGGCGAAATCAAGGCGGATTTGACGAAAAAGCCCTTTAAAGGTAATCTGAAGGCCTTCGTCGCAGTAAACGAAGATCTGCGTGCAAAGCTGATACACACGGAGCACCTGGAGGCAGGATGGATCTCCTGTCTTGTGAAAAAGAACGCGGAGTTCCTAATATGTTATCGCTTCCTTGGCTTTGGCCACATGGCAGCGAACTGCACAGGACCTGATCAAGCGAAACTTTTCTGGCGGTGCGGCAACGAGGGACATAAGGCGGCAGCGCGCAAAAGCATGCCGCAGTGCTTCCCCTGCGCTGCAGATGAGGAAAGGCTCCGGACAGACCATCGGCCAGGTACGATGAAATGCTGGGCGTTCCGAGAGGCAATTTCGTTGAAGAAGCCTCAACAATGTGCTGCCTAACCGAATACACCCAACCAGGATGCTGAAAGACGGCGAGCACGGAGGGACGGTTTCGCACAAACTGAGTCGGTAATGACGCTAGAATTTTGTAATGTGACTACATGTCAGAATATAAAAATATTCCTAGACATGTCCTGCCGCCTTCTAATTTACAAAACATCAGGTTAATTCTTTGTATTTTCCGGGAGAAGCCCCCTGCTGGTTTAGCACAAACTGACTCAATAACGACGTTAGAATTTTTCTGAAATCCTTTGAATTTTTTTAATCCTTCGAATTCTTTACAATTCTTCTGAGTTCTGTAAAATCTTTTGAATTCTGTGAATTCTTTTGAATTATTTGAAATCTTTGCAGACTTTTGAATTCTTTGAATTCTTTTGAATTCTAATGAACACTTTGATGAATGCTTTCAATTCTTAAAATTATTTGAATTCATTTTAACTCTTGGAATGCTTTTGAGTTAAAATTTTTTTTTGAATTCTTTGAATTCAAAAATTAAGTATTACTCAAGATTAAAATTAAGAACCTGAAATAAAAAATTAATTTGAATTCTTTGAATACTTTTGATTTCTAAGAAGTCTTTTGAATTCTTCAAATTCTTCTGAAATCCTTTGAATTTTTTGATTTTAGAATTCTCCAGAATTCTTTAAATTCTTTTGTGAATTGTTTTGAATTATTTTGAATTCTTTGAAATCTTTGAAATTCTTCGAAGATTTTTTAATTCTTCTAAATTCTTTGAATTCTTTTGAGCTTTTTGATGAATGCGTTGAATTCTTTTTAACTCTTGGAATTCTTTTGAATTAATTTTTTTTTTTAATTCTTCGAATTCAAAAATTAATTATTACTCAAGATGAAACGCAACGACCTGAAATTGAAAATAAATTTCAATTCTTTGAATAATTTTGGATTCTTTAAAGACTTTTGAATTCTTTAAATTCTTTTTAATTCTTTTGAACCCTGTGAAATTTTTTGAATTATTTTAAATCCTTTGAAATCTTTTCAATTCTTTGAATTATTTTGCATTTAAAAATTTGTGGTTTGATTCTTTGGATACAAAAATTAAGTATTACTTAAGTTTAAATACTTTTGTATTCTTTAAATACTTTTTAATTCTTATGAATTCTTTTTAAAGCTTCGAATTCTTTGCATTAAAAATAAAATTATTGGGTAAGCATCCCATTAATCGTGATCTTAGTACCAGTAATGGCGAAGACAATTTTCTTTTTTTGTGCCCACTTTCAATTAATTGAAATTGGATTTCATACCGTGAAATGCTGAAGATAAATGTTTTTTTTTCTTCTAAATGTTACAATTATTGGTACCCACACCATTATTGGGACCTTCACGATTACTGGGACACTTACCTTACTTAAAATTATGATAAGAATAAGAATTCGTCAGAATTCTTATAAATTCTTTGAATTTCTAGAATTCTTTTGAATTCCTAGAATTTTTTTGAATTTCTTCAATTCTTTTCAATTTCTTGAATACTTTTGAATTTATTGAATTTTTTTTAATTCCTTGAATTCTTCTGAACCATTTTAATTCTTTTCAATTCTTTGAATTCTTTTCAATTCCATGAATTCTTTTGAATGCCTTGAATTCTTTTGATTTCTTTGCATTAAAGTATTCAATACGGAGTCGCGTACATGTGTTACGTCATGGAAAACGCAAAATACTGCCTCCTTAATTGAAATCCTCGTTTTAGTTGAGATTGAAGATCTCGCGCAGGGAAGAGGAAAAAGTAGCCAATAAATAAATTATAAATGAGATTCAACAGTTTATTATATAGAATGACAATCAAAACTTATTAATTAAAAAAAGCTTAACACAAGAAGCTGAAGGAAGACTTGTAGACTTTCTCTAATCCTTGGCCAGTACGTTTAAAATAAAGGAAACTCATATATTATGGCTCAAGGGAGTTAGATCGATGAATTTTAGATTTATTAGAATTCAGACTTACCGGTGTATTGATTTTATTGAAGAATCTAAATAAGATTTAGATGATGATTCGTCTTTGAGATCTCTGAGTAGTGGTGTGGAAGAAGGGGTTGTGCACCTTGATGTGTATCCAGAATTATGTGAATCCTTAATTGGGTTTTTTGAAAGGAGTTCACTGGTTAAGTATGGTGGGTCCAATTCCAGATGGAATTCGTTCAAAGTATTCCAAAAGATGGGAAATCCCAACTTCGGGTTTCCCGGTGCACAACACTGTCACAAGGGCACAAACACTAACACGCGAGAAATACCAGTTTGAGACACTAGACACTGGGGAGTTGAATCGGAGAAAATCGTAGAAAAAATAGAGAAGAGCGTTGAACGGAACTATAACTTGTAACTGGTAACTGGCCCATGCTGGTGGAGTAATAGTAAGGAGACCAAACGACAATACGCGTGCGAATGGAAAATGAACCTCGAATTTTTGGACATAGTTTGGCGAAGGACGTACGCTGAATTGCAAAGAAGTTCGCCTCGTTTTGAGTGGAATATCTGCAAGAAGTTTCTGATTGATGGCTTCTTGGCGGTAAATTTGAATCATGACTAACTCACCAATCAGTCAGCTCTAGCAGATATTCCATTCAAAACGAGGCAAACTCCTTTACATTTTAGCGTACGTCCTCCCCTAAAGTACGTCTGAAAAAATGGCGACAAATTTTTCACATACAGTTTTGTCTCCTTACTATTATTCCATGCTGTATATCAGGGTGGGTCGAAAATAAATACTTTTGGAATTCGAAGTCGCTACAGCGCAGAAAAGTAGCGTATTGGGGTCCTAAAAAAGTATAATTAATTTGGAATCAATCGCCATGCAGCTTGGTTACGCGCGCTTAAAAAAAAGGTTTCAAAAATTTCTCGTTTGCAGAGTTTACAAATTTTATTGAGTTTCAATTTTTTTTACATACCTGGAGGTAAGAAAAGTCTTCTTAATTTTTTTCGGAGTTTAATCTATCATTTTCAGAAAGATAATTCCTATTTAATTTACCACTGTTTTCGGAATTTTTTTAACGCCTTTGCAAATAGGAGGAGAATTATTTGAGGTACATGAAAACTTTTTAGTGGCAAAAATGCATTAGAAAATAAATCACCAAGACCCAGGAATTGAAATTGGCAATACAGCGCATTTTAACCATTTTTATTTCGGTAGTTTATGAATTTCAATTCCTGGGTTTGGTGATTTTTTTTCTAATGCATTTTTGTCACTAAAAAGTTTTCATGTACCTCGAATAATTCTCGTTTTATTTGCAAAGGCGTTAAAAAAAAATTCCGAAAACGATGGTAAATTAAATAGGAATTACCTTTTAGAAAATGATAGATTAAAATAAAAAAATAAAAAATTGAGAAGACTTTTCTTACCTCCAGGTATGTAAAAAAAATTGAAACTCAATAAAATTTAAAAACTCTGCAAACGAGAAATTTTCTAAACTTTTTTTTTCGAGCGCGGGTAACCAAGCTGCGTGACTATTGATTCAAAATTAATTATACTTTTTTAGGACCCCAATACGCTAATTTTCCGCGCTGTAGCGATTTCGAATTCCAAAAGTATTTATTTTCGACCCACCCTAATGAGCATTTAGAATCTGGTTTTCGGATGAACGCTGTAAGCTAGCTTTTGCGGCTAGTCGTCTCAGATTTCCACCAATTGTATCACATTCCCCTTTGCCATGTGCAGTAGCGTGAAAGTACCACGCTGCAGGAATACCAAAATCTTGTTCATGGTGTAAAAGGTTTTCAAAGCTATACTTGTTTTTATAATGCTGCCCTGATCCATTAGTGAAGTAGAAAATTTTCTTTGGTGAGAAATTTTCTTTCAAGTGCTCAATGATTAGAGTCTGATAGTTGTATACGGCAACAGTGTGGTGGCTTAAATTTTCAGCTAAGATAGCTATACTCATACGCATTAGCTTATTATTTTTGATACAGTAAATCACTGCCGCAAATATGGTTTTCTGGTAATTATTCCAATGTTGAGACTGGCTAGCATTTTGCACAATAAAAGCAAAGTATTCTGCTAAATCAAATAAAAATAAGGACTCACCCTCTTGCATCTTATTTTTGAGCTTTTCTGCCAACAATCATGGTTCTTTTGCATTATATGAATGGGGTTTCAGCTTACAATTTTTTTTTACAGAAGTCTTCTACGAAAATATTACTCTGAGCTACTTGGGTTTTTAATGAACTTCTATCACTCCGCGTCCAACGTAGAAATGTTACTTCATTGATATAATTTTCAACAACAAATTTTGCTAGATATTATTTCAGTGTGTCTAAATTGGGACAAGATTCTGATTCGTCCGAATAGCAGGCTTCTGAAGGAGTTTTGCAAGTAAATTACTTGAAGCAGTCATGACGACCTTTTAAAATAATGTCACAATTTTCGGTTACTGTTCTATACCTATTGCATTCGACGAACCAGCGAAACGTCCAAATTGAGTGAACGAATCAACTCAAGGATGACGTGCTAGACTGCTACCAGGTTAGGTCGACTATGTGGGGTAAAAATGGTTCCGTTTTTAGCGCCATCTGTGTCGGGTAGGGAAACTAGGTCAGCGTCCATGTGTTATTGCACGTGTGCATGTATACATTGCTCTTGTCTGCGCCAGAATTTTCTTATTTTTAGGAAAAGAGAGATAATAAATGCAAAATGAAGCAAATAAATAACGTGAAATCATGAATGTGACACATATCTTAGATATAATTTTCTAATGTAACAATCACCTGTGGAAATATATGTATAATTTTTATTTAACGATATAGAAAATTTGTGTTGTTGCGAGTAAAACTAATTTAAGATTTTAAATGTTTGCGCTACATACCGATGCCATGACCTTGCCCTTAGCATCTTTTACTTCTCGCTTCCACATTATTTCTTCCTGACGAAACTGTTTGTGGCACACCACTAGTCTACTTACTACTGCAAAATCTTTTCGCGGAATTGCCCTTTGCCATTTTTCGAGTACATTTTTATCTTTGGGAGCAGAAAAAATGTGAGATTTCTCCAAAGAGGATTCGTAGTCCGAATTACATTTCGGAACTACGCATCTATTACCTCTATATCCGGTCATATTAATGCACAAAAGCCTTCTTTAAAATGGTTAATTTCTTTTACGCGCATTATAAATCACTTAAGCTTATTGTTTTCATTAATACTTCATTTTTTATTTGAATATTTCATATAGCCTAATGTATCTTTCAGCAAGAAGCGCAACAGCGCCGCCAGCAGATTAGTTCACGGCTGGCATCAAACTTTAGCCAGCGCTTTTGCACGCGGTCGGATAGGGCTGCATGTGGCTCATAATTCTCATCAGGATTAATGTTCACACGATGGCTCTGTTGTCGTGAATTCCGATTATATTTTATTATTTGTATCCTCAATCGTGCATTTTTTTTAGGAGCATTCATCACTTTTATAATATTTGAACGTATTTCTTGTAAACATAAAAATAGTATTTAATTTCCTTAGGGTTGCCAACATTCGCTCTGGGGGGTTCCCGCCCGTGTCGACAGTCTGTTGATTTGGGTGTGGAAGCGAAGAAAGTGAAAGGAGAGAATAGCGCGAAATTCAAAATTGTAGTGTATCCTGAATGTCCTCAGCTGCCTCAATGTTTTTGAATCAAATAAAGGTACATGAGGCAAACAAATTGGAATCCTTCTTTACAATTGCAGATTGAAGTGGTTTCAGTTTCTTGAAAAAGAGTCATATTTTCTATAATTATTCATATTATATACAGAGCAAACTCTACACAATCGTATTTATTTAGTAAATTAAATATTTTAAATTTAAACTCAACACAGTTTAATCCTAAATCGTACAAACCTTACACAAAATGATAACTTAAATTTTGCGAATGTCTATAAACTGTGCGCAATACAATTCTGCGCAAGGTTTGATAAATTTTTTTTTTTTGATCTACAGAATGAAATCCTACACCGTAAAACTCAACATAAAGTTATAAATTCAATTTCGACATTTAAATAAACGCTAGACAATAAAATTCCACACAAGAATACTCTACTGAATCGATTGAAATGACTTTTATAATTTTAATTTAGAAACCCCTATTAGCTAATTTGATAAGAGAATAAAACTTAATTTTATTAAATAAAAAATAAAATTGTATTGCTTTTAATCCCTTATACCGAGGAGTTGATCATTCAAATTTTTAGCGTACACCAGATATTAAGATTTGAAATATATATTTCTAAAGATTTCAGATGTCTTGGAGTTTTGAAAAGTTTCAAGAAATGTCAACATTTCCGAAATATTTCTAATCATTTCAAGCGATTTCGAGGAATTTCAAGGGTCTTTAGACCAATTCAAGAGATTAAAAAAAATGGTATGCGATTTCAAGGGATTTGAAAATATTTCCAATAATTGTAGACATTGTAAAGAAATTCAAAGACTTTCACAGAATATTTATGAATTTTTACCGACTTTAGAAGATTTCAATGGATTTTTAAAGATGTTAAAAGTTTTAAAGCATTTTCATTAGGTTTCAAAATATTTCAGGGCATATCACAAAATTCTTACAGGTTTCAGTGGATTTTAAAGAATTTTTAGGTATTGCAAAATATTTTAAAAGATTTGAGGGATTTTATTTTAATATATTTCGCAGCACTTCCAAAAAAATTGCAAGTAACTTTAAAACATGGTTACAAGGTTACATAAGATTACTTGGGACTTCACAAGATGACATAAGATTACGTATGGGATTATACAAGATTACATAATATTACATGGGATTACACGAGATTATACAAGATTAGATAGGATTACGTTAAATTAACCGGGATAAAAATCGAGAAAAAAAACGAAAAAAAGCGACGTCAAAAATATAATTGCTATTTAAAATTTTTTCTTAGGTTTGTTGTCGTCTCAAAAATTATGTATCTGGAAAAAAATTGTCTATTATTATTATTATTATATCATTAAGCCGTTTCCCTTTCGGGGTAGGCGTGAATTGCTCGGTTGGATAGTAGTATTTTTTAGATGACAGTTGCTCCCAGTGGGACCCTGCGGTGGTTGTTAACCTTTAGTTTTTAATTATATATATACTATATATTGAGATATACTTCTGGATGTCAATCTTCATGTTTTCCCAAAAATAATTTTGACGCATTCTATTATAAGTCTTCGTAATTCCCTGGTGGCTGCCTATTGCAGAAGAATGAGCTTCTTTAATTAATTCGATACGTTGATCTTTTGTGGGATATAGTGTGATACCCATACATACTATAATTTTTGTAGATGATTCAGCAAAGGTTGCATCAAATGTTGTTAACATTTCATCCCAAAGTACGTGATTAACTTGAGCAGTTTTAGCTACACTATTTGTTTTCAAATTAAATTTGTTTTCTAATGAATACAATGAAAATATTGTTAGCTTTGTACTGTCTAAAATTTCGCTTAAATTCCCGTCTTCAATAGGCAGACGTATGTGGTACTGTTGATTATTTTTAATACATTTTGCGACTCCTCTTTGAAGGTTTACAAATTTGGGTAATTTTTATCTTTTTGCTAAAGCTCTTGAACCTTTATCACGAGATTTCCGTCAACTGAAATAAAATATGCTTTATTGTCTTGCCGTATTGGTAGTTGATCACGGCATTCTACGACGTTCTTTCTTGTAGTACTTCGTTTATCTGGTAAAGTATGGGGTGGAGGGTGTTTGGATGCGGGCTTCAATAGAGAAAAATTTCCATCTTCTGGAACATTTTGTTTTTAGACTTTCTTCATTTCATATTTGTTAAGTGGTTTTTATTCCTCTTTATAAGGAATTTTTTCATCTGCTTCATCCACAGATTTTTGGGCCTCAACCAAAATTTCAAATTCTTCTTCATGTGAGTCATTAGAGTTTTCATCATCTGTTGATAGGTATTTAAATTCTTCTTCGGTTTATTCTGAATATTTTGGGTTATTTTTTTTCATATATTTTGTCTTCTTAGATTCCTTTGCTGGAATATGAACCAAATCAAAAAGGATTCCTTCAAAATCCTCCTGGTAAGAACTATCAGAGTCTTCAAGACTCGAGTTTCCTGAGTTAACTTTCTCCGTATATTTTTCTTTCTTAGGTTCCTCTGCTGGAATATATATTGGATCAGACAGAGTTTCCACATCTGAATCTTCTTCTAGGTCCTTCTCTTCTTCTTTTTATTCTTCATCTTCGACTTCTATTTCTTGGGCAGCATTATTTTTATTTTATTCTTATGATTAATTTTCTGATTCTTGTTCATTTTTTTCTCATGCACTTGCTTTTTTGATGCTGCCCTAGTTATCATGGCTTTCCATTGCAACGCTGGATTATTATCGTTGAATGGATTTTTTTTATTCAAATTTCATGGATTTTATCTCAATGTCTTCTATATTATTACCATATTCAAAAAATTCAGATTTCCTTGATTTCATATAATTTATTATGGTTTCATTTACGGCTAATTTCAATTTCCATCTCGTAACTCTAGGGCATGGATCTCTTGAATTCTGAAACCATACCAGTGGTTTGTGGTCAGTGACCAAAGTAAATTTTCGTCCATAAAGATAAGGTCTAAATTTCTGTACCCCATGAATAATTGCTAAGGCTTCTTTTTAATAAGTATCGTTTTTTTTTTCTGCATGGTTCAATGTTTGCGAAGTATAATTTACTGGTCTATATTTTCCTATGGTTCCCTGAGAGAAAATTGATCCTATCGCATGTCCAGAAGCGCCTGTGGTCAAAATAAAGGGTTTAGTGAAATCCGGCGCTGTAAAACAGGTTCTTCACAAAGTTTTTTCTTTAAAATATCCAATGCATTTTGTTGTTTTTCCGTCCAATTAAACGGGGTGTCCCTTTTTAAAAGTTGTCTCAGCGGACTGGCAATTTTTGAAGATCCGTCAATGAAACGTCGATAATATCCAGATAAACCAAGAAACTGCTTGATATTTTTCTCATTTTTGATGATGGGGAATTTTCGAACTGCTTCGAGTTTTTTAGGATCTGGGCATATACAGTCTTTATCAATAATATGACCTGAATAACCTACTTCAGGCCTCAAGAATTCGCACTTGTCTGGCTGTAATTTCAAATTAGCAGAACGTAATCGGTCCATGAGGTTATTAAATTGTTTCTCATGTTCATCAAGAGTATCAGCATATAAAATTATTTTATCGAGATAAGCAAACAATTCTGTTCCTGGTGACCCCGTTAATACTAAGTCCATTAAACGCTGGAATGTAGGTGGGGCATTTTTCAAACCGAAAGGCATACGATCAAACTCATAATGCCCGTAGGGGGTGGAAAATGCAGTTTTGTGTGGAAATGTCCTTCTTCGACATCGTCTGCGTAAATGCCTGGCAATCCGTGACAACCTTGAAAGGTATTCCAACCAAATACGAGCGGAACTTCTTAAGCGCTCTGACAATCGCCAAGACTTCCAACTTATAGCTGTTGTATTTTTCTTCCGTCTTAATCGATTTCCAGCTAGCAAAATGGATCGGATGTAGTCTTCTATCCTCGTCGTCTCCTTGCAAAAGTATCGCCCCCAACCCCAAGGACGAAGCGTCTGTGTGCAGCTCGGTCTCGGCATTAGGCGAATACAATGCAAGTACTGGTTGCTTACACAACGCATCTTTTAACATCTTAAACGCTTCTCTTCCATCCTTTCCAAACTGAAAACATACATAATTTTTAGTTAAATTCGACAAAGGTCTCGCGATACTAGCGTATCCAGCTATAACTTTGCGGACAAATCCGGTAAGTCCTAAAAAACTCTGTGCCGACTTAACACTTTTCGGTTCAGGGAATTGTTCTATAGCTTGCGTCTTCTCAGTTGACGGTCTAATTGTACCCCCCTCTACAATGTAACCTAGGTAATCGACTTTTGTTTTTAAAAATTGACATTTCTTCCAGTTAATCGTCAAATTATACTCGCTCGCAATTTTTAAGATTCTTTCCAGTCGTTCTAAACTATCTACTTCATTTACTGAAGGTACAATCAAATCATCCATATAGATTACAACAATTCCACTAGCCGCTACACCTTTAAACATAATGTTAAGGGCATGTGACACGCATAAATACCTACCTTACCAGCCTCACTTTTTCAATTTTCTGAATTTTTTTCTGAATCTAAGATTTTTTTTTCTGAATAAAAGATCGAGCTGAAACTGTTAAATGTATGAGAAGACAATAAACAACGTTTACGTACTTTATACGAGGAGGAATTTCGCAAAAAATTATTTTCGACGAAATTAAAACTGGGTGAAATATCGGCATCAAACTTTGCGAAATGCAAGAGCCCACAGTAAAGTACGTTTATGTACATAATTTGAGTATAAAAGATGCAAAAAGAAAAATTCCAACTAAATGTCAATTCCAATTGCCAGTTCGGTCGTTATTCCCGATGGGCATGAAAATGCGAAGTCTCGCGGCCACTAAACGAAGCTCTATCAGCTGGCTCGCCTACATCTGAAATGTGGGGTCCACGATGAAAAAAATTGATGATGCTGTGTTCTTTCAATAATATTTTTTAAAAGTTGTGTCCAGCATAAAAGTTGAGTAAAATACGTTGTTTCAATGTTGAATTACATAAGTATTGAAATCGTAACATGCACTGGCAAAGTTGTTTTGTGTATTTTGTTACGGAACCAACAAGAACCGCACTTGACTTGCTTTTAAAATTAGTTCCCAATATTTTTGTATTACAACACTAAAACTCCTGAAACTGCATTACTTCACTCCAAAAAAATAATTGACAACAGTAATGTTAATAATCGTGGACAATATATGAATATTGTAAGTCATTCAAATACGACACAAGAACCTAACCTATGAGCATTTTCACAACAATCTTTTTTCGCTATACTCTGCCAACGCATTGTACGATCTGAATACTTATTATACCGTTATTATAATCAAGAATTGAAACAATATATTTCATCAGCTTATATGCGTGACACCACTTTTAATGAATGATGTCAAATTATAGCAATCCCGAATCCAAGTTACATATTTTGTTTCAACCCGAAAATTTCAATGCACAAGAACGTATTTTCTACAAAGCAGATGAATTTTCGAACAGCTAAGATCAATTTAACAAAATAGTTGAAGTTTTAACAAAATATTTGCATTTTTTACCATAAGAGAAATTTTCAGTAAATTTTTAACCAAATGGTTGAATTTTCAAAATAAAAAAGTGGTTTAAAACCAACAATAAAACAGATAAATTTTGACGTAAAAAAATCGTTCTCAATAATAAAAACATGAATTATCAACCAGTTGGATTCAATGAAAAAAAGACAAATATTGAACAAAATAGTTGATAAAATAATTGTTATAGAATCCATTTCAAATCAAGCAGATTGGGCTTGAAGACGGTTGGGAGCAAAGCGGATTTGAAAAAATGCTTATCTGAAGCTTGGGAAAATGGTGACGACGACGAAGAGCGAGTAGTACCCAAAAACACGAGTGGATGCAGAGCACTTGGCTCCCGAACATTGGCTGCCCCCACCATTGACGCACGGCTCTTCGATGGTTCATTCCAAACGTTCCTCGACGTTTACAATATTAAGAACAAACTATTTGAAAATGCATTTTGGAACGAAATCTCTTAAAATTCTTTGGATTTACTTTCACGGCCATTTTTTAAAATGTAAGAATCAATATACATCGCTAAATGATTAATAAATTAATATCTATTATTTAAAAAAATCATATTCCAATCCGATTCCCAATTCATTGAACATGTATTTGCACTGGAATATTTAAATACATTTTTATAGAAAAAGAAGAGCGTGTCAAAATAGATTGCTAAATAATTGAAACATATGTACATTGTACATGTCATTTTAAAAATTGAATTCAAATTCTCAATTCACGGCCATTTTTGTAAATCTGTGAATCAACAAACATCGCTCAATCATTCAAACATTATCACATTAGAACGTTTAACTAATTCAGAAAAAAAACAGCGCACGACAGAACATCACTGAATAATTAAAATATATCCACATATAATTTTGAAATTTTAATTAAGAAACATGCCTCCCATTTTTCGTGGTTACTTCAGCGATATATTGAGTCCCATTCCTCCATGCCTCAGGAAATAAAATTGAAAAAATTCAAAATTCGATAAATTAAAGCTTGGAATCTACTCTTTAAAATGAAACCAAGAACATAATGGAATATTCACTTGTTCTCGACTTATAATAAAAAATATGGAAACATGTAAAAGGCGAAAATCTGTTCGTCGATCGGCAGTCGTATGTCGAATTTAAATCTTTGTTAGCATGCGAAAAACAACAGACCAAAAATGTAGTCACCAATGGACCGTCCGATTTTCGTCTTGGTTATGCTTCCACATTTTCCATGCCAATTCGAGAACCAGTAGATATTTTACCATGTTCCTAATCTCATTTGAAAGATGATATTTTCAACTTTAATTAAGACAACCTTACATTCTTTCCCATTTCCTTCTTTGGAGCGTGCAAAAAGTTGAATTTGATAATCGAGAATTGGTAACAAACATTTAAAATCATTATATGATTAAATATTTGAGCTAGACGTCACAATCATTATAGGATAGTTGCAAATGTCATGGAGATTAGCATAGTTAGTACATACTTATATGGGAATGCCTACGACTTTTTAGAAAAAATATTCTAAACATAAAAGTAAGTTATGAATGTATAAATAGTAATATTTTTCAAGCGTAAAATTCATTTGAGCAATTATGTTTTATCATTTTATCGTTTGAAGACCTTTCAGTTTGACGAAATAAAATCAACTATCAAAAATTTTAAGTTATAGTGCCCAATCCTTATCAAATCGATTCGATAATTCAACCTGAAATTTTAGTATATCTTTTTTTATTGTAAATATGTACCTACTACGCTAACCTTCCTGACATTTCCATCTATCCTGTCATAACCATGGCGTCATGCTAGAATACTCAATTGTAATAGAGGTATGGATACATAAATAATCTTTGATTGTACAGATCATAGCTAATATTAAATAATATAATATTAATGTCAGTAATCAATTCCTGTTATCACACGAAGGAAAAATTAAAATTCAATAACTATGTGGTTCAATATTGTTAAAAAAAAGAGTTTACAACGTAAAAATTAATGAACAAATATTCTCATTGAAACATCCAAATAAATTTTACTTTATATTTCATGAAAATTATGACTATAATTAATGTTTATGATTAATTTCATAAGTAACTCAAACATATTTACATATAATTGTGTGAATGAAATTGAGATACTCATTCCAAAATAGCACAAACATTTAATAAAATGATATAGTTGCAACAGAGATATTTTAAATATAAATAAACATTAATTTTACAAATCATAACCAATACTCAACTACATAACCTTGAAATAAATAATTAATTCATTTCCCTCAATATAGAAACATTATAATTCGATCTTTATGCAATTTAATATTGTAACAACACTGATCAACTAATAATTAATTAATCAGTTTCCAACATGAAAAGCAATAAAGACTTATTCCCATTAAAACATTTAAATAATGTTCATTTATTATTCTCCGAAAAATTATCATTATTATTAACCTTTTAAATAAATTTCATGAAAAATTAAAACCTAATTTTGAAAATTGAATGTAGATACTTATTTCATAACATTACGAAAACTTACAAAAATTACATAATTGGAATAGAGGTATTTTGAAAATAAATGAACTTTCATGATATAAATTATAGCCAATAATCAATTACATAACCCTAATGTAAATAATCAATTTATGTTAGTTAATATGAAAAAATTAGAAACCAATCTTTATGTGATTTAATATTGTGCAAGAAATTAATCATCTAATAAACAAATAATGAGTTCAGAACATGCAAAGCATTAAATCATTGTTTTCATCGAAACATTCAAATAATGTTAATTTTATATTCTGGCATACTACTCTAGCTTCCTGCACGTCCATGCATTTTTTCATGCAAGCTCTCGTGTTCCTATGGCTTCTTATGTATCTTTGAATTAATGTCTCATTCACACAATAAAATGGACATTTCAAATCCCGATTGTACAATCACATATGTGAAACTCGATATTCAAAAATGAGCATTTTTTACAATTATTTCTATTTAAAGTGGTGTAACGATATTTTATTGAAAACCGGATTGAAATTTCATTACTTATACGTTTTTTATATCTTAAATCTGAAGTTTTGGCAATTAAATATACAAAATAATCCATTTTAATGAAAAAAATCATCGAAAACTTTATGCGAATTTAGAAACACTTTTGCTTTTTAAATAATCTTGGGCGGTTAAATTAAAACTTTCAAATGATCTAATAAATTTTCGCTTGAAATTAATATTTTTTAAAAGCGTTTTAATATAAAATCATAAAGTTTCCAAGAAGACTTAAACTTTCTAAAACTTTTAGGTTGTGTAAGTTTTTGTTCACCTGAAGTTGGTATTAATTAACAAAAATGATCATCTAGATTTGCAATTTTCAAGAATTTTTGTTTATGTTGGCGTTTTACACCGAAAATTGATATTTTTAATAAAAAATTATTAGATTTAAAAGATTACAATTTTTCATCAATTTACGTTTTTCGGTTTCATTCGCGTCTTTTACCAATTATCTTTTTTTTATGTCATTATATTTGAAAGGTTCATAATTTTTTAACAATTTTAGGTTACCTTAACACTTTACATATTAAAATAAGCATTTTCAATACCAAAGAAATTAGATTTAAAAAAATAGTCACAAATTTTAACAATTTTAAGTTACGTTAGCATTTTACAACAAAAACTGGCATTTTAAAACAAAAATCAACGTAGTTCGAACAAGATTTGCAATTTTTGAACATTTTCAAATTATATGAACCTTTTTCACAGGAAATCGATCTTTTAAACACAAATAATTAAATTTGAGAGGTTTATAATTGTTGGAAAATTTTAGGTTACGTTAGCTATTTACACCAAAAATTTATATTTTAAAACAAAAATTATTATCATTTGAACAACATTTAGAATCTTTTAATAATTTTGGATTATGTTAGTATTTTTCGCAGTAAATTGGAATTTTTAATACAACAAAATTAGATTTCAATGATGATTCACAACTTTGAACATTTTTAGGTTATTTTATCGTTTCACATAAAAAATTGGTATTTTAAAATAAATTGATTATAGTTAGAACGTCGGAATTTCGGTATTTAAAAAAAATATATATATATATCAAAGAAGATTCACAACTTCTCAAAGATGATTTACAATTTTTGAACAATTTAAGGTTATGTTGGTATGTTATAGTGTTTCTGTCGTCGAAAATTTGGTATTTTTAATTTAAAAAATCATACGACTTTTCAAATTATCATTATTCTTCAGATTACGAGAATTCTAGATCAATCTAAAAAATCTATGCCTCCTTCCTCATATTACTCCTTTCTTCGCCGAGCGAGTCACGCCTATCCTGAAAGGGAAACTGCTTAATGATATGATAATAATAATCATTCAGAATCATTAAATTGACAATGTTTCATTTTGTTGGCGTTTTATACTGGAAATTGATATTTTCAATGAAAAATCATTGTATTACTAAGAAAATAAAAACAATTTTGAACAATTTCGGGCTATGCTCGCGTCTTTCCCGGAAATCGGTATAGATTTCGAAGAAGATTTTAGATTTTGGAACAATTTTAGGTTATGTCAAACATTTTTACAGGCGCGTGTTTGTTTTATAGTTTCTTTAAAAACTTCTTTGAGCTATATCTTATTGGACAGCTTGATGCCCACGAATATTTCCCAAATTCTATTTTCCCTAATATTTATTTTACCTGAAATCACTTGCAATTTGCTATAATTTTTATTTACCGTAATTGCCACTTTACCTAATTTTTATTCTTCCGAATTACCGGGTGTCATAATTTTTATATTTACGAATTACTACTATTTACCATAATTTTTATTTTTCTGAACGTACTATATGACATAATTTATATTCTATAGAATAAACATATAACCTGGGACTCATTCAACTAAAAAGCCATCTGACACAATCCCCAAGTCATCGGAACTGCATGTAACATGAATTTTATTCTTCCTAAAATGGCGTCCGGCATTCTGATTGGCTGAATCGAATTTCGCGGAAATTACTCAGCCAACCATTTCTTTCTCAGAACAAATCAAGACCTCCACAGTATTTTAGGCATTTCTTCTCTTTTTACATTTTGAAGAATATTTCAGAGACGAAAAATTTCCCCCCCCCCCCCCCCACAGAGCTTAACCAGAAAGGGAAATGACTTAATGGTATAATAATATTTAAAAACTCTTTTAATTTATGTTTTCATATGTTTCGAAGGCAAAAATTTTATTTTTATGTTGCAGTTCAGTCACGGAAAAGAGTAAATGGCTAGATTTACCATTTAACATGCATCATTTAAACTCTGAACAATTACAATTTGAAACAGTAAAATTGATTGAATTGCAGGCAAAAGTCTGTTCAGAGTTCAAATGATGCATGTTAAATAATAAATTCAGCCATTTACTAAAAAATTAAAATTTACTAAAAAACTTGGTCACGGAAAACAGCAAATGTCTAAATTCACCATTCAACATGCATCATAAACTCTTAACGCATTGTCTGTGGAATTTAGTAAATATTAAAGTGTAAACTAGCCTTGTTTATGATTTTCCTTGCACAACCCAGGAGAAGAGAATTTATTCAATCAATTTTTTTTTAATCGAAACATTTAAGAATGCTGATTCACGCAAATTGCGCTATATTTATACTGAATTTAGTGTACACGTACATGAAATTTCGTATACGCTTATACTAAATTCAGTAAAAATATACTAAATTTACTGTACACTGGTATACTAAATTTAGTACAGATTTTTCTAACAGTATTCGTTGCATTGAATTCCATTGAATGGAAGTGAATTGGTAAAGGTGGCGAGTTGTGGCTTTGAATAAGAAAATGTTGTCAATTTAAATGATTAAGATATAAGTATCATTATAAAAATATAAGGAATTCTTGTTGATATTATATGCGTATATTATAAATTACTGAGCAATATCAATTTATAATAAAATCTGCAATATCAGCTGATATATTGAAAACAGTGCACTAGAGGCAGGCGTTCGGTCGTTGGTGTCAGTTGGCGTGGTGCTCCAAGAGCCAAGAGATCCTGACGGCTGCTTTGTGTTTCTCTCTCGATATCTCGAGCATTCGTTTCGTGTGGTGTGATTTTTAACGTTACATTAAGACAAACTTTATGGTGGAGAATTCATTAAGTTTTCTTCGACGTGCAAAGCGACTATTTTCATGGTTTTCACAATGAAAATAGAATTCGCGACAATTTTCACTATTATATTCGTAATTAGCGCATCAAAATACATAAGAATAGTGAGTTTAAAAAATCGGAGGTATGCGCTTTTCGGAAGTTTATCCAATTTTTACAATATACTAATTGTATATTCTTACTAATATACAATTAGTATGAACTAGACATTCTAAGTTTTCTTTTAATATGGATTTCATGAAAATCTGAAGTTAAGTGTTTTGAGATTCAGAATTTAAATTTTTAATTTTAAAAACTATGGAAAGGACAAATATTTTTAAGAAATGATTGTCAGTATCGCGCCGTAAAGCTAGTTAAATTTGCTTTTGAGTCCGTTAATTAAAAAGTTTATTGATTTGGTATTATCACAATAACACTCTATTGAAAAATGGTTTACACACGAAGGAGTACCAACTTTCACCCCTATATCTAGATAATCATGCAATATTGTGGTTTATGGTTTTGCACCTACAATAAGGTCCTATTAGACTACATTATACAATGTACCATAGTTTCAAGGAAATTGGAATACGAAATATGTTTCAGGCAGTGCCCTCATGTGAAATAGAATGCCCCTTTCTCATATTCAATTTTTTCGGTCATATAGTATTTCTGCCATAACTCATTGATGATGATGAAAAAGTAAATATGGCATCTCTGAAAATACTGGCAGCATTTCAGTATCTTTAAAAATCGAATTTAATAGACTGGCCACTAATAAAAACTGGCTTTTTCTAGTATTTTCTCTAATATTTGGTGACACATTATACAATTCACGTCCACATGTTGCACGACGAAAACAGTTTTCTAAAGTTACAGGATTTTCAGTTAAACTAGGGGCAGTCTAGCTTTCCTGTAAAGTTTTTCTCAGTCTCTATACACTATCTGCATATGTAGATCAGGCCCGGCGGAACAGGTGGGGTACAGTGGGTAGTACTACCCACCTGGAAACTAGGAAGGTGGGTAATTACCCACATGGAAATTCGAGCGAAAAAAACATGTATTTGTATTTTGATCCATTTTCATAATATGCGCGCGTCAAGACCAACCCGTACAGAAATTGCGACTCGGTTCTGGTAGGGTGCTAGTCATATTGCCCTAACTTTATTAGGGCACTGAACGGGAAATCAGGAAAGGACTCGACAAGAACGTCACGCTTTGCACAAAAGGCGCTAGCCTAGACTCATTGGCCAGATTCAAGCGAGGGTGCCTTTCTAGGATAAACGATTCTCGTTAACCTCAAGCAGGGAATCTTCAGGGATAGCGGACAATTCTCCACCTATCAAAAAATGGCACGGTGTCAGTACCCTCAAATCCTCTGGGTCATCCGAAAGGGGAAGCAAAGGCCGATAATTGAGACACATTTCAATTTGACAATTCAATGTACTCAATTTCTCGAAGGTGGGGAAACGATTTCCTAAAACACGTCGCAAATGGTGCTTAACGCTTCACACTCCTGATTCTCAGAGTCCTCCGAAATGCGCAGCCGCAGGCGGAATATATTTCCAACGAATCTTGTCATTATTTAAGTAAGATTAGACATGAGAACTCTTCGTAACTCGGGAAAACATCTCAGCTAATTCCCGATCTGCCCCTTTAAAATTGGTGCCATGATCACTATAGATCGTAGAAGGCAATCCACGTCGAGCAACCATACGTATCAGAGCTGCTATAAAAGCCTCTGAAGTATAGACGCTTACTACTTCTAAATGGATCGTACGTACGGTAAAACATACGAATACTGCGATGTGAGCCGACTGAGAAGCATGACCACGACCTTTTTTCAATTTGATTTTCGAAGGTCCGGCATAATCTACCAAGACATGTGTGAAGGGCCGTGAAGGGCGCGAAATTCGATTGGCAGGCAAAGCCCCCATTAATTGCTCGGAGACAGCCGCTCTTAAACGAGAACAGGGAATACAATGGTAAATTACGGATTTGACTACCTGTCTTGTTCTCAAAATCCAAAAGCGCTGTCGAATGTGAGTCATGGTGAGCTGAGTGGCACCATGTAAGCATTTTTCATGATAGTGACGAACTATGAGGGTCACAATCGAGTGTTTTTTGAAAATAGCTGGATAGCGTCGATTGAATTCCAACGGAGCATTGCTTAACCTTCCTGCGACTCGTAGAATTCCGTAACTATCAAAAAACGGACTCAAAGCTAAGAGAGAATTTGACTTTGGTAACGAACTCTTCTTTTCCAACAGCGATATTTCTGAAGGAAACAAACGTCCTTGAAGTAATCGAACACATATCTTTTCTGCGTCCAAACAATACTCCAAAAGCAAAGGATTATTTTCCGAATCGTTCTTTTTTCTCATGAGTGGAACTCTAAGGGTTAGGAATTTTAAAACATAGGAAATAATTTGTGGCACTTCGGCGGCGCAATGAGTATTCACTCGAACCCCTCCAGTCGTATCTGAATCAATTAGGGTTTGCGAATCAGGCCACAAGTTCCTAGGCTGGTTCAACCACAAAGGACCCTTCCACCAAAGTTTATTTTCTAGGAGTTCTGCTGGCTTCGCACCGCGTGAAGCCAAATCGGCGGGGTTGTCCTGGGAACTCACGTGACGCCACGATTCTATTGGGGCCACTGATTGAATCGTAGCGACGCGATTCGCTACGAAAGTCGACCAAGAAGAAGGATGCTTCTTCAACCAAGCAAGGACTATAGTGGAGTCGGTCCAAAATAGTGAATTCATGTTTTTAAATTCCTGAATAGATCTGATCACTGATACTAATTGCGTGAGCAGTAGAGCACCAGATAATTCCAATCGAGGAATTGACAGAGTCTTTAGAGGAGCCACTTTGGTTCTACTCGAAAGCAACGTCGAACGTACTTCTCCTGAACGAAATACCAATCGCACGTAAACAACTGCAGCGTAAGCTCTGCTTGATGCATCCGAAAATCCTTGAAGAGTAGCATCAATGACTTCTCCTCCTTGTCCAGTCCAACGGGGTATTGGACATTGTCTCAATTTAGGGAGTTCCTCACAATAAGATTGCCAATCATCAATCAAGACTTGTGGAAGAGTCTCATCCCAACTGAACGATTTCAACCACAATTTTTGCAAAAAAATCTTAGCAACAATTACAACCGGGGAAACCCATCCCAAAGGATCATAGAGACGAGCGATCACCGATAAAACTGAGCGCTTTGTCACAACTGACGTTTCAATTGGCTCAATTTGATACCGATAAGTGTCTTGTGCAGGGACCCAAACAATCCCAAGTACCTTTAACGACTCATCTTCCTTAAGCGGTTTCTCAATTGCAAGCCCATGGTCATTAGGATCAATATCCTCAATCAATGTCGCAGAATTGCTAGCCCATTTCCGCAATTGGAATTTTCCCTTGTGAAGAAGAGTTTTCACTTCCTCACGTATTTTGAGAATCTCTTTTTTCGAATCAGCTCCGAAAAGACAGTCATCAATATAGATTTGCCGAGACAGAACATTTGAGCCCAAGGGCAATTCGGCACCTTCATCCTTCACTAGTTGCTGAATAACTCGCAATGCCAAGTATCTAAAATATCTATACCTTAAACCTATATACCTATCTACCCTTCACCTATATACCCATCCACACATCACCACTTTACCACCGAGCAATTCACGCCTACCCCGAAAGGGAAACGGCTTAATGATATAATAATAATAATAATAACATGAGCACAATATTTAACCGTAGTTTTCTATCTAAATTACCCTTATGAAAAGGTATAAATTAGCTATGAAACATGCTGTTTCCTAGTAATATAAAAATGACGGAAAAAGAATAAGGAAAAGAGTAAGAAGTTGGCTTGGTTGTATCCATTCTATGTTTCCTCTTTTTGTCTTTGTTATATAATTGTCTCTAATAAGCCAATCGTACAAGACTTTTTCTAAATTTACTAATCAGAGACATGAACCCATAGAATAAGAATAAACGATTTGAAATACGTTTTTATCATTTTATATGTCAAAGTACACCCATCAATTCAATTCAAGATGAATTAAATTTAAAAAATTTAAATTGTAATTCGTCAATTTAGAATTGACTGATTAGTTTTATCATTGTATTCAGAATTAAAGGATAAATAAATTGTTCGGCAATTTTAATACTATAGAGTCAAATTTTCTGTATTTAATAGGATTATTGCTTATTGCTGAAAGGATAAACGAAAATGGCTATTCTGGAAAATGTAACAAATTGAATTTGCTGCTGATTACACCTCCTGTTACAATCACTGCGTCGTAATGTAGTAAAACCTCGATAAATTCGTGCCGTGGGCAATTTACTGCAACAGTTATAATTAATAATGACTGTTCAGATATAATTAACAACCCTAGTTGGTGTTACATTTATAATTATTAATGATAGCCATTTAGTAAGAATATTGTGCATCCTACGCAGGTTGTGAATTGTTCTGACTGATGATGCAGTAGGGTAAAGTGGCCTAGTTTTTCTTGCCATATAATATAGCATAAAATAGGATAATGGATATTTTTATTCATTAAGTATAGTAATCATTAGAGAAACCTAGACCTTAATGTGGTTTTTAAATATATTCTAGTTACTGAATGGCAAACAAAAATTATTATCTCTTCTAAAATTTTTTATGATATAAATGGTCCCACAAAATCATTTTCATAAAGTGTAAAGAAAAAATTTGTTGTATGTCACTTAACCCAAGTACTTTAACATTTGAACCACGCTGCCTTTTTGAATTTATTCTGTAAAAGTTGATATTTTATCAATTTCTTAACTTTGCAATAAAATTACTAATACTTGAATAATGGTGCATCGAATAAACGAAAAAAATCAAAACCTTTTAGCTTAGACCAGAATTCAAAGGGTCTCTTAAGGGTTATTTAAGGGTTCGGATCAGAACCGGGCCCTACAATTTTTTTGTTTAAAAAGGACCCGACTCGGAATTCGAAAAACATACGTCATTCATTCAACTTTTACTGCATTTTGAATCTCATTTACTAACTGTAAAGTGCTTTCATGTTTTTAAGTAAACAGTTTTTAAAAAGTAGGGTAGAGACTGTATTTTTTGTATTATTATTTATTTGCACAAAGTCCCTCCAAGGAAAAGAGTACATAGAATCTATTACTGAGTGAACAGCGATTAGAGTTACAAAGTACGATTCCTTATAATTAAATGAAAGTAGTTTTAAAGTTGTATATAAGTATTAAAAAATATCTTAATTGGTATGATGTACGGTAGTCTAGGTGAGAGAAAAGGTAAGTTAGGAGCTGAGAGTAAAATAGTAATACTGTAGAAGATGGAAGAAGAAGACAATTTCTGGTAATGATACGTATAGTAGTTAGATAAAGCTACCAGTGTGTGATTTCCAGAGTTGGATTAGAGATATTTATTTAATATTTAAAAAGAGAATGCTTAAATAGATATTGTGAAGACGCATTTCTGATTGTCCGCGGTAGTTTGTTCCAAAGGCGAGACCCACCAACTATGAAGGCCCTTTAGAATTTACATGTATGGTATTGTGGTATTTGTTAAATTGAGATTCTAAAAATGCACTAGAGAAATGAAGGGGAAAGAAGATAGCCAGGCTCTTCTCCAAATTTCTAACTGCGTTATAGTTTCTTGTAACTACGTCGCATTTTGTCACGGCCTCAGTTTCTAGCCACATGGTTGTCTCCTTCACCCTTTGTCGCTCTTGACATCGCTCTCTCTTTTGGGCCCTCTCGCTCATTCTCTTCGGGAGGATGCTGGATCCCTCCCTCGACCTAGTTGCTCCCTGCATTGCTGGTCAGTAGTCCTTCAGCCTTCGATCCGTATCGATTTCTGAGCGTTTCTTTTTAGTCGCAAACCAAAGATCGCGAACGTTATAAAACAATGGAATTTTCACCCAAAAAATACAACTTTGTGAAAAATAGTTGAATTTTCAAAAAAATAATCTTTATAGTTGAAAATTAATCTTCTAGGTTAAAAATTCGCCTTTCTGATTCAGAATTCACAAAGTTTGTTAAAAATTGATAATTTCTAATTGAAAATTAAAATATTTTGGTGGAAAATTAAACTGTTCAATTTAAAATAATTGTTATGTGAAAAGATCGTTTTTTTGGCATGAAAATTAAACAATTTGGTGGCTTTTTTTCTCTTTCTGAACCAAAAAATTTTGTTTGGTTGAAAATTTAACCATTTTCTCAAAAATCCTTCTTTTTTATGAATTCAGAGAATTTTGTTACAAAATAATGCAATTTTCACTAAAAAAAAAAACAATTTTGTGTAAAATAGTTGAATTTAAAAAAAAAATCATCTTTTTGGTATAAAATTAATTTTCTTGGTTAAAAATTCATCTTTCTGATTCACAATTCAACAAGTTTCTTAAAAATTGATAATTTTTAGTAGAAAATTATTCTGCTTAGTTAAAAATTCATATTTTTGATTCGGAATTCACCAAATTTCTTAAAACTTGATAATTTTTAGTTGAAAATTAAACTATTTTGGTGAAAAATTAAACTGTTGAATTGAAAATTAACTTTTTTGTGGAAAAATCGTATCTTTGGCATAAAAATTAAGCAATTTGGTTTATATTTTTTTTTCTGGACAAAAGGTCTTTTTTGGTTGAAAATTCAACCATTTTGTGGAAAATTCGTCTTTTTTGGATGAATTCAGAGAATTTTTTTACAACACAATGGAATTTTCAACAAAAAAAGTAATTTTCAACAAAACAGTTCAATTTTAAACCAATGAAATGAATCTTAAACCAAAAATAATTTTTTTTTACAAAATAGTGCGATTTTCACCCAAAAAGATAACTTTGTAAAAAAATTGTTGAATTTAAAAAAAAGTCGTCTTCTACGTGAAAAATTAATCTTTTTGATTATGGATTCACAAATTTTGTTAAAAATTCATACTTTTTAGTTCAAAATTAAACTATTTTATTAAAAATTCGCCCTTTTGGATGAATTCAACTGTTTTAACTTAAAATGATGTCTTTTTTTTTGGTTGAAATATCAACTACTACATTTTTCACTGAGAATTCAATTTAATTATTTGATTCAACTACTTAGCTAAAAGCAAAACTACTTTGTTAAAAATTCATATTTCGGGTTAAAAAATTAAATATTTTCCAGAAATTTCATCTTTTTGGAAAACTTTTAAACAATTTTGGTTGAAAATCTTCAAAAATCTTTTTCAATTTTCTGAAGAATCTTAGGAAAGATATATTTATATAACCCTGAAAAAAATCAATCTTTTTAAAAAAATACCGTAAAACGGGGCAAAGCGGGACACAAAATTTTGAATTTCGCAAAAAATATTGAATTCTCTGATTGAAAAACAGGTGGATACCATGTGGGGTAAAGTGGGCCACACAAAGTCTTTGCATTCCATACTACTTTCTTTGAATGAAAATCGGGTGTCCGGCTTTACCCCACATATCCCGCTTAGCCCCGTGTACTGAGTCGAAATTTTTATTTTGTATTAAAAATTGTTTTTCCCTCAAATTTCAGAACCATTGAGGCCAGTATTTTCAGAAAAATCGATGCCACTTTGATAATTTTGAACCTTCATGTCTGATTCGAAGTGGATCTGGTCACTTTTTCCCTTATTAGAAGAGTTTTGATATTTTGAGGAAATTAAAAAAAAAATTTGAATAATAATTAGATTTAAAATTAAATTGAATTAAATAATTTTTTTCAAAAACCTTTTTTGAAATACAAAAAGACTTTGAAAGGAATCGATATTGAAACAAGGTAGCAGACGATATCTTCCTGGCACCCGGTGGAACCATGTCAAAATGAAACCATGTCGATAAGTTCAGGATCAAATGTCGCATTGCTACATCTCAACAAATCATATCTGACAACTAAAATCTTAATTTAATATGGAGCATCCCTGGTGAAAATTTTTTTACAAAATATTTGAATTTTCACTCAAAAAAGATAACTTTGAGTAAAATAGTTGAATTTTCAACAAAAAAAAAACTTAATGGTAGAAAATTAATCTTCTTGATTAAAAATTCATCTTTCTGATACAGAATTCACCAAGTTTGTTAAAAATTGATAATTTTTAATTAATATGGAATATCCAATTTTTTATTTAATATGGATCATCCCTGGTGAAAATTTTTTTACAAAATATTTGAATTTTCACTCAAAAAAGATAACTTTGAGTAAAATAGTTGAATTGGGCATGTCTGGCATAGGACATAACTTAAATTTTGAAATATCTCCATAAAAAATAAGTATAATCTAATATATAAGTAAAATAAATGATATAAAAATAATTACCAGTTTTATTTATTGCAATATAATATCTATGTTGTTTTTTATATTGCAATTTTTTAATAAATACATTAAAATGGTGTTCATATAATTTATATCGTGAAGCTTTATTTTATTTATAGAATAATAAAAGATTCTTTCTCCCGTTATCACGCCGTACAGGATCGGCAGAAGTCAATAACTTCAAATGTCTGCATTACTTTGCTTTTAGATATATATTAATTTAATTGTGTAACAATTGACAACTTTACAGTCAGTGAGGGATTCGAACGAAGAACTACGAAGAACTCACTAACTGACCCAAACGGGCGGGTTATATATGGCACTACATCCAGAACCTTTTATCTATGGAAAGTACCAGAAAGTACGTGCGCAATTACAGGTGTACATTATTGTATCGATTAGTACAGTGTATGGATTAATCTGCATATATAGACACTTATAGGCGGGGTACATAGCACCCCCCTGTTTAGACATTATTTCGTCCTCGAAATTCTTTAACTTTACAAATGAATCTTTTTCGCATTCACTGATCGTAATGAAGATGTTCTTGGTTGTACTGTTTCTACACTTGCTGGATAAGTTACAACAGCAGGTTGATTTTCTACTTTATTTTTTATTCAAAAAAGGATAAATTTCTTAGGTATACATCTATTTATATAGCTAAGCACTCCACACTTAAAACGCGCGTACCTAGTTATAGATCCTATCGCTATATAACCTAAACGCTGTAACGATTCTGAAGCGGTTTCACTCCAACCTTTTGGTTTTTTATGAGTGGACATATTATTAAGTATACCTTGGAAATCGTTTAAACTAATTTGTCCTTTCTTAAGTACATCTATATCAATTTGCTTGGGCATTTGAATTAATCTTTATCTAAGCTATCTAAGTTTCCTAGGTTATGTTGCATATTGTAAGTTTCGTTGACAATAATCGTTTTAGTCATATTTAAGTTTTTTGATAAATGAAGCTTATCGTGGTTGTTATATATTACACAATTTTCACTGATGATTAATGTGGCAACTTTGATTAGAATTGGTTCGATTTTTTCTCCACATATTGAATCTAGGTTTATGTCGGTGGTGGGAATTACAATATATCCCCCTATTACCGGTATGTAAGTTTCTTTATGAAACAAATAAGGAGATTGTAAACATGCTGTTTTTGCATATATTCTCAGTAAATTTGCTTCACAGGTATTTGTATAATAAATTCTTAGATCAGGCTGATTTATTTTACATATTGAATTTCTATTTATTGTTTTACATTTGTTAATTGTCTCTTTATCAGTCGGTGCGTAACTGTGTTCTAAGTTAACTATTAAGTCATGATCGGGGATTAAGGAAGGGAATATTTTGCCAAATTTGGTTGGGATTGAAATCATTATTTTGCTGGAACATAAAATGGCATCACTTGATCAATATGAAGTTGAAAAGTTTTACCTTCAAATTTAATTTTTTTATTATTATTCGTTGTAATTCCTGTAACAATTCCTGGATCTTTCCAGCTTGGATCCAATTTATTTTGTTTTGCATTATTTTTCTACTTGACTTGATCTCCTATTTTATATACTGGATGGTTTTTAACTATGTTTTCCTCCAAACGTTTCTTAGTCTTCTCTTGTTCAATTTCAATTCTTTCTTCAGCTTTCTTAATGATGTTGTAATGTTTGATTTTTCATTTCTTTATTAGATCAGCATAAGTAAGTGTTGATGATCTTGGTATTGCTGATAGAATATTAGTATCTCTTCCGAATGTCATCTCAAACGGTGAAAAGCCTGTACTTGCATTTTTCATTGTAATAATTACGAATGTAACAAATTTCAAATTTTCAGCCGATTGTTTACCATTATCTTCCATTGATGTTTTAATGAGATTTTTCAAAGTTGAATGCATTCTTTCTATGTTATTATTTGCTTGTGGATATAAAGATGTTGTTTTTATATGCCTAATATTTAGTGCATCTTCAAATTGTTGCATTAATTCGGATAAAAAGTTTGTTCCTTGATCAGTGAGTATTGTTTTAGGGGCACCGAATGTATATATATATATATATATATATATATATATATATACAACGACTGCAACGACTGTACCCAAAATATTCGGTACGAGTAATTGTCCTTGTGATAAGTGCTCTCGGAGGTGCGAAACTATCACTGGTTCGTAACCTTAAAGCCATTCCCGCGTGCCAAAAATATGCCACGGCACTTGGAATCTAATTCTTTTAGAACATCACAAAACATTTCCAGTGATATCATTTAAAGGAAATAATAGAAAAAGATTACCCTCTGCCTACAAATGGCCAAACTATGCATTCTTCACTAAACATCACCACTTATGTCATTTAAAGACGATTAGAAAGAAAAACGATCACTTTCTATCTATAAACAGTCAAGTTATGCACTTGTTTATAAGATAAACAAATAATATCGATTGACAATTCTTTGTCACTAAATATCACCACTTATGTTATTTGAAGACGATTCGAAAGAAAAACGATTAGTTTCTACCTATACATGGTCAAACTATTCATTTGTTTATAAGATTTGTATATAACATAAACAAATAATATAGATTGGCAGTTCTTCGTCACTAAACATCACCACTTATGTAATTTGAAGACGATTAGAAAGAAAAACTATTACTTTCTGTCCATAAATGACCAAAATATTCTTTTGTTCATAAAATTTGTTTATAAAATTTGTTTATAAAATAAACAAATAATATCGAATGACCAATCTTAATCACCAAATATTACCACTCATAGAATTTAAAGGTACTAAGAAAGAAAAGCGATTACGTTCTGCCAAAAAACGCATAAACTATGCATTTGTTTATGAAATAAACAAATTATACCATACAACAAGTTTTCATGACCAAACGTGATACTGTTGATGAAATCAAGCAATTTCAACTCACAAATATACTTGGAAGTAAAATTTCCAATACTTTGACATTTTTTTAAAATGATTTGTTTATAACAATTAGATTCGATATTCTGTAAATTATTTATATTCTTTGGGTACTTTGTCATTCATTTTCGTCAAAAATGGGATTAATTAAGTTATTGATTTGAAGATAAAAAATAATAATTAAAAAATGTCTCATTTTCGCTCCTTGTTTATTTATATAAAAAATAGAAAATAACAAAAATTAAAAAATCGAATCCATAGACGCTCTTGTGCAACTATAACTGATCACTTCTAAACAACAAAATTTAAAATCGGTTGAGAATTATAGGCTGAAGGTGATTTTGAATAGTAAATTCCCGATTCAGCCCACTGTGCGTCGACTGGCGATCCCAAATGGATATGCCTGCTATCTAGATTGCCTCAAGAGTCGCCCGCGCCATCGACTTGTGATCCGAATGGATATTCCTGCTTTTCAGATCGCCCCAAGAGTCGCCTGCACCATCGACTTGTGATCCCCAATAGATATCCCTGCTATCCAGATCGCCCCAAGAGTAGCTTTACAATCGGGTCAAAACCCCAATGCCTTGTCAGACAGCCAAGACCCTCTTCTTTCTCCAGACCGTCGAAAGGCCAAGACAGATTTGTTAATTGCGTTCTTGCAACTCCCTCTGGCCCTGTAACGCCGTAGAGAGCAGACTCAAAAAGGCCCCAGATTAACCAAGACCCTCCGGTATAGGAACACCATCGAGGGCGGCCTCGACAGTGGCCCCAGATCGTCCAAGACCCTTCGGCCCAAGTATGCTGTCGACAGTGGTGTAAAAAGAATCTCCTGAACGCTGCTGAGCGGAAGATGTTCCAGTTCCAGCACTCTATTTAGATTTTAAGTTCATTTCGTAGCATACTTAAGTTGTAGGTTTAGATTGACCCACTTTTAAGCCAGTTCATGTTGAACGCCTCAGTCAACAAAAGACCCTATTATTGTTCGCTGAATATATTTATAATTATAAATTATACTCAGCCGACTTTTCATAAGCATGCGCACATTTTACATCATATGAAATGGAGATAATTAGAAGAAGATGAAGATAGGCTGATGTTTTCAGCGAGAACTGCAGCGTGCTCGTCTCGCCACCTAGTTATAGGGGAGCTTACAGCCGCTAGGTAGCGCTATCTGCTCTTTTCGATGTTCCGCGAAAATTCAAACTGGATAAATGAAAAAATGCTTTTGATATACAAATTAAAAATAAAACTTTACAGTTTATTAACAAAAGAAAGTAAAAGGGCAAGTCATTCAGTTTGAGAAGGAAAAATTTAATATTTTAAATAGTGGTCAGTTTTTCTTGCGTAGTTCTGAATTTCACAAATATAACATTATTATTCACTGAAAGAACGTTTTAAAGTACAAGTTCACCAAATTTATGTAAATAAATAATCCATAACTCCTTAAAACCAAAATGTAACATTAAATTTAGGATGAACTATTTATGTAAAAAAAAATTGAAAATATTATGAAGACACATACTTTGAAACGTTCTTTCAGTAGACGCACGACGCACACACACACGTATATATATATATATATATATATATATATATATATATATAATAATTATTACTGTTTCAGTTCATATGTAATATAAAAATCGAAAACTGAAAATATTTAGTATTTGAAAATATTCAGTTCTTGCATTTATAAAATAATTGTTGTGCCACATTTCTTCAGTCATCAAATTTGTACATACGTGAAAACGAATGATTTCGTGATCAAACAACATAGATGATTATTATTTTTTCAGAAAATATGTAATATAAAAATTAAAAAATTAAAATAGTTAGTATTTGATAATATTCAGTACTTGCATTTATAAAATAATTTTTGTTCCATATTTCTTCAGTCATCAAATTTGTACACACGCGAACACAAACAATTTTGCATTAAAACATAATAGATAATTATTACTGTTGTAGATCATATGTAATATAAAAATTGAAAACAGTAAATATTTAATATTTGAAAATATTCAGTACTTGCATTTATAAAATAATTTTTATTCCAGATTTCTCCAGTCATCAAATTTGTACATACGTGAACACCAATAATTTCGCATTCAAACAAGATAGATAATTATTACTGTTTCAGTTCATATGTATTATAGAAGTAGAAAACTGAAAATATTTAGTATTTGAAAATATTCAGTACCTGCATTAATAAAATAATTTTTGTCCATATTTCTTCAGTCATCAAATTTGTACATACGTGTACACAAATAATTTCGCATTTGAACAAGATAAATAATTATCACTGTTTCAGATCATATGTAATATAAAAATCGAAAACTGAAAATATTTATTATATGAAAATATTCAGTATTTGCATTTGTAAAATAATGTTTGTTCCATATTTCTTCTGTCATCAAATTTGTACATACGGGAACACCAATAAATTCTCATTCAAACAAGATAGATAATTATTACGGGGTGAGATCATATGTAATCTAAATATTGAAAACTCAAAATATTTAGCATTTGAAAATTTTCAGTACCTGCATTTATATAATAATTTTTGTTCCATATTTCTTCCGTCATCAAAGTTGTAAATACGTGAACACCAGTAATTGCGCATACAAACAGGACAGATAATTATTAATGTTTCAGATCATATTTAATATAAAAATCGAAAACCGAAAATATTCAGTATTTGGAAATATTCAGTACCTGCGTTTATAAAATAATTTTTGTTCCATATTTCTTCAGTCATGAAATTTGTACATACGTGACACAAATAATTTCGCATTCAAACAAAATAGATAATTATTACTGTTTCCGATCATATGTAATATAAAAATAGAAAACTGAAAATATTTAGTATTTGAAAATATTCGGTACCAGCATTTATAAAATAATTTTTGTTCCATATTTCTTCAGTCATCAAATTTGTACCCACGTGAACACAAATAATTTCGCATTCAAACATAATAGATAATTATTACTGTTCTAGATCATGTGTAATATAAAAATTGAGAACTTGAAATATTTAGTATTTGAATATATTCAGTACTTGGATTTATGAAATAATTTTTGTTCGATATTTCTCCAGTCATCAAATTTGTACATTAGTGATCACCAATAATTTCGCATTGAAACAAGATAGATAGTTAATACTGTTTCAGATCATATGTAATATAAAAATTGAAAACTGAAAATATTTAATATTTGAAAATATTCAGTACTTGCATTTATAAAATAATTTTTATTCCATATTTCTCCAGTCATCAAACTTGTACATACGTGAACACCAATAACTTCGCATTCAAACAGGATAGATAATTATTACTGTTTCAGATCATATGTAATATCAAAATTGAAAAGTGAAAATATTTAGGATTTGAAAATATTCATTATTTGCATTTATAAAATAATTTTTGTCCCATATTTCTTCAGTCATCAAATTTGTACATACGTGAACACAAATAATTTCGCATTCAAACAACATAGATAATTATTACTGTTTGAGATCATATGTAATATAAAAACCGAAAACTGAAAGCATTTAGTATTTGAAAATATTCAGTATTTGCATTTATAAAATAATTTTTGTTCCATATTTCTTCAGTCAGCAAATTTGTACATACGTGAACACAAATAATTTCGCATTCAAACAAGATACATAATTATTACTGTTTCAGATCACATGTAATATAAAAATCGAAAAATGAAAATATTTAGTATTTGAAAATTTTCAGTACCTGCATTTAAAAATAAGTTTTGTTCCATATTTCTTCAGTCATCAAATTTGTACATACGTGAACACAAATAATTTCGAATTCAAACAAGATAGATAATTATTACTGTTTCAGTTCATATGTAATATAAAAATCGAAAACTGAAAATATTTAGTATTTGAAAATATTCAGTATTGTGTCGCCATATTGGATCCGCCATTTCGAATTTCGAAGTTTTGATGATGGATTTAGAATTAAAGACTCAAAAAATAACTATGAAATTAGATTTATAAACAAACTTTTTTTAAATTTGCTCGTCTTATTGGATTCGCCATTTTAAATTTAGAAGTTTTGATGATAGATTTAGAAGTAGTGACCCAAAAAACAACTGGAAAATGAGATTGATAAAAACTAAATAATTTTAAAAGAATGTGGTCGCCATATGAGAAATGAGGGGCGGGGGAGTGAAGGAAGTGAGGGGGAGGGAAGTAGGGGAAATGAGGGAGAGGGAAGTAGAGAAAGTGACGGTAATAAGGGGGAAAGGGCAAATAACGGGAAATAAGGGGAAATAAAAGGAGGAGCAGGGAAAGCAAGGAGAAATTAGGAGAAGGGTAGTAGGGGAAATAAGTGAAAATTATCGGAAGAAGAGTAGACGAAAATAGGGGAAATCAGGGGAGGGCACGTAGGTGGGAAAAGAGAGAGAGGAGTAGAGGTGTTAGGGGAAATTAGGATTGGGAAAGTAGAGAAAGTAGGGAATTTAAAGAGTGGGAAATTTGTCCATACATTTCTTTCGCTTGAATACGAACTGAAAGTTAATTATTTTTTATTGAAAACGCTACTATTGTATCTTTGGTTCAGAATTAATCTTTTTTGGTTAAAGATTCTGCTATTTGGTTGAAAATTCGATTGTTTTCAGTAAAAAATTAATTTTCTTGACTGAAAATTTAACTAATTCATTTTTTAATAAAAATGGATCGTTTTTTTTAATTTATTGGTTGATGATTTAACTATTTTTTTTAACAATGTATTATATTTTGATAAAAAATTTATTTTGATCACTGAAAATGTATCTATTCAATTATTATAAGAACATTAATAGATTGTGGTTGAAAATTCAACAATTTGGTTGATGATTTATATATTTTATTGTCAATTCATATTTTTTTATAGAGAATTAATCTTCTTCATTGAAAATTCAAAGTACTTGATTAAAAGTTGGCATTCCTCGTTAAAAATTTATTGAAATATATTTATAATATATATTGAAAATATATCGTTTTTAGTTTAAAATTGAACTGTTCTGTAGAAAATTCATATTTTCGCTTAAAAATATAACTATTTGGTTGAAAATTAACTTGTTGGTAGAAAATTGATATTTTTGGGATGAAAATTTAACTGTTTCTTAGCAAATTAGTTATTTGGCTTAAAAATTCAACAGTTTTTCTGAAAATTCGCGTTTTGTGTTAAAAATTCAATATTTTCGTAGAAAATTGAACTATTCGGCTAGAAATTACATCTCTTTTCAATTTTACATTTTCGGGTTGAAAATTTCAATGTCCTCTAGAAAGTTTGCCTTTTTGGTCAAAAAATTCAACAATTTTATTCAAATTTGTTTTTTCCCTCGACTGAAAATCCTTTCCTGATTAAAATGTAACTATTCTGTTGAAAATGCAACTGTTTGGTTAAAAATGATCTTTTTGGGTAGAGGATTCAACTTTTTTTGTTGCATTTTACGGTTTTTCACTCAAAATCAAAATCTTTTTTTGTTTTTAAAATATTAACTATTATATTTTACGTTCAGAATTAATCTTTTTTCATTAAAGATTATACTATTTGGTTGAAGATTGGACTATTTGGCTGAAAATTCGTTTGCTTTCAGTTAAAAATTAATTTTCTTTACTGAGAATTTAAATAATCCATTTTGGGCTAAAAATTAATTGTTTTTAGTCTACAATATTCGAAAGTGAAATGTTTTATTTAGAATTTAACTTTTTTGGTTCAAAGCTGGAAACCTTTGTTAAACATCAATTTTATTGTTTGCAGATTAAAACAGTTGTTTGAAAATTCGTTTTTTTCTAAATTGAACAATTTAGTCCATAATTTATGTGTTTTATTGTAAATTCATCTATTTAGTAGAAAATAATTCTTCTTCATTGTAAATTTAACTACTTGATTTAAAGTTGCGATTCTTTGTTAAAAATTGTTGTTATTGTTTGAAGATCTATCTCTTCGATTGAAAATTTAACTATTTTGTTGAAAAAAATTTTTTTGAATGAAAATAAATTTTTTAATTAAAAATTAAACTTTTCCCTTTTTGGTTAAAAATGAATCTTTTTGGTTCAGAATTAATCTGTTTTGTAGAAAGTTCATATTTTGATTCACGAATTTCAAAACATGGCTGAAAATTCGTCTTGTTGGGTTACAAATTTTATTTTTTTTTTCACAGAAAATTCAACTATTCGATAAAAAATTAACTTTTTGGTTCAATTATTATACTTTTGGGGTTTATACCGAAAAAGTTCAATTTTCAACCCAAAAAGACGAATTTTCAAGAAAATAAATTCATTGTAACCAATTGAATTTTGAATCAAAATAGTTGAATTTACAACTCAAAAGACGAATTTTTAATCAAATAGTTCAATTGTCAACCAATTAGTAAAATTTTCTACAAGAATAGTTCAATTTTCAACCAAAATTGTTAAATTTACAACTCAAAAGACGAATTTTCAATTAAATATTTTAATTGTCAACCAAATAGTTAAATTTTCTACAAGAATAGTTGAATTTTCAACCCAAAGGCAAATTTTCAAGAAAATAATTACATTTTTAACCAATTGAATTTTGAATCAAAAGCGTTGAATTTTCAACCAAATAATTCAATTGGCAACCAAAAAGTTTAATTTTGTACTAAAAAAGTTCGATTTTCAACCAAAAAATACGAATTTTCCAGAAAAAAATCACATTTTTAACCAATTGAATTTTGAAACCAAATCGTTGAATTTACAACTGAAAAAGACAAAATTTCAACCAAGTAGTTCAATTTTCAACTAAATAGTTTAATTTTTAGTGAAATATTTGAATTTTTAACTCAAAAAGACGAATTTTCAACCAAATAGTTTAATTGGCAACCAAAAAGTTTCATTTACAATTAAAAAAGATTTTCTACAAAAAAAATCCAATTTTCAACCGAAAAATAAGAATTTTCAAGAAAATAATCACATTTTTAACCAATTGAATTTTCAACCAAAATTATTGAATTTAAAACTCAAAGGACGAATTTTCAATTAAATAGTTTAATTGTCAACCAAATAGTTACATTTTCTACAAGAATAGTTGAATTTTCAACGCAAAAAGACGAATTTTCAGAAAATATTGAATTTTCAACCAAATAGTTCAATTAGCAATCAAAAAGTGGAATTTTCTATAAAACTAGTTGCATTTTTAACCCAGAAGACAAATTTTCAATAAAATAAATACATTTTTAACCAATTGAATTTTGAACCAAAATAGTTGAATTTGCAACTCAAAAGACGAGTTTTTAATCAAATAGTTCAAATGGCAACCAAATAGTTAAATTTTCTACAAGAATAGTTGAATTTTCAACGCAAAAAGACGATTTTTCAGAAAATATTGAATTTTCAACAAAATAGTTCAATTGACTACCACAAAGTTTAATTTTCTACCAAAAAAGTTCAACCTTCAACATAAAAATACGAATTTTCAAGAAAAATCTTAAATTTTTAAGAAAAGAATTCCATTTTTAACCAAGTGTGTTTTGAACCAAAATAGTTGAATTTACAACTCAAAAGACGAATTTTCAAACAAATAGTTCAATTGGCAACAAAAAAGTGGAATTTTCTACCAAAAAAGTTGAATTTCTTAACCCAGAAGACAATTTTTCAATCAAATAATTCAATTGTCAACAAAATAGTTTAATTTTTACTGAAATATTTGAATTTTCAACTCAAAAAGACGAATTTTTAACCAGATAGTTTAATTTTCTACCAAAAAAGTTGAATTTTCAACCAAAAAAGACAAATTTTCAAGAAAATAATTGTATTTTTAACCAATTGAATTTTGAACCAAAATCGTTGAATTTACAACTGAAAAAGACAAAATTTCAACCAAAAAGTGGAATTTTCTTCAAAAATAGTTTAATTTTCAACCCAAAGAGACAAACTTTCAAGAAAATAATTCAATTTTGAACTAATTGAATTTTAAATCAAACACGTTCAATTTACAACTCAAAAAGACTTATATTCAACCAAATAGTTTAATCGTCAACAAAATAGTTCAATTGTCAACAAAATTTTCCACCAAATAGTAATTTTTAACCAAAAATATAATTATAGAATTTTAAACCCAGAAAGATAATTTTTTAACCAAAAAGTTTATTTCCATCGAAGAAAAATGACATTTGTACAAAAAAAAAAAAGAATTTTCAATCAAAAAGGAAGAATTTTCAAATAATCAGTAGAATTTTCGACTAAAAAAAATTAATTTTTAACCAAATAGTTGAATTTTCAAACTACAAAGATGATTTTTCAACCATTGGTCGAATTGTAAAACAAAAAAGATGATTTTTCAACCAAAAGCAGTTCCATTTTCAACCATATAATTGAGTTTTCAAGCCAAGAAGTCGATATTTTTAGAAGACCGTTAAATTTTTAACAAAATAGTTTATTTTCAACCCAGAAAGATGAATTTTTAACCAAAAAGGACGAATTTTCAAGAAAATAATTAAATTTTCCATGAAATAATAATTTTTATTA
This sequence comes from Andricus grossulariae, assembly GCA_011634705.1. Lineage (NCBI taxonomy): Eukaryota > Metazoa > Arthropoda > Insecta > Hymenoptera > Cynipidae > Andricus > Andricus grossulariae. The sequence continues at coordinate 107,410,943 of JAABKJ010075445.1, read as the reverse complement.
AAAAAATGAATTTTTAACCCAAAATATAACTGTTAATTTATATTTTCAAAATATTTCAAAGATTTTAAACGATTCCAAATACTTCAATGATTTCAAACGAATACAAAAGATTTCACTAACAAAGATTAAAGAAAGCTTTCACAAATATTTCACAATAATTTCAAAGGATTAAAAAAAATTTCACAAAGATTTCGAATATTTCCAAAGATTTTAAAACTTTCAAAAGATTTCAAAGATTTTTAAAAGGTTATAGTAAACCAGATTTCTAAGATTTCAAATGATTTTACACTGAGTAAAAATATTTTCATGATTCCAAATGAATAAAAAAGGTTTCACAAATATTTAGAAGATTTCATAGATTTCAAAAGAATGCAAGAATTCCAAAGATTTAAAAAAGGAATTTTGAAACATTTTCAAAAAGATTTCAAATTTTTTAAATTTGAGAAAGGCGTGGATGCCAGATTTCAAAGCTTTCACAAAGGTTTCGAATATTTTCAAAGATTTTAAAACTTTCAAAAGATTTCAAAGATTTTTAAAATGTTTCAACCAGATTTCAAAACATTTCAACGATTTTAAATGATTCCAAATACTTCAATGATTGCAAACAAATACGAAAGATTTCACAAATATTCCAAAGATGTTAAGCTATTTCAAAAGGTTTCAACAAATTTGAGGGGATTTCAAAAGATTTCAATGATTTCAAACGAATACAAAAGATTTCACTAACAAAGATTAAAGAAAGCTTTCACAAATATTTTACAAAAATTTCAAAAGATTTAAAAAAATTCCACAACAATTTCGAATATTTCCAAAGATTTTAAAACTTTCAAAAGATTTCAAAGATTTTTAAAAGGTAAACCAGATTTCCAAGATTTCAAAAGATTTCAACTGAATACAAAATATTTCACAAATATTTAAAAGATTTCATAAAAATTTCATAAAGATTTTAAAACAATACAAGAATTCCAAAGATTTAAAAAAGGAATTTTGAAAGTTTTTCAAAAAGATTTCAAATTTTTTTAATTTGAGAAAGGTGTGTACGCCAGATTTCAAAGATTTCACAAAGATTTCGAATATTTCCAAAGATTTTAAAACTTTCAAAAGATTTCAAAGATTTTTAAAAGGTTTCAACTAGATTTCTAAACATTTCAAAGATTTAAAATGATTCCAAATACTTAAATGATTTCAAATGAATACAAAAGATTTTACTAACAAAGATTAAAGAAAGCTTTCACAAATATTTCACAAAAATTTCAAAGGATTTTAAAAAATTTCACAAAGATTTCGAATACTTCCAAAGATTTTAAAACTTTCAAAAGATTTAAAAGATTTTTAAAAGGGTATAGTAAACAAGATTTCTGAGATTTGAAAAGATTTCACACAGGGTGAAAATATTTTCATGATTTTAAATTAATACAAAAGATTTCACAAATATTTAAAAGATTTCATAAAAATTTCATAAAGATTTCAAAAGAATACATGAATTCCAAAGATTTAAAAAAGGAATTTTGAAAGATCTTCAAAAAGATTCCAAATTTTTTAAATTTGAGAAAGGCGTGTACGCAAGATTTCAAAGATTTCACAAAGATTTCAAATATTTCCAAAGATTTCAAAACTTTCAAAAGATTTCAAAGATTTTAAAAATGTTTCAACCAGATTTCAAAATATTTCAAAGATTTTAAACGATTCCAAATACTTTATTTCAAACGAATACGAAAGATTTCACTAACAAAGATTAAAGAAAGCTTTCACAAATATTTTACAACAATTTCAAAAGATTTTAAAACTTTCAAAAGATTTCAAAGATTTTTAAAAGGTTATAGTAAACCATATTTCTAAGATTTCAAAAGATTTCACACAGAGTAAAAATATTTTCATGATTTCAACTGAATACAAAAGATTTCACAAATATTTAAAAGATTTCATAAAAATTTCATAAAGATTTCAAAACAATACAAGAATTCCAAAGATTTAAAAAAGGAATTTTGAAAGATTTCCAAAAAATGTTCAAATTTTTAAAATTTGAGAAAGGCGTGTACGTCAGATTTCAAAGATTTCACAAAGATTTCGAATATTTCCAAAGATTTTAAAACTTTCAAAAGATTTCAAATATTTTTAAAAGGTTTCAACCAGATTTTCAAGATTTCAAAAGATTTCACACAGAGTGAAAATATTTTCATGATTTCAAATGAATACAAAAGATTTCACAAATATTTAAAAGATTTCATAAAAAGTTCATAAAGATTTCAAAAGAATACAAGAATTCCAAAGATTTAAAAAAGTAATTTTGAAAGATTTTCAAAAAGGTTTCAAATTTTTTAAATTTGAGAAAGGCGTGTACAAAGATTTCAAAGCAAGAAGGAAAAAAGGTTCATGCAAATTGTTGAACTTTGAAGCCAAAAAAATGAATTGTCAACAAATGATGAATTTTCAACTGGAATAGTTACATTTTAAATTAAAGAAGTTAAATTAAATTTTCGACCAAAAGATGAATTTTTATCAAAATAGTTCAATTTTCAACAAAATAATCAAATTTTCAATAAAATAGTTGAATTTTTAACCAAATACGTAAATTTTCTGCCTAAAAACATGAATTTTAAATCAAATAGTCGAATTTGCAAGCAAAATAGATGGATCTGCATCAGAAAAATATAATTGTTGATATATCAACTAAAGAACAACAAAATAGTTATAAATCATAGTTCAATTTAAAAAAAAAACAGTGGAATTTTCAACATAATAATTAAAATTTTAACCAAGAAGTTTAGTTATCTACGAAAGAAGATGAATTTTCAACAAAATACGTGTATTTTCAACTAAAAAACATCAATTTTCATCCAAAAATGGAAAAGTTAATTTTAAAGAGAAAAAATTAATTTTCAATAAAAAAAAACATTTTTCAACAAAATAGTCTAATTTTGAACAAACGAGATTAATTTCCCAACCAAACAAACGAATTTTCAATAAATAAGGTTTTTCAGTCAAGAAAGAAAAAAAGTTCATCCAAATTCTTCAACTTTGAAGCCAAAAAACGAATTTTCTGTACTACAGTTTAATTTTCAATACGAAAATATGAGTTTTCAAAAAATAGTTTATTTTGAACCAAAATAGAGGAAACTTTGAACAAAAAAGATAATTTTTCTACAAAGAGAAGAAGAATTTGCAATTTGAAAAAATCAATTTAAAAAAATAGGTAATCTTCCCACCAACAAGATTAATTTTCAACCAAAATAATGAATCTTCAACTCGAATAGTTAAATTTTCAGACCAAAAAAATTGATTTTCAGCCAAAAAAGATTACTTTTCTAGCAATTTTTGACTTTTTTTACCTCTGCCCCCTCCCTCGAAAGTAGCAAAGTTGTTGGCTGGAAACGGATTTTACGTTTATAAATTCTTTTAAATAAAATAAATGTAGATAACATATTAATTTGAATACGAAACACTTGATATTCCTAAGATTTCAAGCCGAAATATTATGGATTTTCAACAAGATAGTTGAATTTTCAGCCAAGAAAGATTTTCTACCCAAAGAGATGAATTTTCAATACAAAAAGATGAATTAAAAAAAAATTAATTTTCAACCAAGCGTTGCATTAACAACCAAATAGATGAAAGTTTCAGTAAAAGAGACGAATTTTTTCGAAGAAATTTGAATTTTTAACAAACATTGAATTTTGTTGACTTTTTCACCAAAAATTATAACTTCAACAAAATAGTTAAATTTTCCAAAAAAACAAATTTTTTAGAAGACAGTTGAGCTTTCATAAAAAAATTAATTTTCAATCAAGAAAGATGACTTTTCTACCACAACTGAAGCTTTTAAGCTAAAAAGTCGAATGTTTGATAAAATAGTTGATTTTTCAATCGTAAAAGATGAATTTTTAACAAAAAAGATCATTTTCGATCAGGAAAGATGAACTTTTAACATGATCGTTGAATTTTCAACTAAAAGGTTGACCTCTCAACAAATAAGAATAATTTTCCACAAAAAAGACGATTTTTTAACAAAATATAAGAATTTTCTATCAAATAGTTGAACTTTCATCCAAAAATATTATTTTACAAACCAAAAGTTAAATTTTCAACCAAATAGTTAAATTTTCCATCCAATTTTTAAATTTTTAACCAAAAAGATGAATTTTTGGCCAAGAAGATTAATCTTCTACCAAAAAAGGCGAGTTTTGAATAAATTTCGTGAATTTTCAACCAAATTATTCAATTTTAAAGCCAAACAGATGAATTATCTACAAAAAAGTCGAATCTTCAACCTAAAAATATGATTTTCCACCCAAACAATTTAATTTTCTACCAAATTGTTGAATTTTCAAGCCAAAATGATGAATTTTCGACCAAAAAGTTTAATATTCTATCAAAAAAGACGAATTTACAACTTATCTAATATACAGGATAAAGTTATAACCAAACATGGAATAGTTGAATTTTCAGATAAAAAAAATGTTTACCAACAAAAAAATGAATTTTCCACAAAGCTGTTGAATCATCAACCAAAAAGATGACTTTTCGACCAAGAAGATTAATGTTTTAATTAAATTTGATTCAGAAAAATGATCTTCTCCTTTCACACCGATGGGATTCGAACACCAGGTCAACTGATTTCCGGTCAGGTGCTCTAACCACTGAGCTACTAGAGAGATCAGAGGAAGATCGTATGGCTCATGCGAGTGACTAATAGTTCGGTCAGTGATGGCGCATCTCTACTCTTGATCTTTCAGGAGTTTAAAATTTATGCGTATTTTAATAGTAAACTGGAGTACGACATTATGCCGATGACTTATTACTTTAATTTATACATACGTGTATTCATGTTCTATATGATTAGTTTCGATTTTGTTATTATTTATGTTTCAGATTATTAGGAATATGCATACATTCGTATGTTATTAAATATACTTAATTATCTCATGGTGTGAGACTCTTCAACTAGCTATTTTCATAAGTTAAGTTATCAGTATTCTTAGAATCAGTATGCCTCCATGGTAACACACTTTATATATCTTATGATTTCTATCTCACCGACCGTAGCGCAGTTACCATAGATAGGTTCAAACTCAGAGAAGATCGGTAATGTTCTTGCTTGTAGTTAATGGAGTTAGCCGGAAAGATGTGGGGTAAGGTAGGTTGCGCCAAGCTAGGCGTTATATCAAATTTTGTAAAATTTCGGGATGTAACACCAGCATGCTGCATAAATCGAATATACGTTGCGGAAAAGAGGTCAGCACCTTCATCCTTTTTAGGTTTTGATGTATCCAGAATGGTAGAGATCGCTTCGTGACTAAAATGGTAGAGACGGCAAGCCTTCCTTCCAACGGACCTTAAAGTCCTGGTGGATTCGCAAAGCTAGCATTTTATCTTCAGTTAGGCGCTTTCCGTTTATTGTCTGATTTATTTAGTTATTTCACGCTACGAGACCCTAAAAACGTGTAATAAGCGCGCCGAAAGCTTTTTTTTCTGATTTAATAATTAGTTTTTTAATTATACTTTATTTTTGCAGAATCAGGCTTCCCAGAAAAAGAAGATGCAGTTCATCCTCTTCCCCTTGAACTATATAATATTCGGCGGTACCGAACTTTCTTGAGGTCAGGTCGGATTTTGGATTTACCAAGAGGCGAAAATAAATTCATCCAAGTAGCATTGAATGCAGATCGCAAGCACGTCATTGGAGTGGTCGAATTCAATCAGTTGCTTCCGTTTATTGCTCCTGGAGAAGATCTTAATAATAGAAATGGAAGAGTTAAAATGCGCATAGATGGAAATCAAGCCAACGTCATTGTATCAATATATAGTAATGATATTCTGAGCGAGATGTTCCGACACTATTACAGATCAACAAACATACTCTCCTTGATGATTATTTATTATTTGTTCATAACTGAAAATTAAACAAAAAATTTTAATTTCAGAAGAATACAAACAAATACTTCAATAACTTGCATTAATCAGGACCTCGGTCCAACTAGAATGATGACAAAAAGTTGAAAATTTCAGAGAAAACCGTAACTTTTGTAGTATTACTGCAAGGAAAGATAGTTATCAACAATAATTTCTGCAAACCTTGATTTATCATTACTATAATAATTATTATTATATTATTCCATAATCTCCCATAACCAGCAAACTACATTAAATCCCGCCAACCTTCAAAATGACTAAATTATATTTTACACCGGAATGAATTTTATAAATAAAAAAAGTAAAAAAGTGCAGCTTCTTCGCACACCAAATGTAATGATGACAATATGGCGGGCAAAAAAATCAAAAATAAGTTTGGTGCTTTCAAAATTCGTTTTCGGCAGATTTTTCGATAACTAATTACAAATTTAAAGTGAAAATTCCAAAATTCAAGATGGCCGGGAAAATACTTATTTTAAAAAATGTTGTCCGCCACATTGGATCCATCATTTCGAATTTTGACTGAAGATTCATATTCAGCCACTCAAAAAATACCTAAGGCCCCATTTTTAAGCCACTGGACCCATTTTATTATATTTAGTCTGCCATATTGGATCTGCCAATTCGAATTTTGGAATTTCGTCTTGCTAATCGTAATCAGAACACAAAAAACCCCTGGAAATCCATTTTGAAATCACGACAATTACTTTTAAATTCTTTCCGCTATATTATATCCTCTATTTTGAGTACTGAAAATTTTACAGTTTTGACAATTCCATGAATTTCTTGAATTCCACGAATTCAGTGAATTCCGTGCATTCTTTGAATTCCATGCATTTCTTTAATTCCTTGAATTCCTTGAATTCCTTGAACTCCACGAATTCCGTGTATTCTATGAATTCCGTGATTCCTTGAATTCGACGAATTGCATGAATTCTGCGAATTCCTTGAATTCCATGAATTCCTTGAAGTCTATGAATTCCACGAAATCAGTAAATTCCGTGAATTCCGTGCATTCTTTGAATTCCATGCATTTCTTTAATTCCTTGAATTCCTTGAATTCCTTTAATAATATAATATAATAATATAATAATAAATAAATATAATAATAATAAAATAGTTAATAGTTTAATATAATAAATAATAATAATATTCAACCAAAAAAATGATTTTTAAACCAAGAAGATTAACTTTCTACTAAAAAGGACAAATTATCAATCAAATAGTTAAATTTTCAACAAAGATAAATCTTCAACAAAAAAATGAATTTTTAACAAAGTAATTCAACCTTTATCCAAGTGGTTGAATATACGATCGAAAAATATGACTTATTAACAAAATTGTTGAATTTTCAACAAAATCATTAAATTTTCGAACAAATAGTAAAAAATGTTTATCAAACGAGATGAATTCCGAAACCAAATATGTAATAGAAGACATTTAGACAACAAAAAATTAACTTTTAACCAAAAATAGTTGGATTTTCTTATTGGGTTCCAGTAATTCAGTTCACCTTTAAGCGAAAAAACGAGAAAAAGGGAAAGTTTCTTGAGAACAGGAGAAAAAAAGAATTATTTAAAAAAGGTGAAAAGAGAGGAATAGGGGAAAAAGTGTGAAGTCTAAAATATGAAAGAGATTTTCAAAGCTTATCACGTTATTATTGAACTGTACCGTTGCAGGGCCAACTTTCGCAAAAATACGAAAACTTTCTTAAAATTTATCACCAGGAAACGTATTAAACATTATCTCAGTTCGTAAAGTTACTTTCACATACCCCCACCCCCCCCTCACTCAAATTGGTAACGTAGTTTATGGACGGCCCTTGACTAATCACTAGGGTGGACCAAATTTTTTTCGAACTTTCGTGCATATCGTCCGGAATTTCGTTTGAATCCACACAAAAATAAATCCATTTTTTTTTTTTTTTACAAAAAAATGATATTTAGAGGTGGCGCAAGTCCCTTGAACTTTAACACGTATTTCCCATAGGAAAAAAGGCGGTTTTGTAGATTTTATTTAGAATCGTCAATATCAGGTGCATCCAGTTGAAACTCAACATTGATCTTCAAAATTAACCATAGAATACGAATAAAATATTACTTTTTGAATATATCACCTCCATAAGTCTCTTTTATAGGGTCTCAAAAGAATCCAATAAGAGAAAAAATGGGTTTTGCATGTTTTTTACGCTAATTTTGATTTTTTGCGGTTTTTTGAATGCAAATTGTTTCTAATATACAAAATACTACATTATACTGATAATTAGATGTTTGCATTAATTTTTTAAAATAATTTATTATTGTTTTTAGCAATTTTCTCTTAGAAAAGAGTTAGAAAATCGAGGTTTTTTAAAAAAATTTCCACTTTTTGTCCAATTTTCAATTACCCACTTTTGACTTAGTGTAGTTATAAATAATGCAAGTTAATAAAGATAGTTGTTTAAACAATTTATTATTATTTATAACTATCTTCTCTCGGAGAAATGCTAAAAAGTTGCGAGTTTTTCTGATATTTCGAGCTTTTTTTTTGGCTTACAAGTTAGGAACAAATAATAAATATTAGTTTAAGCGAAACGGCTTTTAGTAACTACTTTCAGGAAAATTTACATTCAATATAATACACATAGCAAATTTGAAGAATATTTCAAATATCTGTTTTATTTCAGAAAAATATATTCACAAAATAGAAAGAGATTGTTTAAAATATGATTCTCTCTAATATATTTTTTTTATTTGTTCATAACTAAAAAAGCAAAGCCTTTTTGCTGAAATTAATATTAATTATTTGTTCTTGACTAAAAAGTCAAAGAAAAGCTTAAAATTTCAAAAAAAACCGCAACTTTCTAGCACTTATCTAAGAGAAGATATTTATAAGCAATAATAAATTGTTTAAAAAATTATTTTTTGTTAACTTGCATTAATTATTACCTCACTAAGTGAAAAATGGACAAAAAGTTAGAAATTTCAGAAAAAAACCGCAATTATCTAGCATTAGTATAGATTAAGATAAACAATAATAATTTGTTTGAACAATTATTTTTGATAAATTTAATTAATTTTTAAGTCACACCAAGTGAAAAATAGACAAATAGTTAAAAATTTCAGAAAAAACCGCAACTTTTTATCATTAAGCAAAGAGAATAGTATTAAAAATAATAACAAATTGTTCAAACAATTATTTTTGTTAACTTGAATTAATTATTACTTCACTCTGATTGAAAAGCGGACAAAAAGTTTAAAATTTCAGAAAAAAACCCTTAAATATTTGGCATTAATATAGACGAAGATAGTTATAAATAAGAATAATTTGTTTCAACCATTCTTTTTCTTAAATTTAATTAATTATTACGTCACGTCAAGTGAAAAGTGGACAAAAAGACTTATAAACAAGAGCAGTTTGCAATAATCAATCAGTGAGCGAGAACAGTTTCGAATAAGCATACAATAAACAAAAACAGTTTTGTCGAAGAACTGTTTTGAATAATCAATCAATAAACGAGATCAGTTATGAGTGAGAGCAGTTTAGAATAATTAACCAATAAACGAGAACAGTTTTGAGTGAGAAAAGTTTTGAATGATCAACCAATAAGCAAGAACAGTTTTGAGTAAGAACAGTTTTGAGTGAGAGCAGTTTTGAATTATCTTTCAGTAAATTAGAACAAGTTTGAATGAAAACGAATATAAACAATCAACCAATAAACAAAAACAGTTTGGAATAATCAAGCAGTAAGCAAAAACAGTTTGAAATGTTCAAGCAATAAACGAGAACAGTTTTATCGCAGAACTGTTTTGGATAATAAACCAATACACAAGATCAGTTATGAGTGAGAGCAGTTTGGAATGATCAACCAATAAATAAGACCGGTTTTGAGCGAGAAAAGTTTTGAATGATCGAACAATGAGCAAGAACAGTTTTTAGTAAGAGCAGTTGCTAATAATGTAACGATTAACAAGAACAGTTTTGAGTAATCAACCAATAAACGAGAACAGTTTTGAGTGACAACAGTTTTGAAAAATCAACCAATAAACTAGAAAAGTCTTGAGTAAGAACAGTTGTGAGTGAGAGCAGTTTTGAATAATCTTCAAGTAAATTAGAACCAGTTTGAATGAAAACAATTATAAATAATCAAGCAATAAACAAAAACAGTTTGAAATAATCAGGCAGTAAGCGAGAACAGTTTTGAGTGAAAACAGTTTTGAAAAATCTAGCAATGAACTAGAACAGTTTTGAGTGAGAAAAGTTTCGTATAATCTTCCAGTAAATTAAAAGAAGTCTGAATAAGAACAAGTGTGAATAATCAACCAGTAAACGAGAACAGTTTGGAATAATCAACCAGTAAGCGAGAACAGCTTTGCGTGAGAACAGTTTTGAATAACCAACTAATAAGCGAGAACAGCTTTGAGTGAGAACAGTTTCAAATAATCAACCAATAAACAAGAACAGTTTCTAGTACAAACAGTTTCTAATGATCAACCAATCACCGAGAACAGTTTCAAATAATCAACCAGTAAGCGAGGACAGTAAGTTTATCTAAAAATGGTTCTAGTTTATAACGAAAAGAGATCAGCTCTCATCCAAAAGTATGATAGTAAAATTTTCAATTAAAAAGAATTAGCTTTCAACCAAAAAGAATTAGATTTTCTTATTGGGTTCTTTCAATCTAGTTCTCATTCAGTCGGTGAAACCAGATAAAGGAGAGGTTTCTTAAAAACAGGGACAAGAAGAGAAATTCTTAAAAAAAGAGGAAAAGACTGGAATAGAGGAAAAAGCGTGAAGTTTGTGATTTGATAAAATGAAATGGATAAATCGTCATGTCAAATATCTAAAAAGGAAGTTTTCGTTCTCAAATATAAACGAGCCTTAGTATTTTAGCGATCCATCAACACAAGCTTTAGCTTTTGAAATATACATTATAAAAGGAATATTCATTTTTGAGCGAAACAGTAACTTTATCATTTCAAATATAAAATGATCTTTGATATTTTAAAGCAGATGGTTGGTAACACTGAGCACAGTTCAAAACACATTTCTTCTGCTGATCATGACAATATTTATTGCAAATGTGAAAACGAATTGAAAAAATTGCCGGTCATTTGAAGGCTTCTTTCAGATGCTTAAAATTTCAGGCTAATTATTAATTTTCTCGGTCCGTCGCTAACCTGTTCTTATTCGCTGAGTGAAACGAATGCTTGTTATTTTCTTCGCGGCATTAATAATAATTATATACTCAAAAACTGTCCCTAAAAACTGTAGCCGACTGCAAATTGTGTGACTGGAGACGGCCGAGCCACGCGTATCTTAACATAAGATAAGAAAAGAAAAAAACCACTCTCACGAGTCGGATCAAAGATAGTATGTCAAGTTCAGAATTCTAGATTCTGTCGAACCGGTTTCACGGGGATTTCGGTGAATTTCTCCAGTGAGCTAGAAACAAATATGTACACTTCGTCTTCGCGTAGGAGTTTTACGTGTGAGGGCAATGCTTCAATGGGCTTAGAAATCAGTTCTGGGATCACGGCCGAATGGCAGCTTTCTTCTTCGATTTCGAAAAAGTAGGCAAGGCTGAAACAACTTATGCTGAAGATGGAGGATTACAACTCTGAAAGTTGTCCAGATTGTTATCTACCCTCGTGTGTTTGGTAGAGGGAGTAGGGAGGAGGGGGAGTTAGAATAAACAGTGCTCGGGAATACTATAAAATCCTTTCAAATCCCATTTACTTGATTAAAATCTATTGAAAATTCTTCAAAATACCTTCAAATACCCTAAAATCTTTAAAATCCTTGAAATTTCTTCAATTTATTGATATTTATTGAATATTCTTCGGAAGTTTTCAAAATACCCTAAAATATATAAAATAATTTGGAATCGAAAATTACTTGGAGTATTTTGAAACAGCCTTCAATAGTTTTCAAAAATTTCTTGGAATCTTCAAAAATAATATAAAATCCTTTGAAATCTCATTTAATTGATTAAAATCTATTGAAAATTCTTCAAAATATTTTTAAATACCCCAAAATCTTTAAAATCCTTGAAATCCCTTCAATCTATTGATATCTATTGAAAATTCCTTGAACGTTTTAAAAATACCCTAAACTATAGAAAATAACTTGAAATCGAAAATTACTTGGAGAATTTCGAAATACCCTTCAATAGTTTTCGAAAATTCTTTGGAATCTTTTAACATACTATAAAATCCTTGGAAATCCCATTTAGTTGATCGAAATCTATTGAAAATTCTTCATAATATTTTCAAATACCCTAAAATTGTTAAAATCCTTGAAATCCGTTCAATCTACTGATATCTATTAAAAAGTCCTTGGAATTTTTCAAAATACCCTCAAATGTAATAAATCATTTGAAATCGAAAATTACTTGGAGTATTTTGGAATACTCTTAAATAGCTTTCGAAAATTCCTTGAAATCTTTAAAAATACTATAAAATCCTTTGAAAGCCACTTTAATCGATTAAAATCTATTGAAAATTCTTCAAAGTATTTTTAAATACCCTAAAATCTTTAAAATCCTTGAAATCCCTTCAATCTATTGATATCTATTGAAAATTCCTTGGAAGTTTTTGAAATACCCTAAAGTATATAAAATCATTTGAATTCTTAAATTAGATGAAGTTTTTCGGAATACCCTAAAATAGGTCACAAAAATTTTGTACAATCTTGAAAAATACTACAAAAGGCTCTGAAACCCCATTTAATTTATTAAAATATATTGAAAATTCTTCAAAATATTTTTAGATACCCAAAAATCTTTAAAATCCTTGAAAACCCTTTAATCTATTGATATCTATTGAAGACACCTTGAAATTTCGTAAAATACCCTAAAATATATAAAATCATTTCAAATCGAAAATTACTTGAAGCATTTGGAAATACCCTTCAATAGTTTTCGAAAATTCTTCGTAATCTTTCAAAATACTATAAAATCCTTTAAAATTCCATTTCATTGATTAAAATCTCTTGAAAATTCATCAAAAGATTTTTAAATACTCAAAAATCTTTAAAATCCTTGATGCACCTTTAATTTGTTGATATCTATTGAAAATTCCCTGACAGTTTTCGGAATACCCTAAAATATATAAAATCATTTGAAATCGAAAATTATTGGGAGTACTTATTTTGAAATATCTTCAAATAGTTTTCGAAAATTCTTTGTAATCTGTAAAAATGCCAGAAAATCCTTTAAATTCCTATTTAATTGATTACAATCTATTGAAAATTCTTAAAAATATTTTTAAATACTCAAAAATCTTTGTAATCCTTGAAATACCTTCTATCTATTGATATCCATTGAAAAGTCTTTACATTTGTAAAAATACCCTAAAATATATCAAATCATTTGAGATCAAAAATTATTTGGAGTTTTTGAAATACCCTAAAATAGCTCTTGAAAATGATATGGAATCTTGCAAAATTCTACAACATCCTTTGAAATCCCATTTAATTTATTAAAATCTGTTGAAAATTCTTGAAAATATTTTCAAATACCCAAAAATCTTTGAAATCCTTGAAATATCTTTAATCTATTGATATCTATTGAAAAATCCTTGACATTTTTTAAAATACCCTAAAATGTATAAAATCATTTGAATTCGAAAATTACTGGAAGTATTTTGAAATACCCTTAAATAGTTTTCGAACGTTCTCTGGAATCTTTAAGAATACAATAAAATATTTTAAAATCCCATTTAATTTATTGAAATCTATTTACAATTTTTCAAAATATTTTTAAATACTTAAAAATCTCAAAAATCCTTGAAAAACCTTGAATCTATTGATATCTATTGAAAAGTCATTGAAATTCTTGAAAATACCCTAAAATATATAAAATCATTTGAATTCGAAAATTACTGGAAGTATTTTGAAATAATCTTAAAAAGTTTTTGAAAATTCTTTGGAATCTTTAAAACTACTATAAAATCCTTTCAAATCCCATTTACTTGATTAAAATCTATTGAAAATTCTTCAAAATACCTTCAAATACCCTAAATCTGATCTGTACATGATCTTCCTGGCATAAATCCACTTTGGACTTCCCATATCTTTTCTTCTGTAATTTCCATTGGTCAGAAAAAAATCAGGGAAACATGACGGAATTTTGAAAATGAAGTTTTTCGGCCACCCTTTGCTGTTAGGCTACCCTATTAAGTGAGATTTATTTTTGAATGCATTTTAAAGTAAGATTCGAATCGAACAAATAGATAATCGAGCCCTTGAAAGATTTATTCAGGAACGTTGTCAATGACCATCGATTTGCAATTCAAACGTCGTCACACGCATGTTTATTACATTCATAAACATCGCTTCCCGGGACTGAAAACATATTTATCATCGTATCATTGATTTCATAATGTTGCATCGAGCAGGCAGAAGAAAATTTAATCGCAAGATCACCCGGATTCATTATTACGTCCTGCGGTATCGATGCGAGTCGATCGACTTGTCGCATAAATCGACACGCGGACATGATCGCATAAATAATTCAAGTTGTAAATGATAATTTATTGTCTATCATGATGCGATTAGATTTTCATAATCATCTGCATTGCTCATTTAAACTTTATTTAACCTTCAAGTATGGACGTGCGGTCTGAGAGACTGCACGGCCACACTTTCATAGTAAATTGTCACTTTATGCTCAAATGAGGGATATTTAGGACGTACAATTTTTTCTGGGACAACCGAGTTCCGTAATTTGGGGTACCCGCATCAAGCTCAAGTTTGTATGAGTGTGACATCTTGCATTTTAAATACATTGAAAGAAATTGAACCGAATATATAAAATTGTGACGATACCTCGACGTGCGGTCTCACGGACCGCCTATGATTATCAGAAGCATGGTGCGGTTCGTAAGACCGCACGTCCACATTTAAGTGATAAATAACTGAAGCGAATTTTTTTTCTTGCTGAAACGGTTTATTGTGGGGTTCTGATGAAAATTCCGAATTTGCTAGAAATGACTACGACGTGTCTCGGAATTATTTTCGCAAAAAGCTCCCAAAATTTGGTTCGAATTTTAGTGCTAAATGTCCCGCAGTGAAATTAAAGACAAAATTCTGAAGAAGTTAGGGAAAATGTACCTTTTATTTCTAATAAGTACTGAAATATGACTTTAAAAAAACCTGTTTTTTCCCAAAAAGAGGATCAAAAATGAAATATTATTCAATGTTTTAAAAATATTGCGCTTGTTAATAGAACTACGTTTATTGCATTTTTAACTAAGAAATATTAATTTTTTACCAAAAAAAGTAAATTTTCAAACCAAGAAAAAGAATTTTTAAGAAAATAGTAGAATTTTCAAGAGCAACGAAATTTTTAGTCAAGAAAGAAAAAAATTTGCCACCAGATTGTGAAATTTTTTATCCAAAAAAATAAATTTTCTACAAAAAAGTGAGCAAAGATGTCCACCAAAATAAAGAATTTTCAACGAAAAAGTTTGTTTTTAAAATAGAATAGTTGATTTTTTAACCAAACAGGATTTTTCAGTCAAGAGAGAGAAAAATTCAACCAATTTATTGAAATTTGATGCCAAAATGACGAATTGTTTTTTACAAAAGAGTCAAAGTTTCAACAAAATAGTTTAATTTTTACTAACAAAATCAATTTTTTTTAGTCAAGAAAGAAAAGAAATTCCACCAACTTGTAGAATTTTCAAGTTAAAAAGATTAATTTGCTACAAAAAAGTTAAATTTTTTACTGAAAATAATAATTTTTGAACAAAAAGGTTGTTTTCAATAGAATAGTTGATTTTGCAACCAAAACAGGATTTTTCAGTCTAGGAAAAAAATGCAACCAAATTATTGAATTTTCAAACACAAAAGACGATTTTGTTTACAAAACCGTTAAATTTCCAATACAATAATTAAATTTTTTCAAGTATTTTCAGGTCAAAAACACGAATTATTTTTATAAAAGAGTTGGATTTTAAATAAAAATATATAAATATTTAATAAAATATATAAATTATCAACAAAATAGATGAATTATTGGCCAAAAAATTGTTTTGTCAACAAGGAAAGAAAAATTTCCTTCAGATTGTGGAATTTTCAAGGCAAGAAGATGAATTTTCTACCGAACTCATGTGTTTTTAACAAAAAAGTTGTTTTTCAATTAAATAGTTAATTTTACAACCAAACAGGATTTTTCAGCCAAGGAAGAAAAAAAAATTCAACCAATTTATTGAATTTTAAAGCGAAAAAGACGATTTTTTTTTACAAAACAGTGAAATTTTCAAGAAAATAATTAAATTTTTAACCCGAAAATAGAAATTTTTCAAAAAAGTTAATTTTTTATCAAGCCGAAATTCCATCTAATACAACTTTTAGAAATTTATCGAAAAATTATTAACTAATTTTTAATAGAAAAACCTATCCAATCACTACATAAACGAAATTTAATATCATTCAAATTTCTGCGAATTGAAACCAGCCAGTTTAAAAAATCTTTAAATGTATTAATATTCTAAATTGAAACTATATACTTTCTTGGCTTTTAAAGAAGGAAAATTTTCAATTTGGAGCGTCATATTACTCGATGCTTTGATACATTTTCAAGGATTGGCCATTAAGCTGCTTGAAATTAAATACTTATAAATTTAAACATTCGATAATATTGCCATTTTTCTTTAAATCATCGATTACTGTAAGATTTGCACTAAAAATCCGTAACAGTTGAATTTTCAATTTATTTCTATGAAGTTTCAATAATTTCACATTAAGACTTTAGACATTCGTGGATTACACATTTGAACAATTTCATATTGAAATCATCAACAATCAAAGAATTGTACATATTTTTAGATTTTTATTTTTTAACTAGAAGCCTTGAATAGTCCGACTTTTTATTATGTAAAAACATTGAAAAATATTAATTTGATATCCAAATATTTAAAAATGAAAAATTTTAAACCACCATTCAAATGTTATCATTTCTAATTTAAAGCCTCAATAGTCATGCAATTATCAATCTAACGAATTCTGATTATCACAATTTGAAAAAAGTTGAAATTTAAAAAAAACTAAAACTCTGGAAATATAAGTTGTTGCAATTCGAAATTCTTTAAGCAGAGAAATATTCAGTTTAGAATGCCCAGTATTTAAATTTGTAATTTTGGCAGGTCTGAATGTAAACATTATTTAACTTTGATAACTTTCATTTATAAATTATTATTGCTATATAATTATCGACATTTTTTAATGCTTTAATTTGAAGTTTAATTTTGAATACTGACAATCTTTGCAAAATTTGTTTGTAACAGAAGCAATTTGAGAATCCACTATTAAACAAACTCTGAAATAATAAGAGTTTTTCAAATTTTTGAAATAATAATTAATATTTTTGAATCGAAGGCGCCTGAAGTTAAAAAAATAATGATAATTTCTACATGGAATTGAAAACTTTCCAAATCTAACAGTTTTAGATCATAAAAAACCTTTGGAATTGATTAAATTCATTCGGAGATATAAGCCGACAAATTTTTTAAGGCAAGCGTAATCCAGGTTTGTAGGAATCGGGCAAAAAAAAGTGTACAGGCAAAGGGTTAAATCAGAAGCTCTTAGAATTGAAAAAATGCAGATTTTTTTTCAATCTTAAAATTTCTTTAGAAAAGTGCTTTAGATTAAAATTTCGAAAATAGGATGACTCAAAAATTTGTAAAATTGAATAATTTCAGATTAGAATTTAGAAAAGTGGATAATTTTAAATTCAAAAGAAATAAAATTGTATCATTTCTGATCAAAAACATTCAAATTGAATAATTAAAAATTGAAAACTTTTTAATTTAAATAAATTCTAATTCGAAGCGATTAAAATTTGACAATTTTAAATTTAAAACTATATTGAATGTTTCAAAGTCAAAGCTTCTCAATTTCTTGGAAAATAATGTTTTTTATCACATGAAAAATTGAAATTCAACATTCATTTTGAGATCAAAAAATAAATTCACCGTCATTTTCACAGTTCAAAATAGAAAAGTTTTGAACTATAAATCTATAAAATTGAACTATACTGAAAAAAGCTCAAAATGAAGTACTTTTAAGTGCGAAAAATTAAAAATTATGAAAGAGAAGAATTTAAAATTCAGCGTTCAACATGAAAATTAAGGACTCTAAAATTGTATTTATTTAAAATTAAATAAATTATTCAAATAATGTGATATCTATTTCAATCGGTTTTATTTTGATCTATTTTGGATTTGAGTATTATAATTTTTCACTTTTTAATTGCAAATCGTTTAATTTTTAACACTTCACTTAGAATTATTATTCATTCTTGAAATATTCCAATAAAATATTTTTCAATTTTAAATCAGTCATTTTTGTATGAGTTCGAATAAAAATTCGACAATTTTGAGCCAGAATATTGAAAATTAAAAATTAAATAAAGGAATACAAATCAAGATCGCTATGATTTTTCAAGATGATCAATGTGATTAACAAGTATCATATCATGTATTTTCCAGTGGTATTCAAAGTGAATGAATAGATGTGAGAGTATATTGTAACGGGCAGCTCTGCTAAATCGGGTAGTTCCAAAAAAAAACGGGTAGTTCTGAATTTCGGGTCATTTTGTACTAATTGAAATTTTTTTCCTTATAATTTATGAAAAAATTCGATAATGGCAGCAAATCGAATACACCAAACCTAACTTGAATTCGTTTTCGCGTTATATCTATTCAACTTTTTTTGCTGGGAAGTTTATTTATATTGATGACAACGAAAATGTGAAACCCACAATCATGCTTTTCGACGTTTGAAATCTTTGTCTTCAAGAAATCAACTTGGAATTGCTAGATAAGTATATTTTTGTTGTTACAAGAATCTGCTAGTTGGAATTTGCTTCGTGAACAAGATGTCATCTTTGTTTCAGAATCATAGAGAATTCCTGATAGCTCTTAACCAATATAGCGGATCCAGAAAATTTGTCGGAGAGTGCATATTTGGGGCCCTGTATAAATTGCGTCTTGGATGGTAGGGGGCGGAGCCCCCCCCGGGCACAACAATTTTTTATGCTATTTCACACGGCGTAAAACTTTGGTTGAAACTTTATCTTCTTAGGTTAAAAATTCAATTCCTTAGTTGAAAGTTTAAACTACTTTAATAAAAATTCATTTTTTTGTTGAAGATTAATAATATGATTGGAAAATTAAATTATTTGGTTGGTACTCTATGGTACCATATTTGCAGCCCAGTATGAAACTTTAAAAAAGTTGCAATTTAATTGAAGCTTCCAAGATTCAGGGATTTTGAGACAAAATAGTAAATATGAGGGAATTTCTGCAAGAAGTAAATGTGAAAAATAATGAGAGCGGCTACGCAGTTAATATCCGTATCTATTTTCTCAAATCACATTCAAGTCACTTTTATAAATGAAAATTTAATCAATATTCATTTCAGGTCTATAGGTATTTCTGAATTGGCTTGAATTATTTTGATATTTTAGATTATTTCTCAAGACTCCGAGAGATTTTTAAAAGATTTAAATAATTTGAAGGAATTTTCAAAATGCTACGGTATTTTTAAAACTTCTAATACATTCCAAAAGATTTAAATTTTAAGTATTATAGGGAATATTAAAAGATTCCAAGGAATTTTTCATTGATTTTTTTACAGGATCCATAAGGTTTTAAGATATTTTAAAGGAATTTACGGGATTTCATAAGGTTTCTATAGATTTCAATGATTGTTAGGGTTTTTGAAAATCTCAAGGTATTTCAATCAACTTTTTAGGATTTCAGGGAATATCATCAGATTTCATAGAATTTCACGGGATTTCATCATATTTTAGTCGATTTTAAAGAATTTATTCAAGAGAAGTTAGTTATTCCGTAGGTTTTCAAAGATTTGAAATTAGTTTTTGGAATTCAGCTACAATTCTTATTACTTTATCCTGAATTCTTAGAAATTCTTTGGAATTATTTTCAATTTTTCTAATTCACTTAAATTCTTCTAAATTTACTTAATTTAATGTATATTTTGGACTTTTTGAAAGTTTTTATTTAATTCATGCTGATAATCAATTGATAAACTGATCAAATTATTTGAAATATTTTAAGGTATTGTTTCAAATTCCTTGGCATTTTCTAGAGATTCAAGAAATTTTAATGGATTTTAAATATTTTTGGTTGTTTGAGAAGATATTTGTAGGGAATTTTAAAAGAGTCTAAGACATTTTGAAGAGATTTAAATAATTTCAAGAGATTTTTGCTTTTTTTTTTACTAAAATTAATGGAATTTTTTAGATTTATTAAATTATTTTATTTTCCATCGGTCCGAATCCTTTTGAATTTAACTTGAATTTTTTAACAAATTGTTGAATTTCATAGATAAAAAGACGAATTTTATTCAAATTTTCAACCCAATAATATGAAATTTCAATAAAAAAGTTCATTTTTAACTAAACAGTTACATTTTCAGTTGAAAAAATTAATTTTCACCCCAAAAAAGGGAAGTTTTAACTAATTAGTTTAATTCTCAACCGAAGAGATGAATTTTCTACCAAGATTTTAAATCTTCAACCAAGAAATTAATTTTCAAGATAGTAGTCGAACTTTCAATCAAGGAGCTGAGCTTTCAACATAAAAAGATATAATAGTTGATATTTCAACAAAAAAGATTTTGATTATGAATAAATATAATTGAACTTACCCAAAAAAAGACGAATTTTCAACAAAATAGTAGAATCAACCAAAAACAGATTAATTTTTAAACAATGAATTGCATTTCTAACCAAACAAAAGTCAATCAAAAATTTTTCTGTAATATTTCAAAATAACCTAATATATTTAAAATCCTTTAAAATCCCTTAAAACTTCTTAAAGTTCTAGAAAATACCAAGGAATTTGAAGCAATACCTTAAAATATTTCAAATAATTTGATCAGTTTATCAATTAATTCTCATGATGAGTTAAATAAAAACTTTATCTATTTTTGCGTTTTCCGGTAAATATGAGCCAACTGGGTAATTTGGACCCCGGATGCGCATTCAGCGACCCCAAAAACATATACATATGCTTGTTGAGTCTACCGGTCATGAAGAAGTTTTTCTGTGCAAAAATATACAAGCAAAATCTCGGTTTTCGTAGATTTTACGTCTATTTTTGCGTTTTTCGGAAAAATATGAGACAACTGGGTTATTTGGACACCAAATTCGAATTCACCCACCCCAAAAACATATAAATATGCTAGTCTAGTTTACTGGGTATGAAGACATTTTTTTTGTGCAAAAATATGCAAGAAAAATCGCTGTTTTCGTCGATTTTACGTCTATTTTTGCCTTTTTCGGAGAAATATGAGCCAACTGGGTTATTTAGACCGCGGATTCGGATTCAGCGACCCCAAAAACAGATGGATATGCTTGCTTAGCTTACCGGGCATTAGGAAATTTTTTCTTTGCAAAAATATACAAGAAAAATGGCTGTTTTGGTAGATTTTAGGACTATTTTTGCGTTTTTCGGAAAAATATGAGCCAACTGGTTTATTCGGACCCCGTATTTGATACAGCTACCCCAAAAACATATAGATATGCTTGTTTAGTTTACCGGGCATGAAGAAATTTTTTTTCGTGCAAAAATATACAAGCAAAATTGCTGTTTTCGTAGATTTTACATCTAGTTTTGCGTTTTCCGGGAAAATATGAGCCAACTGGGTAACTTGGACCCCGAATTCGGACCCAGCGACCCCTCAAACATATAGATATGCTTGTTTAGTTCACCGCGCATGAAGAAATTTTTTTTGCAATTATATAAAAGCAAAATCGCTGTTTTCGTCGATTTTACGTCTATTTTTACGTTTTCCGGAAAAACATGAGCCAACTGGGTCATTTAGACCGCGGACTCGGATTCAGCGACCCCAAAAACATATAGATATACTAGTTAAGTCCACCGGGCATGAAGATCTTCTTTTTTTTTTTGCAAAAATATACAAGCAAAATCGCTGTTTTCGTAGATTTTAGGTCTATTTTTGCGTTTTTCGGAAAAATATGAGCCAACTGGGTTATTCGGACACGAATTTCGGATTCACCGACCCAAAAAACATATAGATATGCTGGTTAAGTCCACGAGGCGTGGAGATCTTTTTTTTTTGCAAAAATATACAAGCAAAATCGCTGTTTTCGTAGATTTCAGGTCTATTTATGATTTTTTCGGAAAAATACGAGCCAACTGGGTTATTGGGACCCCGGATTCGGATTCAGCGATGCCAAAAACATATAGATATGCTAGTTTCGTTTACCAGGTATGAAGACATTTTTTTTTTTGCAAAAATATACAAGAAAAATCGCTCTTTTCGTAGATTTTACGTTTATTTTTGCGTTTTTCGGAAACATGTGAGCCAACTTGATTATTTGGACACCAAACTCGGATTCAACGACCCCAAAAACATAAATATATGCTAGTTTCGTTTACCGGGTATGAAGACATTTTTTTTTGCAAAAATATACAAGAAAAATCGCTGTTTTCGTAGATTTTACGTATATTTTTGCGTTTTTCGGAAAAATGTGAGCCAACTGGATTATATGGACACCAAATTCGGATTCACTGACCCCAAAAACATATAGATATGCTGGTTAAGTCCACGAGGCATGGAGATCTTTTTTTTTTGCAAAAATATACAAGCAAAATCGCTGTTTTCGTAGATTTTACGTCTATTTTTACGTTTTTCGGAAAAATATGAGAGAACTGGGTTATTTGAACACCAAATTCGGATCCACACACTCCAACAAATATAAATCTGTTAGTTTAGTTTACCGGGTATGGAGACATTTTTTTTGTGCCAAAATATACAAGAAGAATCGCTGTTTTCGTCGATTTTCCTTCTATTTTTGCGTTTTTCGGAGAAATATGAGCCAACTTGGTTATTAAGACCGCGGATTCGGATTCAGCGAACCCAAAAACATATAGATATGCTTGCTATGTTTACCGCAATAGAAGAAATTTTTTTTGTGCAAAAATATACAAGCAAAATCGCTGTTTTCGTCGATTTTACGTCTATTTTTGCGTTTTCCGGGAAAATATGAGCCAACTGGTTAATTTGTACCCCGGATTCGGATCCAGCGAACCCAAAAACATAGAGATATGCTTGTTTAGTTCACCGGGCATAAAGACATTTTTTTTTTCAAAAATATACAAGCAAAATCGCTGTTATCGTCGATTTTACATCTATTTTTGCGTTTTCCGGTAAATATGAGCCAACTGGGTAATTTGGACCCCGGATGCGCATTCAGCGACCCCAAATACTAATTAGGTGACAAATATTTATTGAAAGAATAATATTACTGAAAAATTGTCATTCAAAGTAATAATAAATTCTTTAAACAATTATTTTTGTTATATAACATTAATTTTTACCTAACTAAGTCATTTGTGGAAAAATAATTAAAAATTTCAGAAAAAAATCTGCAATTTTTTAGCATACCATATATTGATTATTACTTCACTCTAATCGAAATGTGGACAAAAAGTTCAAAATTTTAGATAAAATCGGAACTCTTCAATATTATTCCAAGAGAATCTTGTAATTGATAATCATACATTGTCTGTACACTGTTAAATGTCCGAAATAGGAAATATTCGGAATAGAAAATTCGGGAAATTACAAAATTCCGAAGTATAAAAATTCCAAACTGGAAAATTCCTTAATAATGAAAATCCCGCACAGTTTATAATATTACCGAGTTTGAAGAATTACAAATAATAAAATTCGCGACATAAAATCGCCTTATGGTATTTAAATACTTGATTTTGGGTCAAAAATTTATTTTTTATTTTACTTGAAGATTCATGCATTTTTTTAACTCTAATTTCTTTGGTTGAAAATGTAACTATTTTTCCGACATTTTTTTTTTGTCAAACTTCATTTTTTCCAACTGAAAATATAACTAGTCGATTTTTCGTTAAAAATTCATCTGCTTTCGTTAAAGATTAAGGTTTGTGTTTAAAAAATCGTCTTTTTGGTCGGGAATTCAAGTATTTGGTTCAAAATTCATCTTCTTAGTCGAAAATTCAACTGTTTGCTTCAAAAATTATTTATTTGCTTCAAAATTCAACTAGTTTATAAACAATTATCTCTCTTTTACATAGTTTTTTTTCTTAAAAATTGAACTATTTTATTGAAAATTCATTTCTTGGATAAATAAATTTAACAATTAATATTCTAAGATACCGGAAAAAAATAAAATATAATAATGTTATATTTGTTACATTCAGAAATGCAAAAGAAAAACAAGAACAGCCAGCGCTACCTACATGCTGATAAACTCCCCCTTTTAAACCATGCTTTCTTTATTCTTCGAAAGAGGAGTTTAAAAGCCGCTAAGTAGCGCTAGCTGTTCTTGTCAATGTTCCGGGAAAATTTGAATTGTATGAATGACAAATTTTCCTTTTTCATACAAATCAACAATTAAAGTTTTTAGTTTATTCACAAAATAAAGTAAAAGTATGAGTCATTTAGTAGGAAATGAAACAATTGATCTATTAAATTACTGGTCAGCTTTTCTCGCAAAAAACTTGTCGATCTTTTTTTGGTTCTTTTTTTTTCTTTTGCGTATCTTGAGTCGTTTTTCCAAAAATTTTGAGGTTTCCCTAATCTTTTTTCTTAATTAAAACAAAAACTACGTGTGCTCTCCAAAAATAATGCAGAATAAATGTCTTGATGTTTTTGGGTGAGACACTTTTGTCTGTTCATTTTTTTTGTATTTCGAAGGTTTTTTTCAAAAATTTTATATTTGTGGTTTTTAATTTATTTGTTAACGATTATTGAAAAAACTGCGCCTCATGTCAAAAAATGGTATGGAACAAACTTGATGATCTTCTTCGTATGAACAATGTTTGTTGTTTCATTTTTCCCTTATTTTGCATAGTTTGACCGCAAAATGGATTTTTTAATTTTTAATAGCATTTGTCACGATTGACACATCACATATGAAGCATAATTTCTCAAGTGTACCCACCTCGAAAATAAAAGTGTTCCAATGAGACTAAGAATTGGCCCAATCGTAGTCCTATTAGAAAGTAGTCCTCACACCTAAGTTTAATCCTAATTTTTGAAAATCAAAATTAATTTGACTTTTTTCAAATTTCGACACTTTTTTTCTCCTTCAAAATAGTTTTAAGAGAAAGCCGAGATTTTTTACTATAAGATCCCCAATTTCCAGAGTAGGAAATATATTTTTCTTTGAGTGATAGAACGATACATAAACAAGATGTCATGATAGAGCGGGTGGCGTGCGATCTCCCGTACTACGCTCAAGCCGAGGATCTTTGTGCAACGCTTTAGTGACAGGTTTTCAAGTTGAGTAATATATAATGCTACTAAAATAACGGTTTTTTTTCTTTAAGAAGTAAGGCATAAAGCAATCAATCTTAAACTCCGTAGTGTTGCCCACGACTTGCGTTTGAAACTCCCTGCACTACCAGAAGGAGCTCAAATTTGCATTTCGTGTAAATACCAACTCATCAACTCAGCGGGAATATCATCCTTGAACTCTGTTGATATTGCAGAGCCTCCTGGTAGAGATGAGGTAGATACTGAGGATCATGAAATGATCAAAGTCCTAACAGAAATGTTTATAGGACATGGGTATCTCGTATATCACAGACATAAGATAGAGTTTGCGGAATGTCACCTCTGTCGTCTGTGCGGAATGGATGATGAGACAGCTACTTACATCCTTTGTCACTGCCCTGATATTGCGGGGAAACGTCCAACACTCACTGGCAGTTACTGCATCAGTGAGTTGGAGATATCAGCCAACAGCGTGACTGCGGTCCTCTCCTTATGGAGGTGGCTTTGGCGTCACGCTTAGGCTCACAAGGCGACGCAACGGGATTACCCAAGCGTCAGGGGCTGTTACGGTCTCAACACAACTAATAATAATACGTTAAACATTCAACTGTTATTTTGAAAGTTTATTAATTTTGTTGATAATTCAAATACTTTTTTAAAGTCATCTTTTTTAGTTGAAAAGTCAACTATTTGGCTGAATTTCAATATTCCATTTTTCGTTTAAAACTTATCTTTTTTAGTTGAAAATTCAACTATTTAGCTGAATTTCAACATTTCATTTTTGGTATAAAACTGACCTTTTTTAGTTGAAAATTCAACTATTTGGTTGAAAATTCATGTATTTTGTTGAAAATTCGTCTTTTAGTAGAAAATTAATATTCTCAGTTGAAAATTCAGTTTTATAGGTAAAAAATGCAGCTATTTCGTTAGAAATTCAACTATTAATTTGAAAGTTCAATTATTTTGTTGAGAATTCAGATATTTTATTAAAGCCATCTTTTTAGGTCGGAAATACAACTATTTTGTTAAAAATTCGTCTTTTTGGATTGAAAATTCCTCTTTTATGGTAGAAAAAGTAATCTTTCTTCGTTGATAATTAACGATTTTTTTGAAAATTCAACTGTCTACGTTACTTTTGTTATGAGGGGGAGCATGATTATCAAAAAGGGGAGGGGATCAAAAATAGCCAAAATTGGTAACGTAGTTTATGGGCAGCCCCGAAGTGTCCCCTTTTTGGCCTTGAATAAAAATCTTCATTTCTAGTAAAAATATTTGAATAGAATTTTGATTTTCAGGAAAAGGCCTTCAATGTTGGAATATTACAGTTATTTGTTGAGTTTTTTGACAATAATGGCAGGTCCTGGCACATTTTACGATGAATACATAGATTTTATTCATAATCGTCGAATTCGGGAGGAAAAATTACAAAATGTGATTTGTTCTCTTCTATACTTCACAATCGAATCTATTTTTAATATTTTATTTTCATTTATGACTATTACATGACCTTCTTAAATGAATAATTGAATAATTTCGTTGGCTTTTAATTTTTGCAGAAAAATTTTAGTGAAAAGGAACTACAATTTTCAATTAATTCATCAACATTGAGAAAATTTTGTCTGGGTATTGTTTGTCTATTTCTTCCGTATGCTTGTTTGCACGCTTTTGATATTGAAAATATGACAGGTTGGAATACAATTTGCAAAATAATATGATAATAATTAAATAATTGAAATATATTATAAGCAATTTATTAATAAAATTACAGACATTTAATTTAATTAACTTTTTTTATTTAGGTGACGAATTTTCGAAGAATACATCTATCTTCTATAAAATTTGGTACCTAATCATGTCAACGAGTATTATTCGATTAAATTATTATTTTGCTTGGGTTTTTGTCGACGCAATTTGTAACAATGCTGGTTTTGGTTTTAATGGATTCGATGAAAATGGGCAAGTACGATGGACTCTTGTGACCAATGTGGATATATGGGAAATCGAGGTAATTTAAAAAAAAAATCATACTGTAAACTGGGGTTAAACGGTACATGTGGGATAAAGTGGCGCACCCTTGATTCTGCGTTTCTGAATGCGTTATTTGCTTCTTTTAGGTGAAAAATATAGAGGTTTGCAACTAACAATTATGAAACTTCAGTTGCCCCTTTTTTAAACAATGAGAAAATTCAACCATTTTTAGTTGAAAAGGCTACTATTAGATTGGAAATTTGATTGTTTTGTTATATAATTATTTTATTTAAAATACAACTTTTTTGTTGAAAAGTAATATTTTCGGTCAATGATTCCATCTTAAGAAGATTAATCTTCTTGGTTCAAAAATCATCTTTTGGATTGAATGTTGAACTCTTTTGTTCAAAATTCGTTTTTTTAAATACCTAATTCAACTGTTTTTTATATTAAATAAACAACTTTTTTGGATGAAATATCATCTTATACATATTACGATGAGAATTCATCATTTTAGTCAGGGTGCTTAGCGTTTCTTTAAAAAAAATTCAAGGACTTTTCCAGGTTTTCCAGGACAAAAAAGTTAATTTTTCCAGGTACCTTTACAAGATTCCGGCTTGCTAGCGTCAGGCTCATTCCATCGCGAACCGGATGCAAAAGGCTGTTCTTCTGGGATCACTTCATCTGGACCGTCAACACTGTTCCTCATAACATTCTACGATAATTGGTAGCTCGAAAAAAGTATCCAGAGGTGAAACATTCATCTCCAACATTCTCGTCTGCCGCGTAAGGTCATCCGCGGCTAGAGACCTGACTCCAAGGAGCAGTGTTGAACGATGTTGTCTCGCGTAAATTTCAAACTCTTGCTCAACTTCTAGGACAGAAGGAGCAGAAGTGGATGACGTACACGTTCCAGTTGCATCGGGATTGGTTTCTTTAAGGAACCATGATCGTAGCTTCCGGAGCCTACAACTTTTCATAGATTAAAATAATTAGGTATAATTATTCATATCATTAATAATAATATCATTCTATAAAATGGAGATAATAAATAAATGAAAAATTATTTATTATTGCAACATTTTATAGTTGAAAAAGTCATTAAAACCAATGTTTAGTTAAATAATTAATTTTAAACTGTAATGTGAAATGAATTTTACAACCTAATGGTTGAACAACTTTGTGAAAAATTCATCTTTTGGTTGAAGATTTATCATTTTAGTTGAAAATTCATCTCTGGTTGAAAAATCGTTTTTTGATATTTAAAATCAATTTTTTTAACAGTATTTGGGTAAAAATGTATGTATTCTGTTGAAAATTCGTTTTTATGTCGTTGATAATTCGCCTTTTATTGTACAAAATTAATATTTTTGGTTGAGAATTTCACATTAAAATTTTCCAGTTATAAATTTGCTACAAAATTCAACAATTGAATTGTCAACAGACAAATTTTCTACAAAATCAACTGTTGCATTTTCATCTATAGTACAGAAAATTACGTAAAGCTAGCCAGTGCCAAAACATAAACTAAAATCTGCGTCAGCTTATTCTAATTTTAATCTTTTTATTGCAAGTGACATATAGTTGGAATCGCCAAGAAACGTAGATTTTGAATATAATATTTTTAAATTGCTAATTGCAAAATTTTAAAAAATTTATTTTTTGTATTTTATTCCTCATTAGGATAAAGGCCCCCCCCCCCCAACGATGGCCAGACTTAACACAGCGTCACGGGCTCAGTCGGAGAGGGTAAAACGACCAGGTAGACGGCGATCAAATGGAAATCGCCGATTCTAAACGGCTTTAATTATATCTGTCATTTTTACTAGTGAGCTCGATTCTCTTTAAATTATAAAAAAAAAACGTTGTATCCTTCAGAGTTGTCCAAAGTTATGACCCTCGGAAGTTGACCCGATTTCACTATAATTTTCACTATTAATTTTTCACTCATAACTCGTTCCCAATGCATCATAAGGTAAAAGTAAAATAGTTTCGAAGTAAGTAGTAAACGAAAATATTCTAGGCGCCACTCTAGTTGCCAGAAAGTTATAACCGGTTCTTTGATCCGGGCCCTCAATTATAGCGAAAACGGGCAAAAAAAGGTCAACTTCCGAAGGTCTTAACTTTGGACCTTTTAGGGCTAGAACCTTTTTTTAATTTAAAAGAAATCGAGTCTGCTCCCATTCATCTGATACCATTTTTACGTGAGGTGTACAGACATATGAACATTTTCAGAAAAACTGGAAAGTAAAATTTTTGCGCAAAAAATCTAAAAAAAAAGCAAACTTTCTCAAGTCATATGTCGTGACATATTATAACTAGAACAGTTTATTTTTTCAAATTAGTGAGGAATCCCTCCTCCCCCCTATTTTCAAAGGGTTTTGGTTCCCCTCCAGTCTCGAAAACGTAGGGCCTCTTTTATGCTAAAGTGAAAGGGTTATAAAAAAAATGCATGGGGAACTTACGTAATCGATAAAATACGTGATGACTGGACTATACCGACTATTCAAGAAGAGGGAGCGTTCACATATAACGTAACGTTATTTTCGACCCTTTTTAACCCCCCCTCCTCCCCCATGTAACATACCATAACATTTCCTTCGCCCCCCCCCCTTCACCGCTGTTACGTAACATGTTTTTGTTTGAGCGCGCCTATGGCGCGCGACTGTTGGTTCTCGCGCTTCACACTCGATAATATATGTATCTCGCGCTTCGCGCTTGATGATGTGTTTTACCACATTTGCGCCCAGACCTTTTAAAATTAAAGGTTAAATCATCGACAAATGTAATTTGGTCATTGTGACTTCTCTTTTGTTAAAGTTCCTTTGGCTTTAACTCACACATTCTCATCACGTATCTCGTGCTTCGCACTCGATTTTATCGAAAATGCGAACTTTTCTACATTATTTTCAACTTCGAAACATGTTGGTCCCCTCGTAGTATAAAAAGGACGGAGAAAGGAAAAAGTGAGAGGTTGGTTTTTGGTTGACTTCTTCCCTTTTTCTCCCTCTTTTTTCATTGTGTTATTCTTGTCTCTAATGAGCCGAAAAGTGATGTTTTCGGGAAGTTTATTTTTAAATCGTGAATCAATTTGATGATTATTCTGCAAAAATTATTAATGATAAAATGGATTTCCTTTCAATCTTAATTTATAATAGATTTTCTTGTTTTTTATTTGCAAGTAAACCTTCAAAAATTTATTTTAAGTAAGAGTCTTCAGAAACATTAAAGATTATTTTTATAAATAATAAAGTAAAACGCCTAAATAATTTAAATGTAATAGAATTGTAGTTTATTATACACAGTATAGGCATTCGAAGAATATTCTTAGAGTATTCAAAGAATCTTCCTTAGACCACCATCATTGGAGGTATCAAGGGTGATGCTTTCATATATGGAAAGTCTTTTTATGGTTGATTATGAACCAATCTATTTAGATTATTACATTTTCCTATCAGGAAAAGAAACAATAAAAAATTTAACGTATTTCTAACATTGCTAATCTTTAATGTATTCTTCTTTTATAAATTTTAAATAAAAAATAGATTTCTTTCAAAAAATTAAGGTAAAATCATGAAGACTCAATTAAAAGAATTCTGAAAATATTCATAAGCAAACCCTGCAGATTGGAACGAATCGTGAGTTACGTGTCTCTATTTAAAAATTTTTTAAATTAAGATCGAAAAGAAATCTATTTTATCATGAATAATTTCATGCAAAATGAGCATGACAAAGATTCACAATTAAAAAAAGAGAATTCCTAACTATCTCACTTTTCGGCTCATTAGAGACAAAAATAAACAAATGAAAAAAGAGGGAGAAAAAGAGAGAAAGTCAACCAAAAACCAACCTCTCACTTTACCTTTCTCCGTCCTTTTTATACTACCAGGGTACCAACATGTATCGGGGTCAATTTAGGCCCCCTTATCAGGGATCATTTATATGAAAACTACGAGGTCTAATTAAATGTATATGTCTCTTTTCAATTGCAGGTATTATGTTTTGATTATTTAACTTGCATAAGAATTTTTCAATTAGACCTTGTAGTTTTCCAATAAATGATCCCTGATGAGGAGGTCTAAATTGGCCCCGAAACATGTTGGTACCCTGGTAGTATAACAAGGACGGAGAAAGGAAAAGTGAAAGGTTGGTTTTATGTGAAAAATGACTTTCGCGGATTCAATCAAATGTCGAAGTTTTGAGGCCCCCTGAGTCAGAAAAAATGGTTTTGACGAAGGTGTCTGTCTGTCTGTATGTATGTCTGTCTATCTGTAGTCTGTAGTTTCGTGTAGGCACGATAACTTTCGAAAGATTAATCAGATTATATTGTGCTTTGGCACACTTTTTGAAGACCTAAAAAGAAAGAAAGAGTTCGTTAACCAGCTTTTTTCAATCCAAATTCAAAAAGTGAGCACATTTGGAAAATTTTTGAGACCACTTTTTGTTTTAATTTGAAAATTCTCTGTACGGTTATCAGTAGTACAGTAAAATACAAACAATTTATTCTCGTGAAATTTTTTGATAAAATGAAAATTATCCGAGTGATAGCATTTTCAAAATCCCAAAAAACAATCGAAAATTAATATTTTAAGCCGAAAAACGCACGATATAAAAAAATTCAAAAAATTTGAAGGTACAAAAATCGTGCACCCCTAAAAGATCTACAAATTTGTTATGGATCACTTTTTGATAGGACGCGTAGTTTTTGTTTTATTCATGAAAAATAGCATTAAAACTAAAAAAATTAATGTTTTGGAAGACGACACAAGAAAAGAAAAAACAAATAATAGGCAAACTTGTTCACTCAAAGAGGATGTACGAATTTGTTATTTATAATTTTTAGAAAGGGCGAGTATATTTTTTAATCGTAAAAAATAAGCATAAAAATAAAAAAATGAGATTTTTTAAAAATTACACAAGAGATGAAAAAAAAAGTGAAAAGACAAAAGTTGTTCAACCAAAAAGATCGGCAAATTTGTTATAAACTCTTGCTATAAAAATAGATCAAAAATTAAACATTATCTTTTTGGAAAAACAGCACAAGCTGCAATAAATTTTTATTTAACCAATTTTTTCGCCTAAATTATATGTACACATTTGCTTAGAACCACTTTACACTAGCATGCGTAGTTTCAGTTTAAATTATAATAAATAACGTTGAAAATAAACAAATTAAATTTATGGAGAAACGACACAAGTCGCAATAAAATGTATAATAACAACATTAGATTAATATTCCATCACAACAGACAAAGTTTCAACAAAATAGAGAAATTTTCAAACAAATAGTTGAATTTTCAACTAAAAAAGATAAATTTTCAACGAAAAATAGAATAGTTTAATGTTCAGTTAGAGAAATAAGTTTTTAAGTAAATAAAATAAATTCTCAACCAGACAAATGAATTTTCTACAGAAAAGAATAAATGTGTATACAAAAAAAAATTCGACATGAAATTTAGTAACATTTTTATTTAAAAAAATAGATTTTCAATAAAAACAAAATAATTTTCAAACAAAGAAATTAATTTTCAACCGAACAGATTAATTTTCTATCAAAAAAGAATAATTTTTAATTGCATTTTCAACACAAAAGTTGAATTTTCAACCAAAAAGTTGAGTTAGTCACCAAGAAGATTAATATTCCATCACAACAGACAAAGTTTCAACAAAATAGAGAAATTTTCAAACAAATAGTTGAATTTTCAACTGAAGAAAATTGATGATACACCAAACATGGAGTAGTTAAATTTTCAGTTGCAAAAATAATTTTTAAAAAATCTGAACACAATAGTCAAATTTTAAACAACAAACAAATTTTTGAATTAAATGACGAATCATCAACCCAAAAAATGATTTTTTTAACAAAGTAGTTTCACTTTCAACTAAGTAGTTGACTTTTAAACAAAAAAAGGGTTTTCAGCCGCTATTCACGATTACCGAAAATCTTGAAAATTTAATTTAATTTAATTAAAAATTTAATTTAAAATTTAAAGAAAAATCCTGGGACCAAAGTCAAATTTACCGGATGATTCGAACAAAAATTGATTTAAATACCCTGTAAATTCCAGATTTTTCCGTTTTTCTTTCAATGAGGTATTCATCTTGAAAAATATGGAAAACCTCAAAAGTGTAAAGTTGTGAAGTGAAATTTCTCATATTACAGGATTAAAATTACTAAATTTTGAAAAAATGTAATAAAAAGAACTAACTTCCAACCAAAGAAATTAATTAATTTTAAATTTAATTTTTCATTTTGACTGTTATTTTTTTGGTGTCACAAAATTTGTCTTTAAAATCCATAAATAAATAAATTATGCTTATTTTTATTAAAGATAATTAGCACGAAGTTTTATTTTTCTAGCCGGTTCAGCTGTGGACGATTTTATCGCAAAGTTGGTCCCACTTTTATCCGAAGGCGACATAATCATCGATGGAGGTAATTCCGAATATCAGGATACACAGAGACGAACCGAGGAATTAGAAAAAAAAGGAATTTTATTTGTTGGAAGTGGAGTCAGTGGGGGAGAAGATGGAGCACGACATGGACCATCCTTGATGCCTGGAGGAAATCCAAAAGCCTGGCCTCATATCAAAACCATTTTCCAGGTTATTTAAAAATATTGTTTTAACTTCATCAGCAATTGGCTATAAATTGTCTCAATGGCTGATTAAGGGCTGTCCAAAATGATGAATTTTCAAGCCAAAAAGACGAGCTTCTAACAAAAGAGATGAATTTGCAACCAGATAGTTACATTTTTAACAAAAAAAAAAATGAATTCTCAACAAATTACATAAATTTTCCACAAAACAGTTGAATTTTCTACGAAATTCTTGAATTTTCAAGATAAAAACGTTATAGTTGATATTTAAACCAAAAAAGATTTTAATTTTGAACTATTTAAATCTTCATCTAAAACAAATTAATTTTTAACCATGCTGTTACGTTTTTAATCAAAATAAAAAATAAGTTTTTACCAAAAAATACTAATTGTTAACAAAATACATATATTTTCTACCAAATAGTTAAATTTTAAACCAAGAGGATTAATTTTCTACTAAAACACGAATTTTCGACAAAATACATGGATTCTGAACCAAATAGTTGAATTTTAAACAAAAATAGTAAAGCTTTCAAACGAAGATATGAATTTGGATTTTCAAGCCAAAAAGTGAATTCTCAACAAAACAGTTGCATCTTCAATCTGCAAATACTAATTTTCAACAAAAATATAAAAGTTGATATTTAAACCACAAAAGGTTTTAATTTTAAATAAAAAACAGTTGAATATAAACAATAAAGACAAATTTTGTACAAAATATTTGAATCCTCAACAAAAACAGATTAATTTTTAAAAATACATTGCATTTTTAATAAACAAATTTGATTTTCTATCATAAAATACGAATTGTAAACCAAATACATATATTTTTCACCAAATTTTCAACTATGAAGATTTATGATTTAGATGAAATTTTGTTCTTTTTTGACTGAAAAATCTTTATTTGTTAAAAATTCGTCTTTTTGGTTGAAATGTTATGTCATCTAAAAAAAATGACATCGGCTCCCAGTAGGACCGCGGTAAATCCCATTCATGGCCACGTCTCACAACCGCGGTTGTCATATAATGACACGCTTTTTCCAAAATTTGGAAGAGGGAAATTTCAAATTGTCACCAATTTCCCTTTGGAGCAGTGATTTTTTTTATTTCCTTCTTCTAAACCAGAATTAATTTTTTTTTTTAAATTCCCGTTCCATGTGAGGAATTCCCTGTCTCAAGTCAAATTACTATTCTCTACGGAAACACCCTGTCATAAAGGGAAACATTGTAATTCTTAATGAAATTTTTTTACCTAAGCTGAAGCTAAAATGATAATTATAATAATTCACGGAAATAATTCCCACTTCTATCTCAGAATTATAATTCTATCAGAAAATTCCCTATCTGAATGTCAAAATTCTAAATTTTGGGGAAATTGCCTGTCCCTGAGTCAAAATTCTAATTCTTTATGAGATTCTCTATTCAAACGTGAAAATTATAATTCTTCATGAAAATTCTCTGACCTAAACTCAAGATTATATTTCTTTACTGAAATTCTATGTCGCAAAATTGACATAATAATTTTCGAAAATTCGCTGTTCCAAGCACAAGATAATTGTAGTTCTTGACATGATTTTTTAATATTTCTATTACTTATTCCCTGCCCTAGCTCAGAATTATAGTTCTTCTAGGAAATTAACTGCTCCAAGTCAGAATTGTAAATCTTTTGGAAAATTCCCTATTCCAAGGGAGACTTATGATTTTTTTTTACAAATTCCTTGTTCAAGCTCAGAATTAATGTAATAAAATAAATTAAACTACTTTTATTTTACATATTAATACGTTCGAGAGAAAAATTCCGGTCACTAAATCAGATTTCCGGGTTTTTCCTGGTGAAAAAAATTCCCGGTCATTTCTCGATTTTCTGGTAAGGTAGGCAGCCTAATAATAACCTGTGGAAGCGTCTAAATAAACTGCCAATGAAAGCAATAGTAATGGGTGATAAAAACAACCCCTGGTGATTAATAATAACAACCTTAGCAACGGTTAAGAAAAATCTTTAAAAAAATGAATTACAACACCTAGAAATTGATAGAAAGCACCTATTAATAAACACCGTAATATCACTCAGTCGCAAGCCTTAAAAATAGTCTATAACATCTTTAGTAATGGTATACAACAGTCCTTAGAAACAATAATAACAATAACAACCTTCTAAAAACGGCCAACAACACCTAGAAACGGACAATACCATCCCTTCGGAACAGTCAATGACAACTCTTATTCATCCAAGGTTTTGAATAAAAAATCCTGTAATAAGATTAAAACAGTAAGAGAAGAAAATTCTTCTTACTATCTCTTTAGGCATTTTTCTTTAAAAAAATATCATCATAATTGAAATTTTCTATCGGAACCTAGATTCCATTAATAATAAAATCTGAAATATAAGACTAATTTGTTAGAAGAAATTCTCTAAACTTTAAGAAATTTACTTAAATCGTTAAAATTTCAACAATTCGAAAATTGATTAACATTTTTCAACTTTAAAATGTATCCGACCATTTTGTCCTCTCTTTCTAAACACCATGATAAAAATCAGCTATAAACTACATGGATAGAAGGACTCAGGTCATTATCACAACTTAAGATCGAAAGACTTCGACGAGCACTCTGTCGATTCCGAATGATCGAAACGTTAATCGAACCTTCACTGATCGTGAAAAACATTAGACCCCAAATCTAGAGTCCCGGGATTAGATTGGCTTGACACCTTTCGAGAGAAAAAAAAACACTAGCGAAAATTGCCCCGTGGTAAACACGGTCGTTTATCAGAACGAAAGTCTTCACATTGAGTTTTTCTTTCTTCAAGGGTTTATGTATCTATATGATATGTTTAGGGTTTAGTATATGATATGTTTAGGGTGACCCGCAATCTGGCGCATCATCATGATTATTAACGATATCGAAAAAACATCGTTTTTAATTACGTCCTAAGCAAGAAAAATTATTTTCCTTTAGCGAGAGATATATATGGTTGAAGATTGATTAATTTTTTGTCGATAAAAGTTACCGAGAGATAATTATTCATTTAATAATCTTCATATGTATTAATTTGGCTGTTATAAAGAACTTGCATAATAATTTAATGTTCTGTGATTCCCAGAAGAAAAATAAACCTCGATTTCTCCATTGTATATATATATATATATATTTATCAGTTTATTATCCGGCCTTAATAATTTTATCCGTAATCAGATGAAATTTCCGATGCACCAACCAGTTTATTGATTTTATATATATATATATATATTTTACAATTTTCTCTATTTTCAGAAAATTTTTACTCTGTACACTTTCAAATTTACCGCCAAGTCTGACGCCTTCTGTGCCTAGCGTGGGCGTAGATACTTACAAGTTTCAGTTTCTCACCTCGTACGAGAATGCACCTTGCACTCATGTCACGTCGTCTCCTCGAAGTTAACAAATAAACCCCGGTATTAAAATCAACCTTATTTCAGTAATCAGTTTAAAACCCCCAATTAATTCGCGAATAATTATCATTTTGCATTAAAGTAAAGTGTTGTGTATTCATTTTTTCCTTTCCTACTTCCTAACCCCAAATCACCACGTGGTTTCCAAATTAAAACAGTGGCTAGGAGATTCTAGCATTAGTGATTGAAACTCTTTTCTAAATTCCTCGCAAGAATTTGATAACTTGATTTTACATTTACTGTTCGCCGTATTCTTTACGATGAGCCTTAAAAGACAATCCAAGTTACCAATTTCTCGCCTGACTCAAAATTTGTTAACCGGCCTGTGGCCGGGTTACCCGACCGGACCCCAACCGGTATGAAAGCCAAGATCCGACCAGTTTACCGTGACGTTTTTAGGCGGGTCCCGGCCAGAATCCCTGGTCAGCGCCCGGTTTAAACTGGGGCTATCCGGCCGGCTCCCGGGGATCCCTGTTACCATTTCTACACGGGAGACGCTCTGACCTTTTGAAGCATATTTATAATGCACAACACCTTCATGGCCGACGACTTCTACAATACAAATGTAATGTAAAATTGAAAACACGTTGTTGTAAGTGAAATTGCAATACTTGTGCTGTAAAATTACAAACATTACAATACGGTAACTCTATATGCAATAATCGTAAAATTGCCATGCATATGAAAGGCAATATTACAACACTAGCATTTGAAAACTACAATGCAATTTATTTTGAAAGTTTCAAACAGACCTTTTTTACAGTGGCTCAGTACTATTAAAATGTTGAATCCAACAGTAGTAAAAAATAAATGGAGTATACTTAAGTATACTTAAGTGGTGCGTAATATTATGTATTCCAATTAGAAATGGTTCACACGGCCCTGATTGTTTACGTTTGGATTCCCTGGACTTAAGATCAAGGCCAGTGCAGGCCATGCCCGAAACCGTTCTTCATTTCAGGTTCCAGTGTACTTAAATTGACATGTATTCAGACTAGCTCACGGAATTTTATTAAATTGACTTGTATTCAGTCCAATACACCAAAACACTAGAATACACTACAATTGACTTGAATTGTATTTAGACCGATTCACTTAAATTCCTTAAACTGTCCAGAACTCGGTTCAATTCATTTGAATTTTTTCAATTAACTTGAATTCAATGGATTTTAATTCATTTCACTTCAATTCAAACCTCGATTCAAACCTGGATCAATATTTTGAGTTTATTTCAGTCCAATGCACTTGCATCGAATCGATTTTAATCACGCATGTACTTGAATTTACATATCAATTTCCTTGAATTGACTTGAATTAATTTCAATGCACACAAGAACTCCAATATAAGGCCGACTGAATTAGTTCTTCCTAGAACTGCTGGCTCACGCAGTTTCTCAGCGCATAAGTCAGTGTCAACAATGTGTCGCCACCACGCACCATTCCTTTAATGACGAATTTAGTGCCACGGCCACTGCGAGGCAACCCCCGAAAGTGGCCTTACATTGGAGTTCTTGTGTACATAAATTCACTTGTATTCGGTATAATTAACTGGGTTTCGTTAGGCTGACTTGAATTCAGTTTAATTTACTTGAATTAATTTGAATTTAATCCAATTTACTTGAATTTCCTTAAACTGATTTAAATTCAGTCCAATTGAGCCCAGCTTATTTGAATTCATTCGAATTGGCGTGTATTCATTTCATATCATTTGAATTGAATTGACTTGAACGTAGTCTAGTTCACTTCTCAGTAAAAATTCTGCAATAAAGTTTATTGCAGCTAATTTCAAGATGGGGTTCCATCTCGCTCAGACTTCGTGTACGAAACTACCGCCTATTTTTTTTGCCACAAAACTGTCCGAATAATTGATAGCATGTGACGTTTCGTACCCCAAGTCCAAGGAAAGCGATACCTTTTGTAATGGTACCATTCACACTACCAAGGTTAATTATTTTTTGTTGCAGGGAAATGGTGCCCTGAAATTAGCGTTAGATTCACACTTTGTATTTCTGTCTTAATTTTTTTAAATAAATTTTATTCAGAAAAAAGATTTTCTCCTTTCACTCCGCTGGGATTCGAACACCAGGTCAACTGATTTCCGGTCAGGTGCTCTAACCACTGAGCTACTAAATACATGAAAATTTCGTGATATTTGAAATTAAATGAGAACAATAGATAATAAAAATTGCTTATTGTTATTAAAAATTGGTGCATTCTATCAAATATAATTAAACCGACGTTATTTTCCAGAATATCTGCATCAATACATATGATAAAAGGAAAACTGCAATTGAAAAAAACACAAATTTCAAATTTGTGCTAAAAATTGTTTATAACAATTCTAATTGTTAATACTGTAAAGATATTCTGACTAAAAATCACTCTCACAATAATTCATAGCAATTTCAGCTAAGAACACATGTTTTTCAACGAAAATTACGATATTTGGCTGTTTGTTGATTTGTTTTGCTTATAATAATTGAAACTTACAATAATCAAATTATATGTATCCTGGTTGATATCCTTGCATTGATTCAAGATGATTTTCATTACATGCAAACCGTTGTTGAAGAGTAAATAATAACTATATGAAAAATTTCGATTTTCTCGCACTTTGAGTAAACATATACTATTAAAAACAGTGAGGTGGATTTGTAAAACTTAAGAAACAATTTTTGCGTATTTTTCCCCGGTATTCTGTATATTTTAACATAATGTATCGTCAAAATACAATATAGGACATAATACTTCAAAAACATGCTAATATTTTTTTATATCTCTTTCGATATGATCGCGTAAACAATAAAGAAAGAAATACAAATATAAGATTATAAAATGCAATTTACTAAGTACCATTTGCAACATAATCTTTCTCGATGACAATGCTGAACCGCTGAATAATTTAAGAAATTAACATTAAAATGATAAAGAAAAATGTAGTAAGTTAATGTAAATCTAAATTTTTTGTTATGATTCTTTACAAAAATGTACCCAAAGAACGATGACACAGAAATGCTTATTTTTTAGCCACTGCTAATTTTTTCCGCACTGCTCATGTGTCATCTTAAATTGTAGCATTCGTGCACCTGACCAATAACAATATATTGTGGCCCAAATGGCTTGCGGAACAGATTATTCCGAGTATCATTTTCCGATATTAGCATATTTACGTAGGCATTGTCGTCTCCATGAGTATTTGAACTTTTTCATAGTGATGCGAGTCTGTTTGATTATGATTGTCGGCAAGATTCGTCGTAGCAGCCAATAATGAATAAATGGTCAGTCATGATTATTCCAATGATACACTTGCAATCCTCATATATTCCTACGTTTTTATAGTTACCTCTTATTGAATAGAAATTTAAATCTTAGTATGATAAACTTTCACAAAAAAAAAACAGAACATAAAGTTTACATCGACTTCTGCTATGTCTGCTATGTAGTTGACAGCAGTGCGAAGAACATAAAAGAATGAATGAAATCGGTCTCGATATTAGGACACTAGATTTTTGAAAACATTTCTTTAATCAGATTTCAATTTTAGAAATAATTGCACTTATCGCGGACTAATAAAAATATATTTTTTGTAACTGAGAATAAAGCACTTGACACTAATCGAAATGTCGCCATATTGACAATGATCTTAACCATAGTTCACAAGTTATGAGGTAGGAATTTCTGTCCTGACACTTTATTCATGAAACCATTTTTCAAATGAAAATATGAAATATAATTCAATATTTAGATTGATTTTTGATGATTGATATTCAAACTTAATTCTATGCTGAAATAAATTGAAGATGCAACTTATTTATCATATTAGAACCCTTGCGAATGCTTCAACCTCAAAATTAATTCGATTTCTATTATTCTTTTTGTTCAAAAACAAATGATGTTTGTTGTTGTGTCATGTTCTGTATCTTCATTTACGAAACATACGTTCCAATTCGTCCGCGATAAGTCTCATTATTTTATAAATAATAAATAAGTAAGAGAAAAGTTATTTCAAATCCGGTGTCCTGATTTATAGCTCGAATTCACTCATACTTTGTCGTTTCCCGTCGCCACTAAGGACATAGCAAACGACACCTTTTATTTCATCGTAGGATAAACTTTCGCCAAATAACATATAAACTTTAATAGCAAAAAATGTTACATGCAAGAAAATGGAATTTTAGTTTTTTTTTATGTACGTGCTGATGAACATTAATGTGAATAGAGGCATGATGAATGGCAGCAGTTTTATACTGGCGAGCTAATTCTGCAAAAAAGAAAGCATTAATATAAAATTGATTATTGCATTGATTATTGAATTAATTTATTCAATCACAGTTTTTGATTTTCAGGGTATACTTTTGAAAAGGCTACTCAAGAATGTTGACTTAATACTTGACCTAGTTGTTCCTTGTGCATCCCAGTTACACTGAGAAATAAATGCAAATATAGATATGATTGTTTAGTTTACCGGGCATGAAGACTTTTTTTTTTTTTGCAAAAATATACAAGAAAAATCGCTGTTTTTGTCGATCCTACGTCTATTTTTGCGTTTTTCGGAAAAATATGAGCAAACTGGGTTATTTGGACCCCGGATTCGGATTCAGCGACCCCAAAAACATATAGATATGCTGAATAAGTCCACCGGGCATGAATATATATATATATTTTTTTATGTAAAAATATACAAGAAATGTCGCCGTTTTAGTCGATTTTATGTCTATTTTTGTGTTTTTTGGAAAAATACGAGCTAACTTGGGTATCTGGACCCCGGATTCGGATTCAGCGACGCAAAAAACATATAGATATGCCGGTGTAGTCCTCCGGGCAGACCACTTTTTTTTGTGTGCTGGTGTAATACATATGTATATGTATATTCAGTGAATGGGAGTATTTCCTCACTGTGAATTTTCTTCGGCTGTTTTTTTAAATAACGCAGTTATTCTTCATGAATAAATTAATTTGGTCGTAGAGCCACATAAAAAGGCAATAGATTCATATGTTAAAGAATCATAATTTATTCGTCATATCTACCAACGTACGTTTCGACCTTATTGCAGGTCTTCTTCAAAGGTAATCATCACCTAAGTCAAAAATTAATATAATTATAAATTTTAATTTGATATAAATTTTTTTGCTGATAGTTAACAAGTTTTTTAAACACATTTCTCGTTCTTTACCTGTAGTGATGTTGATGAATCCATAAAACATTTCAATTCTATTGTTTATACTATAGCCATTTTGGAGTAACATTTTAGTTTATCGAAACGGCGATTACCTTTATTTTTTAATTTTAATTATATTAAAATGTAGTCTTTCTTTAAAATGAAAAGTTCGCGAAAATTTAAATTTGTACTTTTAGTTATTTTTTTATTCTTTTTTATTTTTAAACAGTTTTTTAAAATTAATGTCTCAAGCTTAAGATGGTTACAGCCCAATGAGGCAACCGAAGGCATTTTTTGGTTAGAGTTCGATTTTTTATTTTTTTTTGTTATTTTTTTTTTATTAGAATAGTATGCACGGGGTCTTAATTCTGTTGTTTATACTATAGCTATTTTGGAGTAAAAGTTTAGTTTATCTACATTGCGGTTTCCTTTTTTTTTATTTTAATTATATTAAAAAGTAGTCTTCATTTAAATACAACATGATCCGTCCTATTTTTTTATAAAGGCTTCAATATTATATAATAACTACATTTTTACTCACAAACTAAGTGTTTTGTTTCGGACGGACAAACATCGACTATCAAATGCATTAGACATCAAGCTAGTTTTTATTGAGTAATTAAGAAGGCTGATATTAAATTAGCATCTCAAATGAAAAGTGCGTCAAAAGTTTACATTTTTACTTTCATTTATTTTTTAATATTTTTGAAACAGTTTTTTATATAACGCTTTGGTAAATTTTTTTAATATTCAACATTTCTGTTTTCAAATTAAAGGAAGTTTTAATATATTTATTGATGAAAGTGGACTCAATAACTCTTCTTTTGTGAGTATTGTTTTTCCGAGCTAAAATTTTGTTATTGTCAAGTTCAAAATTAAAATAATGATTTAATTCCCTTGCATGTTGTGATAAGCCAGTATTTTGATTTTCTAGTTCACAATCTCTTTTATGCTCATATATACGAGTTTTTAATCTCAAGCCTATTTCACCAATATAAATTTATTTGCAAAATATACAATTTATCAGATATACAACTCCAGATAAATTTCCTTTGTTATCTTTATTTTAAAAAAAGGGAAATTATTTAGTGTGTGGTTGTTTGTGAAGTACACATTAATTTTGTATTTTTTTAAAGAAGATCTAAGACGTTCTGAGAGATTTCCAATATATGGTATAGAAACCTTAAGGTTCGTTTTTTTATAGGTTCCGTTCAATTTTTTTATTTTTTGAGGAAATATTATATACTCGTATTTCAAATATTCTTTCTTTGATTATCTTATTTATTAAATGAAGTAGGTCATTATTTTGTACTAAGATTTTCTTTTAATTGCAGTGGAGTCTCACCTATTCTCCAACTCCCTTATTCCCCATCGCCTTTTATTCCCCGTCGGCTGTAGACGGTTATTTCCATTTGCGCAGTTCCGGAAACTCCTACCGCTGTCCCGGTATATTCTCCTCCGCACAGTGGCTGACCAACTGAAAAAGGAGGCCCGAAGAGCGGGAAGCCTTGAATTAAGTATTGTTTCACGACGTCATTGGAATACGTCGCACGACGTTTTCGAGAAAATATTATAAACGTAAAAGTCATAAAGAATATATGTTATATGGGGTATAAAGACGACTATACAAAAAATTTGCAATCAATTCCTTCTACGAGAAGGCGCTAATAAAATTATTGTAATTTTTTAACCATTTTTTTGTAATGAATTTTTGGTGCCAACAACGCAATTTTTTTCTGTAATATTCTCATGTCCAAGGTAACAACATATATTTCTTGGGATAAGATCAAAGGATTACTTCCTGGTTAAGAATAATAAATAAAAAATTATGGCCCCTGATATGTATGTAATTCCATGAGAATGGGGGGGCATCTTTATTTTTAGCTTATTAATCAATCAAGTA
Organism: Andricus grossulariae; assembly: GCA_011634705.1. Taxonomy (NCBI): domain Eukaryota; kingdom Metazoa; phylum Arthropoda; class Insecta; order Hymenoptera; family Cynipidae; genus Andricus; species Andricus grossulariae. Next base: position 107,366,680 of record JAABKJ010075445.1, on the reverse strand, counting down.
AGTATGATTTGAACAATACACCTTACACTGATATGCTATACACTTAATCTTCGTCATTGGCATATTCACAAGCATATCTTTTGATTCCTGCAATGCTCACACTGTCTGGTCTGTAATCAATGAAACATCTATATAATTTCCGACTAATGTGTCTTGACTGTACCTGGACCTTTACAATATTTGCCTGCTCTTTCACAAATTGCAAATTGATCGACCCATTCTCATTTATCATTTCGGCCAAGTACGAGCTTACCCTTTAGCGCTGGCACCAGTACGGTAAAGCCCTTGGACTTCAATACGTATTTCGCATCTCGAAAACCACGATAAAGATCGAATTTTTCGCTATCATTTATTAATTGACGCAAATCAAGCGGATCTTCAATAACATTTTGTATAATTTCAGCGTCATTTAGGTTAGCATGAAATGTTCTTGCCAAGTCTAGTGCCCGTCCGGTTGTTGTACAGATAATTTTTTTTGGTCCGAGTAAGATTTTCGCTGGTGCTTATTATTACTTATTTTCTGATGGCAAGAATAATAAACTATAGACACCTAATATTCGTCACTGTCTTCCTCTATCACGGGATTCATATGGTTTTGTGTAAACAATTCACCGAGAAATTTAAGCAGGCCTTATGATTTGCGAAAATTATAGCTCACATTAGAAGATTTCTCAATTGGGTGTCTGTGTGCTATAATTTGGTATTCGAATTGACATGGTTTGACCCATTTGAGTGGGAGTTAAAAACCGCCAGTCGCTGACCGTCTGTCCGACGAATTTAGATTCATGTAAGCATAGCGTTGCCGTGACTCTCCATCTGATGCGCACTTATGATATTTGATACGAGAAACTATGAATTTGCTCAGTGTATCGAGATGTATTAGTATACTGGAATCTAGAGTTTCGAACCCTTTTGAGTTTTGAGTGTGCGTTAGAAACGTCAGTCGCCGACCGTTCGTCCGTCCGGCGAATTTGGATCCATGTATGTAGTGCAGCATTCCCACTAACCAAATGACTCAGTGTATCCCGCACTTATATAATGTCCCTTATGCAAGCCTTGTACTTTTTCTAAAAATTGCAGTATTTCTGCACAATCAATTTGGAAAAACATAACAATCAGATGCAGAGCTTTTAGAAGAAATAATAATGAGCATGAAATATCAATTAGATGACGAAAACACTTTAGCTCACTAAGCTGAGGAACACGGCTGGTTTCGTAAAAAGCTAATGTTTCAAAGTGTCTAATCCAACGACATTCTTGACTTTCCTGAGATGACGGAGTCAGGCATGAAAATATTATTTACGGAAAAAATTAATTCATGTACATGACATGCATTCATTTCCTTTCTATAATCAACTCTCGTAAGCATTTTCCTACTTGACTGAAATGATAAATGAGAATGGGTCTATCAATTTGCAATTTGTGAAAGAGCAGAAAAATATTCTAAAGGTTCAGGTACAGTCCAAACACGTGAGTCGGAAATTATATAGATGTTTCATTGATTACAGACCAGACAGTATGAGTATTGCAGGAATCAAAAGATATGCTTGTGAATGTGCCAATTGTCGAAGAACAGTTGGCTGCTGTTCCCATATAGCAGCCATTATTTATTACTTATCACACGCGAGGTACTTATCGAAAGCCGTAAGGCCTGCTGAAATCTCAGTAAATTGTTTTCACAAAACAGTATGAATCCCGTGATAGAGGAAGACCTTGAAAAGTCCTTGCATTTTTTTACCTGGAAAAACCTGGGAAATTCCTTGAATTTTACTCATGGTCCTGGAATTTTCATTTCCTTAAAGAAAAAATAGGTTTGACCGAGTTATTCCATACTATTTGTATAATGTGGCCGTGGGTGAGGGAAAAGTCAGGGAATTTTATTTGTCTGGGAAGTTCACGGATTTAAAAAAAAAATATATGTTCCAAAAGTCAGGGAATTTCAATAAGAGGTACTTTAACTGTCAAGGATAATAAATTTTAAACTTTTTAATTTGAATTTGCCGGCCTGTCATTGTGATTTCGTCGTGTCCTGTGACCACCCATCTCACGGTTGTGAGACGTGGCCATGAGTGTGATTAACGCGGTCCTACTGGGAGCCGGTGTCATTTTTAGGTCGCAGTTGCTCCCAGTGGGACCCTGCGGTGGTTGTTTAACCTTATCTTTTCATTATATATAATACCAGAAAATTACTAAAAGATTATTAAACTAGATTTCATGGAGTTTTTCGGAGGTGTGAAATGATATTTCCATACGAGCTGGTCGGTCATCGACTAAAAGACAGAAGGTGTAAATAAAAGAGTTTTTATGTAGTATTCGCTTCCGACTCGTGCTGCCAACTTCACAACCTTCGTCAAAACACCGCTTTATTTTTGCACTTGTATCACATAGACTTGTATTTAGCACGCTTTACTATTTAAGACAATCAAAAGAGAACTTCAATTTCAAAACAAGAGATTAGAAAGTTTGTAAACTTCTTTCTTGTATTGCTTTTTTAAAATTATTTTTTATCAAAAGAAAGAAGTAATTAAACTATAACTACTTGCGAGAAATATTTATGCCTGGCAAGATATTCTAATATATTTGTACAAACACGTCATAAATGTCAACTTCAATACTGAAACTGTGTATCAGATTTGATATTCAGCACTATAAAGAACTACTTACGAAATTTTAGAACTACGAGAAAACTAAAAAAACACTAGGATCATTTTCTATCCCACAATAAATTCCATTTGGAGAAACAACAAGAAAGTGCAGTAAAAAGAACCTGCTCTATATGTATGACGCTCTAACGAAATACATCTACACTAAAGCGGATTTGTGAAGATTAATTTTGTGGCCTTTCTGAAATGATAATGAATGTGTACATTTAATCGAGATTACTCAACATGGATCTTAAGGTTAAATTTAGATTTCGATTTCAGCCTTTGCTCCCTAATATTTAAAAAATATATGTAAGGAAAAAATAGTATTTATATTCAGAAACAATTTAAGCTACGATTTTTTTACCTGAATGTCATCTTTGTAAATAGACTCTTCCTCGAAACGAAAAAGTAGATCTTCGCACTTTCTTCTCTCCTCTTCCAATTGCATTCCAAGTGTTTTTTTCTCGTCGAGCAACGTGGCAAGTGCACTTTCCGAATCTTGCACTGTTTTTTCCATATCTTGACGGAACTATTGTTAGAAAAGTTAACCATACTTTTAATATTGTGAACTATGATTTGGATATATATATATATATATATATGGGTAGCCCAGAAATATACATTTTGGAATTTTCGACCCGCGCAGTCGCCAAATCGTTCTCTCGTGGAATCAAATGAATACATATTTTTGTATTTTGAAACAAAATGATGTTTAGTACTCTGTGTAGTATTTTGAAGTTTACTCTGGAGGTACGAATTACAATAGCAAAGTCTTAAGAGAGCCTAAAGCGAGACCTGAGGTTTAATCCAGAGGACAGTTTTAGTGTTATTACTCTGCTATTCAACTCATTGAAGTCCAGTGTCCCCCTTGGGTTCGGATACTGTAAACAAAATTGATTGGCTCCCTAGAAAGTGCGAAAAAATTTTGGAAATGTACTGGGTTACAGGCTGGGGCCTGTAGCAGGGGGCTTTATGGTCAAGCCTTCATCTGGAAGTCCTAAGCATCTAACAATAAGCCACATTGAGTTCACTTTAGCTGCCATAAATTCTGCAGTTTACGAGTGAAGCTGCTGTTGGACCAAAAATTTTATTTTTCACTCATTTTTGTAATTGCTTCAAAACTATAAATTACAAAATAATGAACATTTTTTTATAAATCTGTTCTCAATATCCTGAAAAATCCTCCATGAAAATTTCAAGTTAAAGAATGATATTTAAGGCTCGCTACGAGTCTACAAATATTGCAATTTTATACAACTTTCGAGATGTCCCACATTTTTTTATAACTTTGTTGATGTATTAAAATTTGACCAAATGCATATTTACTGAGAAGAGAACAAGTTTATAAATGGGTAAATAAATTGACTTATAATTTCTGGAACAAAATTGAAGAAGTAAAAAAAGTATACGTTTTCCGTGTTAAACTCCATAAGACAAAATTTGTACACAACGTACTAAAAATCATTTGGTTTAAAAAAAAATATATGTATTTATTTGTTTCCACGAGAGAACGACATGGCGACTGTACCGGTCAAAAATTCCAAAATGTATATTTTTGGGCCAACCTCATATATATTTAAAAACTAAACGTTAACAACCACCGCAGGGTCCCACTGGGAGCAACTGTCATCTAAAAAATGACATGGGCTCCCAGTAGGACCGCGGTTAGGAAAGAAAGTTTTCTGTGCATTTGTTGACCTAGAAAAAGCATTTGACAAGGTAAATAGAAGTAAACTTTGGGAAATCCTTGAGGGCATGTGATACTTCGTCGTGTGGTAAATCACTGCTGACTTTGAAACGTGATTACTCGTTCCCAAGATGGGGGTGAAATTTTGTTTAAAACCCGTTAAAAAGCTTATTAAATTACGCATCGAATAAGCTCCAACAAAGATATTTTTGACATTTTGAAGAGAATATACCACTTGAGAATTTATGCAAAAAATTGCAAAATGGAAGAATTTCTCGAATTTTATACCTCTAATTCAACTTTTGACACGATCTAGGTCTTAAGGTCTTATCTTTAATTTAAGCCAATAAAACCTAAAAAATCTCCATGGGTTCCTGAGATACGTCTTCAAATGTCCAGGTCTCAAACTTCTTAACTTCTTAACTTCAATTCGTGTTGTGACTTACTACACTGATGGAAAAACACTGAAACTGACAGGACGTAATCTGTGAGTTACTATTGTAGGTTACAATTCTGCGGAAAAAAAACTGATAGTACTTCAGTTTTATCACACAAACAAATTCATGAAAAATTTTGCAAATTTGTTTGAGTTTGAATTTCCCGCCAAAATATTGCTGGATAATTATGGACGTCGAGAATGATTAAAAGAAGTCCTGTGAACTTTTCAGATTGTTTCGAACGATAGAAACAGAGAAAAAAAATGACGTTACCCCCCCCCTATCTCATCCAATATGGCGGCTAACAGTTTCAAATTGAGGGGAAAATTTGTTTTGATTGTATGCTTTCAAATGCCTGACCCAACATTTGATTCCCTTTAGGGGAATTTTTTGCATGCTTACCCGGCTATACCCTTAGCAAAAAAAGTTATAGAATAAAATATTTTCTTCTTGTTTGGCCCGACCGTTGGCACAACTCTGGTCTAAGATCGTTACAGAACAGTGTGACCTCTATGTAACTTTCTTGGAACACGTGTGACATTCTAGTGACATAACAGTTCTATCACTCTGTTCTATATTAGTTACATCACAGTATTCTAGAACTGGTACATATCCCTACAGTAACAGCGTTACAGAACAGTGTGACCTTTATGTTCTGTAATTTTTCTGGCGCACGATTGTAACAATGTTATGTATAAATGTTCTCTTTTTGTTATGTAACATTTACAGAACGTGTCCGCTGGACATATCTCTCTTAACTATTGTAGTCAATAAGGCATTATTTTATAATAAAAAGTTATACTAAAATAGGGCACGGCATCTTCCACAGAAATGTGAAAGATCATAGTCGATGTCGTATGAGCTAACGTTTGCTTTTTTTAAATCACCCGGATTGAATAAGTCGGGCACGGAGAGTTTTGCTTTGGCGTGTTAGACAGTGTCATTTTCACTTTAGCATACCGTCGCCACATTTTAAGCCAAGACATTCTCGATGATAGTTGCAGAGTATATCATACAGACCTCGAGCACCTAGGACACATTATCTAGTTGTCCAACTCATGCGGGAACGACGTACGCCCTTTTTGATACTACTGGAGAACCAAGATGTTTCAAGGTCAATTGAGACCTCCTCATCAGGAATTATTTATAGGAAAACTACTGGTATGAATAATTGAAAAGTATGCTAACTAATTTAATAAAATACCTGAAAATAAAAAATATGCAGACATTTTTTAAAACGGTAATTTAGTCTAATTCTCCATTTCATTGATGAGAAAATGATTTTTTTATACAGAATTCTTTTTAATAGTAAGCAACAGAAATTACATTATCCAATTAATAACCCTGTCTAATACTTTATTGTATCTTGAAAGATCCTTTTTTAAATTAATAGCTTTGTTACCCTCTCTCTTTATAAATAACATCTCCATGATGTCGATTTTTCTTTGATTTCTCTCATGATATAGTACATTATGTAACAAGGGGCGAAAGGAGCAGACCCGAGGGAAAAATCTACTTTTGTCCCGTGTTGCATATAGCATATTTTGGCCCTGAAAAGCGGGTCCTATGCATTTTTCATAGCTTTGTTCGCGGCTCGATTTCTGATCGACTCAATTTTCTGAATTTTCCTTTCGCCCCGCAAATGCGGTTTACGGGAAATAGATGCTACGAGGGTTATTTGATAATTTATTGACTTTTTGAATTTTTTTGAGCAGTAAGTTTAAATGTACCACTGATCCCGTCAGCGCTCTATGAATAGACTACTGTTAAATTTTAAGCAAACTGGGTCATTTATTTTGTGTTTGATAGCCATTGAAAGCAGAGAACCTCGTGAATGTTAACGAAAATGGAAAATTATGCAATATTAAAAAATAAGAATTTTGCATTATTTCATGTGTGGTTGTGCCAGCTTAACGTTCGGCCAAAGGAACCCATACTTACCATTAACCCATATTTATTTTGCTTCTTTTAATAATTATAATGCCATATTACTTTACCATTACGGATTTGTAAAAAATTCGTTTTTTTCGCTTGAAAACTCAACACTGGTCGAAAATTCAACTATTTGGTTAAAAATGTATGTATTTTGTTGGGAATTCATCTTTTTTTGTGAGATAATTAATTTTCTGTGTTGAAAATTCGTTTGCTTCTTGCTAAAAATTAATTTTTTCAGCTGAAAATTGAGCTATTTTGTTAAACATTCAACTGCTTGGTTGAAAATGAACTGTTTTGTGGAAAAGTCAATTGTTTTGTAGAAAATTCATCTTTTTCGCTTGAAAATTTAACACATCAGTAGAAAATTCAACTATTTAACACAAAGTTAAACTGTTTTGTAGTACAATCGTTTTTATTGAAAAATAATTATCTGTAATGAAAATTTATCTACACATTTTTGGGTAATAATTGATTACTTTTTTTGTTGTTAAAAATTAAATTTTTGCCTTAAAATTTAACTATTTTGTTGAACATTCAACTGATTGATTGAAATTTAACTTTTTTGTTGAAAATTCATATTCTCGGGTTGAAAATTCAACTGTTTTGTAGAAAATTCTACTTGTTCGTTTGAAAATTATACTTTTCAAATATTATTATTCTTTCGGGGTAGGCGTGACTTGTTCGGTGAGGAAAGGAGTAATGTAAGGAAGGAGGTATAGATTTTTTAGATTAAGCAAGAATTCTCGTGTTATTTATTTAAATAAAACGTTCGTTCTGCAACACTGTTCCGGCCCAGGCTGTTGATCAATCTCTGTAGCGATCACCCCAAGTGAAGAGCCTCACAAGGTCGTCATGTGAGGTTCCCCACACAGCCCCATTAGTATCCAAGGTCTTTTGTTTCAGGCGTCATTCACTCTACTGGCACTCTTTTCATAAGCTATTCGTCGCCACATTTTTCTGACCTGGCATACTTCTCTAGCTTCCTTCACGTCCATGCATTTTTTCATGCAAGCTCTCGTGTTTCTATGGCTTTTATATCTCTTAGGATTAAGGTCTCATTTACACGTTCTAACTATTCTTTCCGCGGTCTGCCTCTGGGCACACTGCATTTACTTTCCCTTTATACTCTTGTTTTGTCAGTTGTTCATCTTTCATTCTTTCAGCATGTCCGAACCATGTTAACTGATTTCTTTCATAGTGCCTCTTCTGCACCACATTCTTTGAGGATTATTTCGTTTCTCACTTTGTCCATCACTGTTTTCCCGCATATTTTGCGGAAGAAATTCATGTCAATCGCGATAATTTTACTCTTATCATTTTCTTGACAGGTCCATGCCTCTCTACCGTATAGCACTAATAGCACGGAACGTTCCAGAAACGTTCCTGGAACGCCCAACTGAAAATTCCTGTACAGGAACCTCGAGGGATCCTGCACATGTTCCTGTACAGGAAACTGCACACAGGTGTACAGGTAATCTTGAAGGTTCCTGTGCAGGAATTTGGCGAAGGAAACTGTACATTGTCCTGCAAAGGAACCTGTATACAAGGTAACCTTTGAATGATCCTGTACAAGCTCCTTTACATAGTCAATTGAGGTGTGGGTTCATGTACAGGAACATGTACAGGATCCTATACATGAACCTGGGTAGGAACTAATCCGCGAGGTTTCGCTAGTTGCTTGGCTCCCTCGATGGTGAGTTGTATCTTCAAAGGAATAAAAGGAAGGCAACTTTATAGCTGTAAGCGAAATGAGTTTTCGCGATGGCTTTCTGCAAAGGACCCTATACGTGTTTCTGTACAGGATCCTTCCGAAGGTTCCTTGGATGCCTTTCTGTGAGGGAACCTATACACGTTTCTGCACAGGAACCTGCGCCTCAATTTTCTTCGCGATGGAACCTGTACAGGAAGCCGTACAGGATTATTGAAAGATTCCTTTATCGGTGCAGGTTCCTTTGCAGGATCATGTACAGTTTCCTTCGCCAAATTCCTGCACAGGAACCGTCAAGACTACCTGTACAAGTTCGTGTGCAGTTTCCTGTACAGGAACATGTGCAGGATCCCCCGAGGTTCCTGTTCAGGAATTTTCAGCTGGGCGTTCCGCGGGCACCTTCGGAACGTTCCACTGGAACGTTCCAAACATAAATTACCGTTATTATTATTATCAATAAATATCGCGTAAGCCGTAAGTGATAGGTCAAAATCGATGTCAGTTTATGATATGGATATCATAAGAACTTCTCCGGTGCTGGACCAGATTGTATCAAGAACTTCTGGTGGAAGAAGTTTACTTCTACACACCAACATTTCGCCCGCATATTCACCTCATATTTAAAGTCGGACACGCCCATTCCGCAGTGGCTGGTGTTAGAACGCACTATACTCCTACTAAAAAAGGCAATTCGTCCAACCCAGAGAATTATAGGCCAATAACTTCTTTGAACCCACTGTACAAGATCTTCACAGCTATCCTGAAGAACAGGATTGTACGGCAAATTGAGCGTGTATGGGGTGAGATGTACGAACAGCGTGAATCGAGAAAAGGTGTAACATGCTGTCGAGAGAACCTGATGATTTACGGGCGTGTCTGTAAAGACGCTGCAGCCCATCAACGCGCCCTGTCAATGGCCTGGATCGACTACCGGAAGGTAGTCTCGAAGTGACATCCACACATAGTTTCACATATGCATGAAGAGATTGATGCCTCTTTGTAAAACTAGATTGAAACAAAGTTACAAGCACCCCACAAACGTACGACCCTGTGGGCCTAGGACCGGGAGTGGGAAGAGTGTCACTTCCTGCTTCTAATACCCAAATCCTGACCCTAGAGCGTTATTCTTGTGCTCCCTTCACTATCGCATCGTGCTGCTTAGTCCTTACACCGCACCGTTACCTCATCACGCACATCGATGATCCGATATATGTTCGCGCCTTTTTGAAATTGCTGGGAAGTATCTTCAACCACCCTGATGCTATCGACTAAACCATCCACCTGCTCTCGGACTCTATCGCCGACGAGATTCACCATCGCTTTTGAGCCAGCAGGACCCAACCACCCTGTAATTCGGTTATTAAATTTATTTTATAAGAATTATGTTTTCCGTCCTTGAGTTCACCTGCTTTTCGACAATCAAAATCCTTCCTTCCCTTGATTTGCAAGACCCCTCAAAAATTATGCGCCCTTTCCAAAAAACCCACCGTCCTACCAAAAATCCTCCAAGTCGAGAACGTAAGTCGTCAAAATTGATGAGAAGAACACTTTTTAATAATGCATGTGTGCCAAGGCGACGATGTTTTTAATTCAAATTTCAATAACAAATTGCTTTGGTGAACTGTTTCGGGGAAACTGTTCCAAAAATGTTCAATGATTCTTTCGAAAGAAGTGCAGGTAGAATTGTACGTATTTAGTCAAAAAAGTGCGGGTAGATATATGTCATTAAAAGATAGTTGGTATACTTCGCGTGCTAGCAAGCTCTGCCACCTTTAGTAAAACAAAAAATTATCCTAGTGAAAAAACGCCTTATCTGTACTCCTTGTAGCAGGATTGGATAAGTAAATGATTGAAAGATAAAAAATAACCAACTAAATGAGGAGAAATAGAAAAGATTAACTGATAGGGAAAAACTAGAGAAAAATCCAATGAAAACTATAGGAAATAGAAGTCAAGCGGCGTCAGTAACAGAAATTGGCGTGCTAAAATCAAAGTTAGAGTGACGATAGCCAAGCAACCCCAAGCGTTCCCGCCCTCAGTGGATACTTCCGCTACGTGCTCAAGCCACGCGCAACCCCGCAGTAGTAAAAACCGAGACGCTCACCTGAGTGAACGTACCGGTTTTTAATCAGCCGCAGAAACCCCTGATCTAGTACCAGATTTAAGATCGATAGGAATAATAGGAACCAATATGACAGAAAGATTAGGTTTAAAAATGAATTTTGAGAATAAGATTTGGTTGATACCAGAATTACCAAATATTAAGTGTACGATACAAGCGAATATAAGTAGAATGCAGGTACTGGTAATGAACGATACCGAGGAAAATAAAAATAAGGAGAATGGGGAGAGAGAATTACAATTCGGAACCAAGATTAGCTTGAGAAATCACGTGCGAGAGAAAGAGACAGATTTGCTACAGTGCCAAGTCTCTTCTCCCGTGTCCCTAACCCCACCCTAAGCCCTCCTTACAGGTGATGCACGAGACTCGATCCCGTTAGCACCCCAGCCGGCACAGAGTGTACGGGGGCATGCAGCCCCACACCCTAAACCCTACAAGGCGAGCGGCGCAACACTGGCACGAGCCAGCGTGGGCGTCATTAGATTAGATACGCAGGCTAGTCAAAATAAAGAGAGAGTAGACAGGAAAACAAACAAGGATAGGAAGATAATAGGGAGCGAGAATAAAATAAATACGAATTTATATACGAAAAATAAGGATAGAAAATTAGGAACAAAATTTAAAGTTCTATTGGAATTTAATAGAGAGAAAAAGGATTATAAATTAAATACAGTTATCGATAAAACTGAGGAAAAAAATGATTCGATAATGTCCATCCTTGTAGAGCCCCGCGTGCAAGGATAAGGCTGCATACTCTGAGAGGTCGCCCTATATATATATATATATATTTCAATTTTTATCGAAGAGTGCCTTTATAAGATGTTTAATAACATATTTAATTATTTTCCTGATAGAATATTGGTTTCTGCTTGATACCAGACAAGTACTCTCTTTATTTTTCACAAAAATCAATGAAATTAATTATTCGATTCTTCATTTTTTTTAAGAATGCGGAAAAAGTAACATACATCTAAAAAAACTATAGGTAGATTTTGCAGTATTCAAATATAAAGAAAGCCGGTCAATATCAAAATATCGAATATTTTCTAATTGCGCCAGAAAAACTTATTTCCGAAACTTTGTGGGCAAAGGAATAGACACGAAAGGTGAATGATGGCAATGACCATTCCCTTTTCATCAATTCACATTCAGCTCAGATACAGCATACAGAATACAAGGAAGAAAATGAATGCGTCACCGCTCTTTTGCATAGAAGACTAATAACACAAACATTATGACTCGACGAATTACATCACGACTAATTTTACACACAGATGGCATATAACAAAAAAGGGACCAGAGCTTTGACATTAGCGTATTGAACTTTTTTTTTTAATTGTCTTTCCCCTCTAATCTTTGTTCTTTTTCATCTTACAGAATATTCTTTGTTTGTCATTCAGATGATTACAAAATTTAATTCTAACAAAGCATTAACATTGATAACATAACAATATCATTAATCAAATAAAATGGTAGAAACACAACTTCTAACTAAACTTTCATATGACAAATTACATACAGTGGAGTATCTATAAAGTATCTATATATAGTGGAGTATATATAAAATATGGTTTCAAATATTTATTTTAAAACAAAAAATGGGAAATTTTAATTCCTAACAATAATTTCGGATCTAAACTAGTAAAAGACTCGTTTTCAAACACTGAAAAAAAAATGGTTAAGCTGTCCCAGCTAAACGTTTTGCTGGATTTGGTCCTCTAAGAGTCTAAGAAAATATATAGCTGTGTTACCTAAATATCAAGCTGTCTTAGCTAAATTTTCTATCTATAAAATTTCTAGATGGCAAAATTTAGATAAAACAGCTAGATATTCAGGTAACACGGCTATATTTACATATAAGACGAAATCCAGCTAAACGTTTAGCTGAGGCAGTTAAAACATTTTTTCAGTGAACCAATTACAAAAAGGTTGACATTTTTCCAACAATTTAGTTGGAATTGAGGGTTATTCATGTGGTCGGATAGGGCAATGGCAATAAGACGAGAGCTATTAACATTCCCGGATGCGAAACTATAATAAATTACGCATGAATGTATTAACTTTTAATTACATGCTTACAATCCAAAGATCTAAACCCTTAGATACACGAGTATTTTTAGTGCTGTACACATATTACTGGGTGTGATATAAATTCCTGAGGATATGAAAATAAGGTCAGTTGAGGAGTCCATCGCTCGTACTTAACTGCGGAGTTAAGTCCTATTTATTATTATAGACGTGTCTCAGGCAGTCAATGGTCACTTACTTCTGAGGGTACTCGAATTAAAATTAAATCGACTCGAATGATAGACTCAATTGCCCTAACGTTCACCGCTACAATTTTTTAAAATTATAGCCCAGCTTATTCGCACGCCACTGACTTCATTCACCATGAATCAGTTTTAAAAATTGACATATTCAATTATTACTATATATAATAATCTACCATTCGTTAATTCATTCATTTATTCTGTCCACATTGAAGCTCTCCTAGGTTTCCCCTCGCTTTTCGCGTAACTTTTGTCTCGCAACTTTTTCTATCAACTCAATGTGACAGTTTATTTATTTTTTTTTAAATTTAATTATCTCATACGTCAGTTCGACATCTTATAAAATTGGCTTCAACATGAAGTTGTTTCCCTTGCATGGAAATACTTTATCATTGATTTTTAAGGAGGTACGGTTGCGCATACTATCTGCAAAAAGTTAGTCCTAAGTTTATGTCGGAAAATAATACTGGTTGTGTGGAATCAGTTTTATTAACCCTTAAATGTATAAAATGTAGCTTTATTATGTCGAAGAAAGTCAAAAATTAGATAATTATGCAGGTATAATGTTTTATTAATTAATTTCCTGTCAGACCTAAGAGAAATTTTATGGCTATGATGGTACACTACACATAGAGAGATTGTGTATACAGACGAGTACACACTGACTCCTCAAAATCTGAACGTAGACGCGGCAACTTCGCATTTTTCATGGTGTCTGCTTTGACAGTTGTGCTCTTTGACTGCAAATGAATCATTTTTTAGATGACAGTTGCTCCCAGTGGGACCCTGCGGTGGTTGTTAACCTTTAGTTTTTAATTATATAAAGTAGAAGAGAACTGAAATAAAAATATTACAAGTGTGAATAGAGCGCTGAGAAAATGAAAATAATATTGACAGAGGTTTTAAAAGTATGATTTGTCATCCATAGAACAGTTTATGTGAGAACTGTATAAAGATTCAAAAGGCCAAACTGCATTAAAAGTAAGTGGAGTTACTAACATAATTCGGTGTTTCATTTCAATTGGAATATTTTCCCAATTCGAACGTGGAAACTCGCGAAGTGATACATACCCAATACCGAATACTGCATCCTGTTTCAAAAACATAGATTTTAATAATTTTTTCAGTTTATGTATGGATAGAATATTTACTACTGATATTTTTAACCCCATTTTTCTTTTGAATGGCATGTATTTATTTTAATCCTATTTCAATCTTCATTATTTGAAATTCAAGTGCACAAAATGAAAATAATAATTTTTATCCACCGAAGTCAGTTAGTAATTGCTTTAGTAAGCTTTTCTGACAATGTTAACTAGCAAACTGCTAATTCATTTAGTAAGGCTTATTATTCGACTTTAATAATACTTCTTAATAAGTAGTTTTTAATTGATTACTTATAATTCATATGGAGGGAGTAGGTGTCAAGTTTTCGGCATAGCTACACTTTTGTATGCTCTTCAACGTTTCCATTATTACTGCAATTATGAACCGATTTTCAGGAATCTTATTTTCACTTTCTTCCGATTATATGAATAAACTAATTCTGGTAATAGAAATTGAATGAAGCCATCCTTTCAAATTTTAGTTGTCGTAACCGGCCTAATTCACGTAACAATGAAAGGATCGTTCTTTCCGCATAATTCGATACGCTAAGGTGTATCTGGCTATACTTTCATGTGCACTTTAACATTTCTATTATTACTGAAAATATTAACCGATTTTCATGAATATTTTTTTAACTTTCTCGAAATTAAATGAATAAACTAATTCTGCTAATTAAAATTGAATCAAGCCATGCTTAAATAATTTCACTTTTTGTGACCGGCCTGTATCTCATAAGAACGAAAGGATCATTCGTTATGGGTAATTCGACGCGCTCCGGGGTGTGTCTCGTGAGTTTGATGAGGGTCGATGGCCATGCTGCAGAAATACACAGTTAGCAAACCCTGAGCGTCACTGCAATTTTATTCTATTGTTCTTTTCTTTTTGTTTATAAAATATAAACATTTTTTCGAAAAACCGCATGTGTACGAAAAAACAGAATAATATTTAGATGAAGTATGCAGCTACAATTTAAGAAGAAGACGTGTAGTTTAAAATAGGAGATATGGATTTAAAAAGTGTAACAAAAATGTCAAATAAAGCCGATAAAAAGGCAGGTGAACTTTCCGATCAGTATGAGGATTCATTTGTTATTAAGAAAAAAGTTTCTCCAACTATCTGCAAATTAAAACACCTTAAAGGTTTGGCGAAAAGTTTTGACAAACAGAACATAAGCGATTTTAAAGTAGAAAACTTAAATACAAATAATATCACATAGGCATATGAAATATTATTGAGTTTGAGTTAGAACATTTTGGCTTAATCAAGGACAATAAATGACTTAAAAGATAACACAATATTGACTCCTAAAACAAGCTAGAAGTAACATTCTTCTTTGAAGAGAAGGAAGAAGGTGAAAAAACAATAAGAATTACAAGAAAAAATATAAACCTTACCAAGAAAGTACAAATAGTGGACCGCAGAATTCAAAATTCTATAGCAGGAAACAAATTCACTCTGACTTTTTGTTAGTGAACTAAATTATACGGTTTCAATTGGATATACAATACAAAGAATATATAACTAAATAAAACAACAGCAAGTAACCTCAAACAAAACAGACATATTTATATTCATATTTGTTTCAGAGAAAAGATAACCATGTAGGTGGATTAGAAAAGGAAAAACAACAAGAGAACAGCAACTTCAACAAGCAAACTAGGGAAAATTGTAAATAACTACAATATTAATTGCGCGAAAGATTAATACCTGAAATTGTTTACATACCACAGAACTTGTTTCACATTGCAAAAAATAATTTTAATTTAGCAAAAACTTCACAGCTTGAGACCCCAAAAGAGAAAAATGGAAAAATGGAACCGAAAGATAATTATTGACTAGATTAAAATTTAAAAAAAGAAAGTGTTGAAGCATACTCTAAGATGAAAAGGTACAGAATTCCAAATTTAGGTTCAAATCTTGATTTTTAGACTATATTAGACTTGTGCAGAAGTATTGACAATGGGTCGGCAAACAATGCCGATCATCCTAGAGTTCGGGGTGCTGAAAATAATTTAGATGGAAACACGACGACAAATCGCTGAAACGCCTACATTAAGTGAACGAGTCAACTCTAGGATGACTTGCTAGACTGCTTCGATGCCAGCATTATGCCTGTTCACGGAGGCTTTATGGCGCATATGAACACTCTGTGGTGCCAGAAACACCTAGAACTTCATCACGTTTCGATTTAGTGCTTGCGGAATCAACGTGCCTATCTCTCCAGAAATGATTATATACGCTGAGTGCTTTCCCAATCGCTGCTTGAACAAGCTGCAGACGAAGACGAGGAAACGACATTAAGACCAACCGCGGGAAGCAGGCACCTTTTGAGAGATGATCACGATCTCAGGAAAAGGAGGAAAATTGAAAGACACTTGCATCAACTGAACAGGCAGATTGGATGGGTAAGACAGAATGCATCCCGTGTTCAGTGTGTGATTGACTACATGACATCTGGTGGACCGTTCACTTAAAGCGTTTTGAAGTTTGCCCAAGAACTGAGGATCTACAATCACACACTGAACAAGTCAAAGCTGCTCACAATCAAGCAGCATATTGTTGACAAAATACGTGTGTTATCTGACGCAATGAGGAGAATACAGAAGAGGGAGAAATGGATCAGGAAGAATCAACAGTTTCTCACTGACCCATCGCGTCTCTTCAGCGATCTCCCTGTTCCAGTCAAAAACATACCAAAGCCCAACGAGGTAGAGACTTTTTGGAGAGAGGTATACAAGATCCCGAAAGCTCTGGAGCTTAACGAAGATGCTGATAATATCAGCCGCTTCAAGGAGTTATGCGACAACCTCATAACATCTGAGGAGGAATGTCCATTAAATCACTGCGGAAGAGGTGAGAAAGCACTCAGGGGCATGAAGAACTTTTCCGCTGCAGGACCAGATGGTATCTGGTCATAGACTTATTATCTGTCTGTTTGAAAGCTTGAAGGTTCATCCACACAAAGTAAGATGCATAGAGAGATTGGTGCCCCTTTGAAAAACTAATTTTACTATCTCATCTGGAAGTTATCGTGTGACAACGAACAATGTCACCTCCCGGAGGAAACTCGAAATTCTAATGGATACCTCTGCGGCGACACTAATCATAGCGAACATAAGGTCACTCATGTATTTTATATGGATGACCTGAAGATCCATGCTTCTGGTAAAAGCAAACTTCAGAGTGCTTTAAATATAGTCAAGAAGTACACAGGAACGATTGGTATGGAATTTGGATTCGATAAGCGTGCCAAACTTGGTCTTCAAATCTGGCAGCGTTGAACAAGGTATCTGCAACTAACATGCTTGGCGTCCCGGTTCTACTATACTCGTTTGGGGTGGTTCAATAGACGAAGAACGAGTTTACGGCACGAGATGATTGGAAAAGGAATTTTAACATCAGAAGTGAGAAAAGTGCATTAATCTATGTAGATGCTTCACTTCTAAAAGCCGAAGTAAAGAAAGCAGAAGTAGAAAAATTCCGCCAACAGCTACTTGACAAGGAGATGCAAGGAAACTTCCACAGAAATGTGAAAAAAAACAGTCCTTGTCAAAGGAGCAAACTTTTTCTGTCCTCAGATCATCAGGGCTTAATTCAGGTACAGAGGGTTTCATTTTCGCATGCCAGGATGGTGCCATTTCCACCTTAGTATACCACAACCGCATTTTATGTCAAGAAGCTCGCAGCGACAGGTGCAGAGCATGTCATGCACATGATGAGTACGTAGAACACATACTATCCTGGTGTTCCACTCACGCGGTTACGACGTATCTCTACAGAAATAATGCGTCCCTAAGGGTGCTTTATTACCTACTTTGTACTTTGTCGCTCTTACGGTGCTGGCCGCGACCCTGTCCGACCGAAGGTTCCGGGGGAGATAGAGTCAATTGTCCAAAACGAGATGTGCCAAATTTTCTGGAACAGAGATTTTTGGACAGAAGTCTCCGTTGCACACTTGAGGCACACTTCAAGACTTTGAAAGGGAGCTGGAACGACTGTACCCAAAATATTCGGTGCAAGTAATTTATCTTGTGATAGGTGCTCTCGGAGGGGCGAAACTATCACTGGCTCGTAACCTTAAAGCCGTTCTCGCGTGCCAAAAATATGCCAAGGCACTTGCGAGATGGATGCAAAAAACTGTCATCCTTGGGTCGCTTCGTGTTCTCAAAGCACACGAGGGTTTCGCCGGCCTGTTGTTGTGATTGCGTCTTGTCCTGTGACACCTTGTTTTTTAATCATATATATATATATATATATATATATATATGGGTAAGCCCAATGTAAGCCCAAGCACAAAATCAAACACTGATCAACTTTATTGACATAAGTTTTGATAATTAAAAGTTCGGAATAATTGGAAAAGTTTCAGGATTTGGGTGGGATTGCATCCACGTAATCATTTAATTAAAATAATTAGTAAAATAATTTCACTTTTTGTTAATTGGGCTGCCCAATTGGCGCCCAATTATAAGTTGGGTTAAATTGGGCCGATTTCCACATGGGATCTTATAAAACCGCGAAAATACGGCGCAGCCGTAGCTTTAATAGAAAACTACTGCGCACTCCTTAAATATTAATTGCAAACCCATTCATGTAGGAACCTTCATGAAAACTCATAATAAGAACCGATATAGATTCCCATCTTATATTCCTATCTCAGGTCGTAATTTGAGACAGGAATCCACATAGGTTCCAATGTAGTTTACTATGTAGGCCTTTTTTTCAGTAGGGTTATGCACTTTATATTTATTATTTGTTGTGAGCATTTGACTTACATATTCAATCATTTTAAATTAACACGCCAACGGTAACTAATCAGGTTGGGCCTGCGTGAGTAAAAAAATCGAAAAACATCTTTTTCTCGTAAACGGCTAGACCGATTTCAATGGGGGAAAAATACGTTAAGGGTCCCATTGGAGGGATGTTTTGAAAAAATTATGGGATATTTTAGACCAAAGAAAAGTAAACAAAAAATTTCAATTTTTTTTTTAATGGGAAATTTTTGAGGCACAATCACAGTTTTTTGCCTAAAAATGTGGAGAAATATGTGAAAAATTGAAATCAATCACAGAGGCTGCTCATGGTTAAAAAAATTAAAAATCTGCAGCGTACCACGTTAAATACACGTCCGCTGATGTATAATGAGGAGCCTGCAAACTTACGATGGCTGTAAACATAAAACACTTTTGAAATGCTCAAAAACCAGACAAAAATGTTCCCAAAAATAATAGTACCTTCAATTCGTCAAATATTCTCATCTGATGTTCTTTTGATATTTCATTTATTCTGTCTCCTGAACTTGTTCCTATGATATTCTCTTATTTTTTCTAGCTCCTCAGACAGTTCTTCACTGAATAAGGTTTTGGTGTTGAAACTGTTCCCGATTCGTCACCTTTCTTTTTATACCCTGATTTTCTGTTGGCGCGTATGGCCTTGACCGATCCCGAAATAGCCAGATAGTCCTTGAGCCTCAACTCGCCTGCCAATGAGCGCTTTCCACGGCATGAAGTGGCGTGAAGAGTTGCGGAGGGGACCTTTATTCTCTCTGGTCGCTCCTTCGGTTACATATTTTGGGCACTGTCTTTTCCGATCTTGACATGCTGCGAAATTTTTCACTTTCACTCGTTTTGTAGTTGAGATTAGAGAAGTTTCAGTAATTCGTTTTATCATAGAAGTTCTTCCTCAGACCTTCTCACGTTTTTTCCTTGTTTAGATTTCAGAAACTCAAGTCATTTGTTTTCTCATGCCGTGGCAAGCGCTCATATGCAGGCGAGTTGAGGCTCAAGAACTATCAGGCTATTTCGGGGTCGGTCAAGGCCATAAGCGCAAATAGAAAATTAGGGTATAAAAAGAAAGGTGACGAATCCGGAACAGTTTCAACACCAAAACCTTGTTTAGTGAGGAACTGTCTGAGGAGCTAGAAAAAACAAGAGAATATCATAGGAACAGGTTCAGGAGACAAAATAAATGAAATATGGAAGAACATCAGGTAAGAATATTTGACGAATTGAAGGTACAATTATTTTTGGGACCATTTTTGTCTGATTTTCGAGCATTTCGAAAGTGTTTCATGATTAAAGCCAGCGCAAGTTTGCAGAAGCCTCATTATACATCAGCGGACGTGCATGTAACGCGAGACGCTGGAGATTTTTAATTTTTTTAACCATGAGCAGCCTCTCCGATTGATCTCAAACTTTCACATATTTTTCCACCTAATTAAGGTATTTTCAGGTAAAAAACTGTGATTGTGCCTCAAGAATTTCCCATTTTCGAAAAAAATCAAAAAAACTCAAAAAAAATTTTTTGACCTTTTCTTTTTGTCTAAAATGTTTCTTAATTTTTTCAAAACATCCCTATATTGGGACCCATAACATATTTTTTCCCCATCGAAATCGCTTCAGCCGTTTTCGAGAAAAAGATGTTTTTCGGTTTTCCTACTTATCCCCATAACTCCCATAAAAATGATTTCTCATATATAATCTTCCGGGGAATTGAACCTCATATTGGTACCAACTCAGGGCGAAAATGTCGAACAGATTCGGCCGGGGGCAGCTTATACATGCTTAACCTGCTATGCATCTTCTTAGCGGGCACAAAGGGGTAACTAAAACATACCGGCGTCTCCGAGAGCGATATATGTGGCCGGGCATGCGAAAAGATGTGACTAATTATGTTCGAAAGTGTAACAGTTGTATGGTTATTACGGACACCCCTTTGGAAGTATTCAATGGGGTCTCTCTTGACAACGTTGACATACTAGCGACCACCCCACATGGTAATAGATACATTCTTACCATGCAGGACAACTCTTCCAAACTGTGCATCGCAGTACCGATCCCAGCCTTAGAAACAAACACTGTGGCTCATGCCATGGCCAAGAATCTGTTCGCATAATATGAAGCTCCCCGCTGCATCCTCACGGACCACGGAGGAAGCTTCATCAGTAGACTTATGCGAAAGTTGGAGAAGATATTCGGGGTTAAGCAGTCACGTAGTTTTGACAGATTATGTAAAACATTATGCCAATGAATACGACGACTAGGACCGGCTGTTGACTTTCGCAATGTTCTCATACAACACCTCTGTCCATGAATCAACAAATTTCACCCCGTTTGAATTACTCTATGGACATGTCGCGCGAATGACCAGTTCGTTCCCTCCTGCAGAAAAATTAGAAACCTATGGATCCTATCTTCAAAACCTGATAGTCCGTTTGATGGAAATTCAAAAGATAGCAGCATGAAATACGATCTCGGCAAAAGAGCGCTCAAAATTAAGCTGGGATAAAAAATCCCGACCGCTGAGTACCTAGAATCGAGACCAAGTGATTATTTTCAAGGACGTATGCGAGAATAAGTTCGACGAGCGAGCAACCAAGAGCTTGTCTTTATTCTCGCGTACTTCCTTGAAAACAATCACTTGATCTCCGATCTTAGTATTCAGCGGTCGGGATTTCTTATCGTAGCTTCATTTTGAGCGCTCTTTTGCAGAGATCATATTTCGTGCTGCTATCTTCTGAATTTCTGTCAAACGGACTATCAGGTCTCGAAGATAGGATCCATAGGTATCCATATCCATATCCATATCCATATCCATGTATGTGTGTGTGCGGTTACGCATGTGCATGGGTGTATGTGTGTAGATATGTATGTATTTCTGTGTGGTTATAGACATTTATGTTTCGTCGTCTTTCAAGCATTGACTCCTAATTCACTTCAACAGATTTGTTCGGTCAGTGTTTTTGCTGCCTAGCGCGAGCAGTAACAATGTACATGCACAGTCGTCAGCTGACTTTGCTGGTCCTCTCCATCTCATGGATCAGTTCTACGATAGCAGAGAGTACCTACGAGCATCTTCAGTTCCAGGCAAGCACGAGGATATACTACGAATATCAAGGCGAGGTGCGGATGGGGGCTACTACCTGGCGCATCAACACTTTCCTACATCTTAGGAAGATCAACAGCTTATTGGACGCAGCCACTTGGTTGAAGGACATCACTGAACAGGAGTTGGAAGAGCTAACTCGGCACTTCACTGGGAAATTACCCCTCACGTTACCCTCTGCTATAAGGTCAAGAAGAGCGACACGGATGTTAGGATTCCTCGGCGGATTGGTTGGTCCAGTGGCAGGGCTGCTCACGTATGATGATGGACAGATTATGAACTCTCAGACTAACGATCTCAAACAGGCCCAAGCTAACCTCTCACATTCAGTGGGGCAACAGACCAACTTAGTGTGGTCTCAACTTGAGCACGAACATCAACTCACGACGAAACTCGTGCTCAACAAAACTGTCTGAAATTAAAACTGTTATCAACGATATCTCAGGTGAAACAAGTAGACACATCTGCTGATCGAATCACTTGTGCCCGAGCACTAACTCAAAATCTTAATTTCATCGAAGAAGGAATAGATGGTTATCTGCATTCAGCCCACCAACTGTTGGATGCGATACACAAAGTGCGGGAAGTAAAACTGCATCCGTCCCTTATCACTGCATAACAACTGGAGCCCATATTTCAGGATATCCAGGACCATGCTCCCAAAGTATCCTTCTCAGTGTCAGGCCCGGATATCGGTGTATACGAGTTGGCTCAACTGGCTACCATCACCATCTTCTCCGAAAATGGTAGTCTTCAAATTATAATGAACATTCCATTGACAGATAAGACGGAATACACTCTCTACGAATAACATGCTTCACCTGTTCATCAGCCTATTTTGAGAAACAGCACCGGCACAGCGTATGTTCGATCACCATTTACGCATATAGCCCTAGAGGAAAACAAACACACCTATATGCTACCAACCAGAGAATATCGTCGAAAATGCAAGGACATCCTGGACTATGCCCTCTGTAATGGCCGACTAACTATCTACGAGGCAATTGAGCCTTCGATTTGAATCAGCCAAAGCTCTCGCAGCACCATAAACTGAGCAATTGATGGTCCAGAGGTCGGACTCATGCGACATTTCTCCACGAAGGGAGGCATCCATTTCAGTCAGATCTTCGGGCTTAGGAGGAACTTGCATATTAATGTACCTTCTTGTCCTGAAATCGTGATCATCTCGCAGAATTTGCCTGCTTTTCGTGGTTGGTCTTAATGTCGCTTCCTCATCTTCGGCTGCAGCTTGATGAAGCAGGGATTCGGGAACCGCTTCGCGTACATATCCATTTTTCGAGAGGTAAGCACGTTGAGTTCGCAAAGATTGAATCGAAACGTGCTGAAGCTCTGGGGTTTTTTGCCACCATAGAGTATGCATACGTGCCATAAAGCCTCGGTGAACAGGGATAATGCTGGCCTCGTAGCAGTCTAGTAAGTCATCCTTGAGTTGATTCCTCTACTCAATGTGGACGTTTCGCCGGTTCGTCGTCGTTTTTCCCTCTAAATTATTTTCAGCACCCCGAACTCTAGGCTGATCGGCATTGTTTGCCGAGTAATTGTTGGATGTTCTGCGCGTTCGATCGGTTTGAACCGCATCTACAACTTTTTGGTTTTGGTGGTGTCATTGTTGTTCCCACGCGCAGCTAGGGAAATTGTTCGTCCATCCTTGTAGAGCCCCACGTGCAATGATAAGGCTGCATACTCTGAGAGGTCGCCTGGTATCTCTGAGTCACCGTTTAAGACACTTCACCCAGGTGCCATTCAGCTTTCGGCACGGTTACTGCGCGTCCACTTAGGGGTTATTCCTTCGGGACCATCCCTGGTCCTCGACTGCTTATCAACTATTGTAACCATATTCAGCAGAAACCCTTGGTACATGGACCCTCTATCCGCAACCCGAGGACGCGTTCGGTGGCTTTGTCATAGGCCCTTCAGTTCTATTATATATATATTATATATATATTCTATATATATATAGGGAATACGAGAAAGGAGGTTAAAAAAAGATTGGAGAAGGAGAACGTGGCTATTTGATCCGCTTCTGTGGTTGGTATTAGGCTATGGAGCAGAGATATGGGGATGGAAGAAAAGGAAAGAGATTGATAGTTTACAAGAAATATATATAAGGTGGACGTTAGGGGCAGACTCGAGGATGCCTGTACATATGCGACCGTCCACGAAGAAAGGGACCTAACGCTGAAAAAATCCAGGTTTAGTTTTTTACACAAGACGAATTTACAACAAAATAATTAATTTTTCAACCAAATTTTTCAATTTTCAACTAAAAATGATCAATTTTCAACCAATACTGGCATTGGTCAATTTCCAGCCAAAAAAAAATAATTTTTCACATAAAACGAATTTCCAACAAAATACCAAAATCTTTAACCAATAAAATCAATGTTGAACAAAACGGTTCAAGTTTCAAACAAGTATGTAGTTCAATCTTTAACCAAAAAAGATTAACTCTTATTCACAAATTCAATAGTTACATTTTCAACTAAAAACAATCAATGTTCACTCATAAATGAATGAGTTCCCTTTTCAGACCAAGAACAATTAATTTTCAACTAAAAGAAAAAAACTAATTTTTAACAAAATACTTAATTCTTCAACGAAATAGTAGAATTTTTACCCAAAAGAGGTGAATTCTGAACGAAAAATGCAATAGTACACGCTTCTTCACAGTTAGATTGGTGTGAAGGATGCATTGACGACCGAATCTGTTTCAAATCAGACAGAGTAAAAATAAAAAGCACAAGATTCAAATACGCATAACTTCTTCGAAACTTTTTTTTGTTTGAAAATAGGAAAAATACGTATCGCCTAATTTCCTCTAAAGGAGAACATATTTGGTCCCCGATAGATTCTGCGATTTCAAGTGTAGAACCCTGTCTTATTTAAAATGGATTCGGTCTCAAATGATTTACTTGTAAAATAAAATCAATAATTTTCATGTTCTCAAGCACATCAAAGTAATTCTATTAACATTTGAAGGATCCCAGTGCATGAGGTCGTAAGATCCAAATTTAGTAAATGAGTTTTATTCGCTGAAACTAATTGTTTCGACCTATGTAACTCATGTCTCTGTAGAATATTATGGTTCAGCTAGATATAGAGTTCAGTCTTGTTGATATGGATAAATCTCCTTTATCGAGATTGAGAACTTATTTTGGTCGTACGTTCAATGTATATATATATATTCAATATATATTATTAAAAACTAAGGGTTAACAACCACCGCAGGGTCCCACTGGGAGCAACTGTCATCTAGAAAATGACATCGGCTCCCAGTAGGACCGCGGTAAATCCTAGAAATTGTTAAAGTAAATTAACAATTCCTCTTTTTGAATCTTTTCTATGCTAGTAATGGTAAGAAAGATTTCTTCCCTATCGAGTTGGCTATAAGATAAAAATGATTTTATCGACGGCAATACGCATGCCGTCACACCTTTCTCCTTATTTTAAAAGTTGTTTACACAGTGGGAAAACGACTTTTACACAACTTAATATTCTCAATAATTTCTTCATCGGCATTTCAATATTTCTCTTCCAGAGTTCTAACGAGTGCAAGCGATATAAATTCATTCGCGGATGAGCAGTAAATAGATACACGTTATAAGGAGTCGATAAGCAATTTCGACAACTAAAGTCACGTTTAAATTACATGATCTCTATAAATGAAAATTTTACCATTTCATCTGTAATTATTGCTGATATTTCTATCCTAGAATTTCTTATCTTTTTGTCTTTGCAGTTTATTATTTCAAACGGAATTACCTATTCAATAAATATGCCCAATTTTAGGACGTAATTTATAACTTCCAAATTCCAAAGATGGTAGCTGAAATCCTCTGCAAGGATAAATTCCTACACTGATAAGTTTCATCAGATAAGTTCCTCTGTTTATATTTTATATTTCCTATTTATTTTATGAATTTGATCTTTGTGAATTCTTTTATTTATAGACTCGAGGCGATCAAGATTATATTCGAAAAGCATCTGCTTTCACGCAGAAAATCAATGACTGAAAATGAAAATGACTGCGTTCCCCGGCAGCTAGGGGGCTAAAACTTGTTTTACAAATATTTATCATGAAAATTTACAATATTCACATTTTATATTTCAGGTAAGAAACTTGGAATAGATTTTAGAATTTTTTCTTTGTTTATTCAGATTTAGGGGTTGAAAAAAAACTGTGTTCCCCGGCAGCTAGGGGGATGAAACTTTTTTTGGAACTATCGACTACCAAAATCTACAATATTCACACTTTATATTTCAGGTAAGAAACTTTGAAAAGATTTCAGAATTTTCTTTCGTTTCTTGAGACTTACGGGTTGAAAACGACTGCGTTCCCCGGCAGCTAGGGGGATGAAACTTGTTTTGCAACTATTTACTACTAAAATATACAATATTCACATTTTATATTTTAGGTAAGAAACTTTGAAAAGATTTTAGAGTTTTTTCTTCCTTTTCTGAGACTAAGGGGTTGAAAACGACTGTGTTCCCCGGCAGCTAGGGGAGTGAAACTTTTTTTTAAAAATATTTACCATCAAAATTTACAATATTCAGATTTTATATTTTAGGTAAAGAACTTGAAACAGCGTTTAGATTTTTGTTATCAATTTTTGAGGTTTAGGGGTTGAAAACGACTGCGTTCCCCGGAAGCTATGGGGTGAAACTTGTTTTGCAACTATTTACTACTTAAATATACAATATTCACATCTTATATTTTAGGTAATAAACTTTGAAAGATTTTAGAATTTTTTTTATCAATTTTTGAGGTTTAGGGGTTGAAAACGACTGTGTTCCCCGGCAGCTAGGGGGGTGGAACTTTTTTTGTAACTATTTACTACCGAAACCTGCAATTTCACATTCTATATTTTAAGTAAGAAACTTTGAAAAGATTTTAGAATTTTTTCTTCGTTTTTTTAGACTGAGGGGTTGAAAACGACTGCGTTCCCCAGCAGCTATAGGGTGAAACTTGTTTTGCAACTATTTACTACTAAAATATACAATATTCACATCTTATATTTTAGGTAAGAAACTTTGAAAATATTTTAGAATTTTTTTTCCTTTTTTGAGACTTAGGGGTTGAAAACGACTGTGTTCCCCGGCAGCTAGGGGGGTGAAACATTTTTTCAAATATTTACCATCAAAATTCACAATATTTAGATTTTATATTTTAGGTAAAGATCTTGAAACAGCGTTTAGAATTTTTTTATTGATTTTTGAGGTTTAGGGGTTGAAAACGACTGCGTTCCCCCGAAGCTAGGAGGATGAAACTTATTTTGTAACTACTTACTACCAAAACCTACAATTGTCATGTTTTATATTTTAGGTAAAGAACTTGAAACAGCTTTTAGAATTTTTTCTATGTCTAACATTATCTATGTCTAAGATTTTAGGTTAGGAAACTTTTATACTTTTTTATTTTTCGTTTCACATACACGTTGCCATGCTTAAAATGACGAATAGAATCCGATAGAGTCAGATACAAAGCCGGATAAATGTACGAATAACCCAAGTCGGATTTTATTCCGTCGCTATCTGGATCTCTTTCGGTTCGTAAAATCTTAAACGGAAAACTAGCGACTCTATCCGGATTTTAATCTGGATGACACCGCTGGTCCCAACGATGATTGGACGAGAAGAAACGTGGAGTCCGTTGCTGCTTTTGAATGGCTTGAAAGCCAAAACCGCGAATATTGGGTCAGGAAATATAGTTTATTCAAATAAATAATTAAAAGTCACTGAAAATTCTGAGAGAACTTTTCCTTGTATTTAAACACAGTTTTGTTCTGGGGATAAGATTCCCAATTCCTTTACAAATGTTGTTCACAAGTTTACACGTCGTTCACAATCACACTCGAATCCACAGTTCACAAGGTTTAATGCAGTTTTATTATTAAACGCGCGCGTTCACGTCAGATTTTAATTGTCTTATTTTGGAGGTAAATTCACTTGCCAATGAAAGTTGACTCATTTAGAGTTCAAGTTGATTCTATTGCTGAATCAGAATTTGATTCTACCTGAACGCTTGGGATGGTATATTGTACCGTTTCTGTAGGCGATTAAATGATTATTACAATGAAGTTTAATTCTTCGTAAACCCGACAAAGTTGGAAAGGTTGAGAACTAGGATCGGAGAAAATCGCCAGTAAATCAAATAGGGTGCTCTCCGGAGCTGACATGAAGATTTTTAATAATTAATATTTAGGAAATATATGTTATTAATTGATTGAAAATTGAATCTAAAGTTACTCAAATGCTTGACTCAAATTGTACAATAATTCTATAAAAGACCTTGTTTGAAGTTCGATAACGATTTTAAGGGTTGGAAGGCTTTCTTCTGACGTTTTGAACGCGCGCGCCTGTATTTATAACTTAAATCTAATGATGTAGGAAGGATCGCGCGCAGCACGTCGCTACTAGCCAATAACAAAATTAATTTTATTTCGATGTCGACACCATCCACCAATCGGCCAGTGGATGATTTCACCCTTGACGTCACAGATTAGGGCGAAGATCGGTCCAAGCCGACTCATGGATTGCATCCCGTGAGTCAACCCTTCCTTCCTGTTTATCGCATATTTTCGGCGCCCTTCTGTCGGGGCTTTGTCTCGACCGGATATCCTTAATTACTATGACTAATCTCTATCATACATTTTTACCTATAAGAAAGAGAGAGAAAGAGAACGTTTTCCGCTATTGCACCATTCATGATATCTAATGTTGAATTGATTTTTCAAACCATCACTCAATTGTACCATTCGATTTAATAAAATAACTAACTGAATTTATATTATTACTTATAACAACGATAACTAATATTAATCAATTCCTTATCAAATAACTATCATTTGTATACTTATAAGCATTTATTCTAGGTGTAACTTCATTTTATTATTGAATTCAAATTCAAATTGTTCCCGCCTAAAGATGGCTTCACCCGACTTCCGAAAAGTCACACGACGTTACACCTTCCCCCCTATTTTAAAAAGTTGTTCCTCTTAACAACTTTTTACTATTATTATTATTTTAGTTCATCTATTTTTATATAATGTATATTATTATTTGAGAAGAAGATGTTAATTTTCCAGTAAGTTTGAAAACCTCAAGAAGATTTAAAGAATTCAACAAAATTTCCAGTGACGCCTCGAGAATATTACCTTTCGAGGCAATTTTCGCCAGTGTTTATGTTTTCCCAACATCTTCTCTTATTTACGGTGCTTTAGGGTTAATTCACTTACTTTTTCTTTCACACTATCGTATTTAATACTTGAAATTGACTTATATAGTTATTCTTCTATTTTCCTCCCTTCTTAAGCTAATACGTTCATCATAAAAGCAGAATGTTTCAGCCGCAAGTGACAACCTAACCTCTACCGGTCACTTTTCCTACGTATCAGATAAGTACCATGTATACAATTTAATTCGTAAACTCGATTTCCCAAGAGATTATAACTCTGTGTAAAATTACTTATTTCTTTCCAGAATAAGTGACGATTTCCAGGAGCGATAATAAAATGTCTTGGAGGAAAAAAAAAAAAATTAGAAGATTCCGTTTCCACAAAAACTTGCCTAGGTTCCCTGGCAAAATTGATATAAAAGTGCGATAATCTCTCTTAAATTGAAATAATTAAAAATGATTAAGCAATGAAACGACAGTGATGAAGCCCCAACGGAATTATTACTACTAATTACACCGAACGCGAGACTTTAAGCAAAGAAAATCATTAATCAAATTAACCCCGGGTAAGTTTCCTATTCATAATATTTACCCATTGAATCAATCAAAATCCGATGCAATATCAACCCATGACATTGTTGCATAGTTACTTTACACTAGGATTGATTAGAGTCAATTTTTTAATTTAATTTGGCATAACGATTAATAATAACTCCCCATAAATATGCTGCGAAATGACTGCAACGTTTCAGAAACTTTGGTCCCATGAAACGTTTCATTGTTTCATGAAACTTTCAATGTTTCAATGAAACGTTTCATCGACTTAGAACCCTACCTACAAGGAACAAAGAAATCGAGAATGAACGTTCAGATTCGGACTTGCTTTGTTTAAGTACCCCTGAATCTTCAGAATAAATACTCGTAGCTATTATTAGGAACTGTTCGAAATATTATCAGAAATATTTTCTGTAAAAACAAGAGATCTTTTTTTTACGGTATCATATTTTTCGAGTCCTTTTTGAAAATATGATAACTTCATGCTGTTATTATTTTCAATGTAGAAAAACGACTCTAGAATGCCACGAGTAGTTTCATTTTAGTTTTCTTAGACGTATTTCAATGCCCGGAATTAGCTCTGAAATAATACTTTTTTACAGTGTTAAAAAGAATGTTGATTTTCAGTGAAGTTCATACCTACTAAAAAATCTTGAGGCTACATTTTCACATGAAAAATTCAAAAACTTGGCCAAGTACAACTTACTTTGTACAATTCTTTGAATTTTCGAAATCGAAGATGGTGAAGTAATTACAAAGTAAAATGGGCTTAAAAAACAGCACTAGAAAAGTATTTGGCATTAATTTTTGTGAAAGTATATTCAAAAAATTTTCAATTGGAAAGCTTCTAGTCACCACGAAACTTTATCTACGTTTCTGTAGCAATTCCGATAAGTTTAGAGAACCAAGAAGTTTTAATTTGCTTATTTTTGATTAATATATGTCCTGCTTTCAAAATGGTATATCTATATTTTGCAATAATCTATTTTTTCAATTTAAAAAATCAAATGATCTAGAAAAGAGGCGGAATACTGATTCAGAATTAAATAAGTATAAAATTCTACGATACGGAAATTTCAAATGACTATTTTCATTTATTTCTCATACCTGAGACAATTAATACACTATTCTATACATTCAAACATTCATTTTTAATGAAATGCATATTTGGCAAATACTCCAAATCGACGAGATTTAGCAGCAGTTTGTGAGTACGGTGAAAAACTGGCAAGTTACAATTTCTTTCACTTGTCACGCTTATCCTGTCTTCTAACTCACATATACCACACACATTCTTGGCCCATGCCACTCACGAACATTAAGCATACTTTCAATCAGTGAAGCACAGGTTCCGTGGCTGGTTCGCGATAATAGCGCCGCGCATCGCTGGTTCCCGAACTAAGTTCTACTCCCGACGTCTAATTCCCCGCGCTAATCACCTAAGCTTGGTGGGCATTGTCGCCTCTATACCTATCTTTACTCTACGGTTCCGCAGCATTTCAGCCATGATCAAAGATTTCAGCAATGGTGTTTTCCTTCAGCGAATCAAATAAAATTTTAATTTGTACTTCTTAGTTCTTATAAGCCAACGGGAAGTTGTGTCCATAGCGAGGAGACACTTATTGTTCCTGTAAAATGGAATACGAGAATGTTCGCACAGGAAAACTAGTCCTAAAGGGCGAAAAGCAAAAGTAAGTATTTTTTTCAATTACTTATCACTGGGGTCTCCAAAAGTAGAACCTGTATCTACTGGCAATCTCGGGCCAATAAGTCGGATCTACTCAGCTTTGACACATAACTGTCAAGAAGGGTGCCCGTCCTTTACCTGAGCCGAAGTGCCTCAGGAGTTGCTTCTTGCACAGCAGAACAATGGTGACCTCAAGGTTTAGGTTTATGAACCAAACCCTTCCAAATAATATTTTCTTTCAAGGGGTCATCAATTTACTCTCAGTTTCCCATCGAAAAAACCTGGTTGATCCTGAAAATGGCCAGTTGATCCTAGGTCTGACTGCACCTGTGGTTTGTGGAGACCCCTGACCTATTACACAAAAGGCCGCGTATTCCATACCGGCAAATTCTGCAGTTATCAAACTCACGTTGGCGACGACAAATTGCACCATTATTGACATGTTTATATAACGACTGACTATTAACCAGTGTTTCCAGAACGTGGGAATTTTCGGCCCCCACCACTTTCCCATCTGGGAGAACACATGCAAGCGTAGCATCGGTGAGTCGGCCAGCCTCGTGTAAGACCTACAATGCACGAGCACGAGCGCGAAGCCGAGATCGCACGGAGCCGAGCTCGCCCGAGGCCAGACCCCGACTTCACGATTCGCTTTCGGCGGCTATTAGAATGTTTGAGTTGATTTCGGCTTGCAAAAATTGACACCTTGAAGAAAGACTTCAAAACATGTAATTAAGTCTTGAGATATTTAATGATTATGTTTTTCAGGAACTATTGTGGAATGTTTTAGACTATCCGATTCTGCAGTTTCTTTTTGGGCTCCAACCCTTACAGTTGAAAAGCAACCCCTTGACACCAAGTAGATATGACTTTGTCAAAAAATAATGTCTTTTTTTTAGAATTTCCCAGTGTAAATAGAGTCTCTGATTTTTGGCCTTCTGAAAAATAACAATACCGAATTTTAGGCTCCAACCCTTACAGTTGAAAAGTAACCCCTTGACACCAAGTAGATATGACTTTGTCAAAAAATAATGTTTTTACAATTTCAAAGTGTAATTAGGGTCCCTGATTTTTGGGCTCCTGAAAAATACCAACACCGATTTTAAGGCCCCAACCCTGACAGTTGAAAAGCAACCCCTTGACACCACGGATATATGACTTTGTCAAAAAATAATGTTTTTGCGAATTTTACAGTGTAAATAGGGTCTCTGATTTTTGAGCTCCTGAGAAATAGCAACACCGTTCTTTGGGCTCCAACCCTTACAGTTGAAAAGCAACCCCTTGTCACCAAGTAGATATGACTTTGTCAAAAAATAATGTTTTTACAATTTTACAGCGTAATTCGAGTCTCTGATTTATGGGCCCCTAAAAAATACCAACATCGATTTTTGCGCTCTAACCCTTACAGTTGAAAAGCCACCCCTTGTCACCAAGTAGATATGAATTTGTCAAAAAACAATGTTTTTTAGAATTTCACAGTGTAATTAGGGTCTCTGATTTTTGGGCTCCTAAAAAATACCAACGCTGATTTTTGTGCTCCTACCCTTACATTTGAAAAGCAACCCCTTGCTACCAAGTAGATACGACTTTGTCAAAAAATGTTTTTTTTCTTCAGAATTTCCCAGTGTTAATAGAGTCTCTGATTTTTGGCCTTCTGAAACATAACAATACCGATTCTTGTGCTCCAACCCTTACAGTTGAAAATCCACCCCTTGACACTAAGTAGATATGAATATGCCAAAAAACAATGTTTTTTAGAATTTCACAGTGTAAATAGGGTCTGTGATTTTTGGGCTGCTAAAAAATAACAACGCCGATTTTTGTGCTCCTACCCTTAAAGTTGAAAAGCAACCCCTTGCTACCAAGTGGATATGACTTTGTCAAAAAATAATATTTCTCAGAATTTTGCAGTGTAAATAGGGTCTCTAATTTTTGGGCTTCAGAAAAATATCAACACCGATCGTTGGGCTCCAACCCTTACAGTTAAAAAGCAACCCCTTGTCACCAAGTAGATATGAATTTGTCAAAAAACAATGTTTTTTAGAATTTCACAGTGTAATTAGGGTCTCCGTTTTTTGGCCTCCTAAAAAATAAAAACACCGATTCTTCGCCTCTAACCCTTACAGTTGAAAAGCAACCCCTTGTCACCACGAAGATATGATTTTGTCAAAAAAATTTGTTTTTCAGAATTTTACAAAAGAAATAGGGTCTCCGATTTTTGGGCTCCTGAAAAATACCAACACCGATCTTTGGGCTCCAACCCTTACAGTTGAGAAGCAACCCCTTGACACCAAGTAGATATGAATTGGTCAAAAAACATTGTTTTTCAGAATTTCACAGTGTAATTAGGGTCTCCGTTTTTTGGCCTCCTAAAAAATAAAAACACCGATTTTTCGCTCTACCCTTACAGTTGAAAAGCAACCCCTTGACACCACGAAGATATGATATTGTCAAAAAATGAGGTTTTTCAGAGTTTTACAAAACAAATAGGGTCTCTGATTTTTGGGCTCCTGTAAAATGCCAACACCGACCTTTAGGCTTCAACCCTTACAGTTGAGAAGCAATCCTTTGACACCAAGTGGATATGACTTTGTCAAAAAATAATGTTCTTTAGAATTTCACAGTGTAAATAGGGTTTCTGATTTTTGGCCTCCTAAAGATTAAAAAAAAAAGATTTTTCGGCTCCAGCCCTTACAGTTGAAAAGCAACCCCTTGACACAACGAAGATATGATTTTGGCAAAAAATAATGTTTTTCAGAATTTTACTGTGCAAATGGAATCTCTGACTTTTGGCCTCCTGAAAAATAACAACACCGATTTTTGTGCTCCTACCCTTACAGTTGAAAAGCAACCCCTTGACATCAAGTAGATATGACTTTGTCAAAAAATAATGTTTCTTTTTAGAATTTCCCAGTGTTAATAGAGTCTCTGATTTTTGGCCTTCTGAAAAATAAGAATACCGATTTTCGGTCTCCAACCCTTACAGTTGAAAAGCAACCACTTGGCACCAAGTAGATATGACTTTGTCAAAAAGTAATGTTTTTCAGAATTTTACAGTGTAAATAGGGTCTCTGATTTTTGGGCTCCTGAAAAATACCAACACTGATTTTTGGGCTCCAACCGACAGACACATTCGTAAAAACCTGTTTTTTGGGTTCAGGGGGTCTCAAAATGTGGACATTTGACAAAAACCGGGGGGATCAAATTTTACACAAATCTAACACCTTCTCTGGATGAGAATGTAATAATTCATAACAAGTTTGTAGCTCTTTATTGGGTGATCAGAATTTGTTTTGGTCTCTTTTTTCATAGCTTGTGTCGTTTGATCAAAAATTTTAATTTTTTTAAATTGTATTGCTGTTTTTTTTACACAGTTAAACAAAGACTAAGAATCCTATCAAACAGTGATTATCAACAGATTTTTAGAACTTTTTTGAATCCACAATTTTTGTCTATTCATCTCTTTTTTATCGTATATAGTTTGACCGCAAATTGGAATTTTTGATTCTTCAGAAGTTTTTGTGTGATCAAAATTTGAATTTTCGATTTTTCAAGGAAATTTAAAAAGATGTTATTATAATCTTATAAGGTGTTCAAAAAAAATTTGTTTCTTCTTTTATTTTTTTTTCCTATCGTGCGTCAAAAGTATATCAAATACTAAACCAAACTGCTAATTCTTTCGAAAATTATCGTGCTAACAGACTAACAATCTACAGACATACACACAGACACATAGCTGGACAGACACTTTCGCGAAAACATGTTTCTCGGGGTCAGGGGGTCTCGAAATGTGGACATTTCAGAAAAGCGGAGGAGGGTGGGGGCAATTTTACACCAATATAATACCTTCTCTGATGAGAATGTAAAAATGGGCAAAAGATATAATGGTCGGTTTTTTAAAAAATCGAGTTTCAATTCCCTAAGATAAACTGCCGCTATTCTCTCTATTTTAAACTTTCTTAAAATTTTCCTGCGTATTACGAAAGAAGACAAGAAACGCTATAAGAATCAACTAGAACATGAGAAAAGTATCTCAACTAGGTCAAAACTTACAGAGGTTGAGAAAGAAAAATTTGTGTTTTTGGAAAACTTCTCATCACTGTTACTAAATGCACTTATTCACGGACATTTCAATTAGATGCTAGAATTGAAAACACGTACATTCATGAAATAAGTGAAAATTCTGCAAACTCTGCGGAAAGTTCGGTGATCTTGACATAAAATTTATGCTGTAAATACTATGCATCAGCTATTGCAGTTTTAATACCAATTAGTAACAATGGAATGTATGCTAGGTCTTAGGCCTGTCTGAAATTGTACATTGTAGAAAATTTGTATAATTTTACGAGATTAAAAGTAATTGTATCACCTTGAAAATGCAACGAAATACATGTTAATGTTATTTAAAAGTTTATCAATTATTTTTGATGAACAACATTTCAAATATATATAAAATATAGCGCTTAGAAAATGAGAATAATGTTGACAGAGGTTTTTAAAGTATGATTTGTCATCCATTTAACAGTTTATGTTGAAATTGAATAAACATTGAAAAGGCTCAACTGCGATAAAAGTAAGTGGAGTTACTAGTAGAATTCTATGTTTCATTTCAATTTTGATATTTTTCCAGAACTTGGATTCGAACTTGTAAACTCGCGAAGTGATATATACCGAATTTAAAAGTATGAAAATCTGAGATTCGGGGATACAGTTTCCTGTTTCAACAACAGAAATTATAATAATTTTTTCCGTTCATATATGGATAGAATATTTAGCACTCATATTTTTAATCACATTTTTTCTATTATTCACATATATACTATATACTAAAAAATTCAAATAATTTAATTCAACGAAATTTCTGGATAAAATGAAAATTTTGAGAGGTACAGCATTTTCAAAATCCAAAATAAGAAACGAAAATTAACATTTACGTTCAAACAACGCACAATACGAAAAAAAGTCAGGACAAGAAAAATGTTTCTTCTTGCACGCCTTATGAGACTATCATAACGACTTTTTGAATTTTTTAAAAAAATCGAAAATTCACATTTGTACGACACAAATAGTAATGAAAAGTCAAAAATTTAATATTTCGGTCAAACTAAGTAAGATACGGCATATGGTGATTTGAGAAAAATTGTGAATTAAAAAAAGATCTACAATTTTGCTAGAAGTCACTTTTTGATAGGATTTATAGTTTTTGTTTTATTCGTAAAAAATAACATTAAAATTGAAAAAATCTGCCCGAGTAGTGGGCAAATTCTCATCAAAACTTTGCGTATTTCATTGCTTTTTCATCTCGTGTGCATTTTTTCACAATATTTGATTATTTTTATGTTCTCAATACCATTTCTAACGATTAAAACAATAAAATAACCATCATTAATGCTCATGGTACTTGAAAATTCGTATTTTTACATTCTCATCCAGGATTTCTTGCAAAAAAGTTTGCTGATGCTTATCGAGTATATGTTTTTTTCTAAACCGGGAGAAATCACGAATATTAGCCGGGAGAACCGGGAGAAAGCCGGGAGACAAAAATTGAAAAAATAGTGGCCACCCTGAGGATGTTTATAATGAACGTCATGAATTAAAATAAATTGTTGTGTTTTGCGGCAAATATGAATATATTACTTTTAGTTGACCCGGGAAAATTAAAAAACTTGACCGGGAAATGACCCGAAATTTGAAATTGTAACAAAATCTCTCGGACCCCCCCCCCCCCTTGAGCTATTACTTAATTTAAGTACTGTTCCTAATGCGAACTTCAAGTAATGAGAGTTTTCATTTCCAGGATGAGAACGCAGAGGAGAATATTACTGAGGATATGTTGGGAGCGGCGTCGAAAGTGATCAGAGAGTGGGCCGAAAGTTTGCTCCTGATTAAATTCCCCACACTCAGTGCCTTAGGTCGATATTTGGTTGAAAATTTGTGCGTCGACACTGAATCTCTGGCTGCAATGTGCATAGTCTGCAGCACCGATTCACCCGAGAACGAAAAAAAAGGTTAGTTCTGGTAACTCGTCATCAGGGGGATGGCTCTCCTATAAAGGCCTGTAGAATGTACTGTACTTTTAGGCCGAAAATTATTCAAATGCATGGGGAAAATACAAATTTATTGAATTCAAATTTTATTCAGAAAAAAAGGATCTCTCTCCTCTCGCTCCACTGGGATTCGTACACCAGATCAACTGATTTCCGGTCAGGTGCTCTAACCAATTGAGCTACAGAGAGATAAAAGAAAGATACTGTTCTTCTGATATACGCTTACTTTAGCAAGGTGTTACACAATCAATAATTTAAATAGGAATCTGCATCATCATAGGAGATTGTAATTATCGATCCGTTGAGAAATCCATTCACACATACTGCGAATAATAGAAATCTACGTTATCGACCAAAGTTAAATCCCCTAATACAGAAAAATTATTTTCGTCATACAGACTAGATGGAAATATAAATGAAAATTGATTAAATTCGAATTTATTCAGAAAAAAAGGATCTCTCTGCTATCGCTGTACTGGGATCCGAACACCAGATCAACTCATTTCCAGTCAGGTGCTCTAACCAATTGAGCTACAGAGAGATCAAAGAAAGATACTGTTTTTCTGATATACGCTAATTTTACCAAAGTGGTACACAATCAATATTTTAAATAGGAATCTGTATTATCCTCGGAGATTATAATTATCGATCCGTTGAGAAATGCAATCACACATACTGTGAAAAATGGAAATGTACATTATCGATAAGTGGAATCCTCTAATACAGGCAAATTATTTTCGTCATACAGTCAATTGATTAAATTCGAATTTATTCAGAAAAAAAGGATCTCTCTTCTTTAGATCCACTGGGATTCGAACACCAGATCAACTCATTTCCGGTCAGGTGCTCTAACCAATTGAGCTACAGAAAGATCAAAGAAAGATATTGTTTTTCTGATATACGCTAATTTTAGCAAGGTGTTACATAATCAGTATTTTAAATAGGAGTCAGTATTATCATCAGAGATTGTAATTATCGATCCGTTGAGAAATCCAATCACACATACTGTGAATAATGGAAATC
The DNA here is from genome assembly GCA_011634705.1 of Andricus grossulariae. Lineage (NCBI taxonomy): Eukaryota > Metazoa > Arthropoda > Insecta > Hymenoptera > Cynipidae > Andricus > Andricus grossulariae. The sequence goes on along the minus strand of JAABKJ010075445.1, from coordinate 107,328,378 downwards.
GACATGATCGACCAAAGTTGAATCCTCTATTACAGCAAAATTATTTTCGTGATACAGACTAGATGGAAGTATAAATTAAAATTTATTAAATTCAAATTTATTCAGAAAAAAAGGATCTCTCTTCTCTCGCTCCTCTGGGATTCGAACACCAGATAAACTCATTTCCGGTCAGGTGCTCTAACTAATTGAACTACAGAGAGATCAAATAAAGATACTGTTCTTCTGATATACGCTAATTTTAGCAAGGTATTACACAATCAATATTTTAAATAGGAATCTGTATTATCATCGGTGATTGTAACTATCGATCCGTTGAGAAATCCAATCACACATTTTGTGAATAATGGAAATCTAAATTATCGACCAAAGGTGAATCCTCTAATACAGGAAAATTATTATCGTCATACAGACTAGATGGAAGTATAAATTAAAATTTATTAAATTCAAATTTATTCAGAAAAAAAGGATCTCTCTTCTTTCGCTGGACTGGGATTCGAACGACAGATCAACTTATTTACAGTCAGGTGCTCTGACCAATTGAGCTACAGAGAGATCAAAGAAAGATACTGTTTTTCTGATATACGCTAATTTTACGAAGGTGTTACACAATCAATATTTTAAATAGGAATCTGTATTATCCTCGGAGATTGTAATTATCGATCCGTTGAGAAATGATATAATAATGGTCCATTATAATCTTTTTAAATACCGTAAAATCCCTTCATATTCTTGAAATCTATTGAAAATTCCTTGGAATATTTTTAAATAGCTAAAAATCATTAAAATGATTGAAATTTCCTTTAAATTTTTTAAAGCTCTTGGAAATTCATTGGAATTTTTTGAAATACCCTAAAATATTCAAGATCCCTTTAAATTTTTTAAATATATTTAAAATCCTTTGCAATCTTTTTAAATACCCCAAAACCCCTTTAAGTTTTTCAACTCTCTTAAAAATTCCTTGAAATCTCTAAAATACCCTCGAAAATTTGAAATCCTTTGAAGTCTTTGGTAACTTTTTAAAGATCTTGAAAATTCCTTGGACTTTTTAAAAATACCCTAAAATCTTTAAAATCCTTAGACATCCCTTCAAATTATTGAAGTCTATTAAAAATTCTTTGGAATCTTTTAAAATACCCAAAAATATTTCTAATCTTTTAAAATCCCTTCAAATTTTTTAAATCTCTAGAAAATTCCTTGGAAGGTTTTGAAATACCCTCAAATATTTAAACCCCCTTTCAATTTTTAAACACCCTTAAATTTTTTGTAATATATGTAAAATCCCTTTCAATTGTTAAAATATATTAAAATCCTTTATAATCTTTTTAAATACCCCAAAGCTCCTTTACATTCTTCAAATCTCTTAAAAATGCCTTGAAATCTTTTAAAATCCCCTAAAATATTTGAAATCCTTAAAAAACTTTGGTGACTTTTTAAAGCTCTTGAAAATTCCTTGGAATTTTTAAAATACCCTAAAAAATTAAAAAACCCTTTACATTTTGGAAATATAATAATCGTCCATTATAATCTTTTTCAATACCCTAAAATCTCTTTATATTCTCGAAATCTATTGAAAATTCCTTGGAATATTTTTAAATGGCTAAAAATCATTAAAATCATTGAAAATCCCTTTAAATTTTTTAAAGCTCTTGGAAATCCTTTGGAATGTTTTGAAATACCCTAAAATATTTAAAATCCCGTAACATTTTTAAAATATATTAAAATCCCTTATAATCCTTTTAAATATCCCAAAACCCCTTTAAATTTTTCAAATATCTTTAAAATTCCTTGGAATTTTTAAAGATACCCTTAAATCTTTAAATTTCTTCGTAATCCCTTAAAATTATTGAAATCTATTAAAAATTCTTTGGAATCTTTTAAAATACCCTAAAATATTTCTAATCTTTTGAAATCCCTTGCAATGTCTTAAAGCTCGAGAAAAATCATTGGAATGTTTTTAAATACCACAAAAAATCTTTAAATTCTTCAATTCTGTTGAAAATTCCTTGAAATCTTTTCAAATACCCTAAACAATTTAAAAACCCTTTAAATTTTTAAAATATAATTAAAATCCCTTAACATTTTTAAAATATATTAAAATCACTTATAATCTTTTTAAATACCCCAAAACCCCTTTAAATTTTTCAAATCTCTTGAAAATTCCTTCAAATCTTTTAAAAAACACTAAGATATTTTATTTCCTTTGAAATCCTAGGTAACTTTTTAAAGCTCTTGAAAATTCCTTGGAATTTTTAAATATACCCTTAAATCTTTAAATTTCTTTGGAATCCCTTCAAATGATTGAAATCTATTAAAAATTCTTTGGAATCTTTTTAAATACCCTAAAATAGTTCAAAATCGTTTGGAATCCCTTGAAATTTCCTAAAGCTCGGTAAAAATTCCATGGAATGTTTTAAAATACCCTAAAATATTTTAAAAACCCTCTAAATTTTTAAAATATATTAAAAATCCCTTATAATAATTTTAAATACCCCAAAACCCCTTTAAATTCTTCAATTCTCTTGAAAGTTCCTTAAAATCTTTCAAAATACCCTAAAGCATTTAAAAACCCTTTAAATATTTGAAATATAATAACAATCCATCATAATATTTTTAAATACCTTAAAATACCTTTATATTCTTGGAATCTATTGAAAATTTCTTGTAATATTTTTAAATAGCTAAAAATAATTAAAATCATTGCAAATCTCTACAAAATTTTTAGAGCTCTTGGAAATTCTTTGGAATGTTTTGAAATACCCTATAATATTTAAAATCCCTTCAATTTTTTAAAATACATTTAAAATCCATTAAATTTTTTTAAATATATTAAAATCCCTTATAATCTTTTTAAATACCCTAAAACCCCTTTAAATTCTTTAAATCTCTTGAAAATTCCTTGAAATCTTTTTAAATACCCTAAAATATTTGAAATCCTTTGAAATCTTTCGTAATTTCTTAAAGCTCTTGAAAATTCCTTGGAATTTTTTTGCGAAATGTTTTAAATCATTGAAATATTTGTGACAACTTTGAAATCTTTCTGAAATCATTGTGAAATCATTGAAATCGTTGTGAAATCTTTTAAATCATTGAAATATTTGTGAAATCTTTTGAATCTTTCTGAAATCATTGTGAAATCTCTTGAAATATTTGTGAAATATTTCAAATCATTGTGAAATCTTCTGAAATATTTGAAATCGCAGTGAAATCTTCTAAAATATTTGAAATCATTGTGAAATCTTCTGAAATATTTGAAATCGTTGCGAAATATTTTGAATAATTGAAATATTTGTGACATCTTTGAAATCTTTCTGAAATAATTGTGAAATCATTGAAATCGTTGTGAAATCTTTTAAATCATTGAAATATTTGTGAAATCTTTTGAATCTTTATGAAATAATTGTGAAATATTTTGAAATATTTGTGAAATCTTTGAAATCTTTCTGAAATCATTGTGAAATCATTGAAATATTTGTAAAATATTTCAAATCATTGTGAAATCTTCTGAAATATTTGAAATCGCGGTGAAATCTTCTGAAATGTATGAAATCGTTGTGAAATCTTTTAAATCTTTCTGAAAGCATCGTGAGATCATTTAAATCATTGTGAAATCTTTTGAAATATTTGTGAAATCTTTTAAAGTTTTGTGAAATAATTAAGATATTTCTAAAATCGTTGAATTTTTTGCCAAATCTTTGAAATCTTCTGAAATACTTTGAATTATTTACGAACTCTTTTAAAATCATTAAAATTTTTGTGAAATTATTGAAATCTTTGTGAAATCATTGAAATATTTGAAATCTTTGTGAAATCTTTTAGATCTTTGAAAATCATTGAAATCTTTCTGAAATCATTGAAATATTTGTGAAATCTTTCAAATAATTATGAAATCTTCTGAAATATTTGAAATCGCGGTGAACTCTTCTGAAATATTTTAAATCGTTGTGAAATCTTTTAAATCTTTTTGAAAGAATTGTGAGATCATTGAAATCATTGTGAAATCTTTTGAAATATATGAAATCGTCGTCAAATATTTTGAAATCTTTTGAAATATGTCTGAAATCTATGTGAAATCATTGAAATTTTTGTGAAATCATTCAAAAAATCATCATTGAAATCTTTGTGATATCTTGGAAAACATTGTGAAATCTTTAGAAACATTTTAAATCGTTGTGAAATCTTTTAAATCGTTGAAATATTTGTGAAATCTTTTAGGTCATAGTGAAATCTTCTGAAATATTTAAAATCGTTGTGAAATCTTTTAAATCTTTGAAATATTTGCAAAATCATTGAAATTTTGGTGAAATCATTGAAATCTTTAAATTCATTGTGAAATAATTTGAAATCGCCGTCCAATCTTTTGAAATATTTCTGAAATCTGTAAAATCATTGAAATTTTTATGAAATCATTTAAATCTTTGCGTAATCATTGTACTCTTTGTGAAATCATTAAAATCTTTGAAATCATTATGAAATCTTTTAATTTTTTTTAAAATCATTGAAATCTTGGAAATCTTTGTGAAATCTTTTGAAATATTTGGAATCGTTGTGAAATCTTTTAAGTCTTTAAAATATTAGTTAAATCATTGAAATCTTGGAAATCTTTGTGAAATCTTTTGAAATATTTGATATCGTTGTGAAATCTTTTAAGTCTTTAAAATAATAGTTAAATCATTGAAATATTTGTGAAATCACTGAATTCTTTGAAACCTTTTTAAATATTTGAAATCATTGTAAAATTGTTGTGAAATCTTTTGCAATATTTGTGAAATCATTGAAGTCTTTGTGAAATCTTTAGAAATATTTTAAATCGTTGTAAAATCTTTTGAAATCTTTGAAATATTTGTGAAATCTTTTAGGTCACAGTGAAATCTTCTAAAACATTTAAAATCATTGTGAAATCTTTTAAATGTTTGAAATATTTGTGAAATCATTGAAATCTTCGAAAACATTGTGAAATCTTTTGAAATATTTGAAATCGCTATGAAATATTTGAAATATTTGTGAAATATTTGTAAAAACATTGGAATGTTTGTGAAATTATTGAAGTTTTGTGAAATCATTAAAATCGTTGAAATCATTGAAAATTAAAAAAAAATTAAATCGTTGAAATATTTATAAAATCTTTGAAATCATTGTGAAATCTTCTGAAATATTTGAAATCGCTTTGAAATCTTTAAAATCCTTGAAATCATTGTGAAATCTTCTGAAATATTTGAAATCATTGCGAAATGTTTTAAATCATTGAAATATTTGTGACAACTTTGAAATCTTTCTGAAATCATTGTGAAATCATTGAAACTGGAAGATTTTAAGGCAATTTCTATCATTTATCCCAATTTCAAGAAAATTTTTGGAAAAATTCGCAAAAAACTTCGAAGCTTTTTAAGACGTTTAAGAGACTTAAAAAATAATAAAACTTTCTTAAAATGCCTGGGAAAATTTAAACTGAATTTTTTTTCATTAGCAAGATTGAAAAATTTTATAACTAATTTGAAAAAAAAATTCGAAAAGGTTTCAAAATAATAAGAAACGTTTCTCATAATTCATGGGATCATTTAAACTGATTTTTTATTTTGAAAAATTAATTTGAAGAAAATATTTTTTAAAAATGTTTAGCATTTCAAAATATTTCAAAAATTGTCAAAACAGAATCTGGAAGATTTGTAGGCAAGTTGTTTAATTTTGTAGAATTTCAAGAAAAATTTTCGAAAAATTCGAAGAATTTAAAAAAATATTGAGAAGATTTAAAAGTTTTTGAAATGGTTGAAAAATAATTTTAAGTTAGAAAAAATTTCCAAAAATGTTTAACAAAATGTAATTTTTTTATATTTATAAAAAAATAAGCTTTATAAGAATTTGAAAATGTTTCAAGAGAATGAAAATATTTTCTAAAATTCTTGGAAAAATTTAAACTGATTTTTCATTTAAAAAAAATTCTAAGAGAAAATTAACACAGATTTAAAAACATTAAAAATTATTTCCCATAATTTCGAAAAAGGAAATGGACGATTTTGAAGAAAAAATGTTCAACCAGCAAGATTACAATGTTTTATAGAAAATTCGATCAAGTTTAAGAGACATTTAGAGGTTTTAAATAGATTTAAAATTAATTTCAAACTTGAAAACATTTCAATATAGTTAGAAAAAACATAGATTTTTTAATATTTGGAAATACAAATTTTGAAGCTTCTCAAAGATTTTGAAAGGTTTCACGATAATAAAAAAATTGCTTAAAACTCCTGGAAAAATGTATACTGATTTTTTATTTTGAAAAATAAATTTTAAGAGAAAATTGACAAACACCTCAAAATATTTTGAATTACTTCTTAAAATTTGGAAAAAGAATATGGGCGATTTTAAAGCCAAATTTTTCGATTAGCAAGATTACAAAGTTTTATAAAAAATTCGTTGTAAGTTTAAGAGATAAATAGAAGTTTTAAAAGGATTCTAAATTAATCAAATACTCAAAAATATTTTTAAGAAGATAAAAAAATGTACATTTTTGAATATTTTGAAATAAAAATGTTGAAGCTTTTAAGCAATTTAAAGGCAATTTGAAGACAATTTTTTTAATTTTTCAAAATTTTAAGTAAATTTTTGCAAAAATTTAAAAAATTTGAAAAGATATTTGAAAGGTTTAAAAGGTTTTACAAATGGCTGGAAAATCATTCAAAAATTGAAAAGATCTCCACAAATTAAAAACAAAATGTAACTTTTGGGAGATTTCAAAACATTTCGAATGATTTCTATAAATGTCGAAAAAAATCTGGAAGATTTAAGGGCAATTTTTTCAATCCTTGAAGATTTTTCAAAATTTTAGGAATAATACGGGACAGCTTAAAAGATATTTTTCTAAAAGTCCTAAATATCTTTTAAACTTGCTCGAATTTTTCCTCAAATTTGGCAAAATCCTGTAGAATAAAACAATGATACTTTTTCGACATATCTGAACCTGAAATCATCAAAAATCTTTATCATTTTTCTCAAGAATCTTAGAAAAATGATATTTCTGTATCCTTAAAATCAAATGAACAAATAAACTTAAAAAAAAATATTCATTCGAAATTTTTATTTTGTATTCAAAATCATTTACAGTTTACAGTTAATCTACTTGGTTAAAAATTCATTTTATAAACAAAATTCTATAAAGTTTAAGACATTTAGAAGTTTTTAAAATACTCCAAATTAATTCAAAATTTGACAACATTTTTAAAAAGTTGGAAAAAACATACATTTTTTAATATTCGTAAATAAAAATTTTCAAGCTTCTTAAAAATTTTGAAAGGTTTCACGATAATAAAAAATATTAAAATTCCTTGAAAAATGTAATCTGATTTCTTATTTTGAAAAATAGATTTTAGGAGAAAATTGACAAAGATTTCAAAACATTTGAAATTATTTCCTAAGATTTGAAAGAATAATGTGGACGATTTTATAGCAAAAATTTTCAATTAGCAACATTATAAAGTTTTATAAAAAAAATCGAGGTTCAAGAGATATTTAAAGAGTTTAAAAAAAATTAAAAAGATTCCCAGAAAGTTGAAAAAATTTACATTTTTGAATATTTAGAAATAAAAATCTTGAAGCTTCTTAAGGATTTTAAACGGTTTTGATTTCTTCGAATTCTTTTATTTCTTCGAAATCCTTGATTTCTTTGAAATCCCTGATTTCTTTGAAATCCTTGATTTCTTTGAAATACTTTATTTCTTTGTAATCCTTGATTTCTTAGAAATTCTTGATTTCTTTGATGTCCTTGATTTCTTTGAAATTCATGATTTCTTTGAAATTCTTGATTTCTTCGAATTCCCTGATTTCTTCAAACTCTTTGATTTCTTCGAAATCCTTCGTTTATTCGAAATCCTTGGTTTCTTCGAAATCCTTGTTTTCTTCGAATTTCTTGATTTCTCCAAAGTCTTTGATTCCTTCGAAATCCTCGTTTTCTTGAAACTCTTTGATTTCTTCGAAATCCTTGATTTCTTCGAATTCTTTTATTTCTTCGAAATCCTTGATTTCTTTGAAATCCCTGATTTCTTTGAAATCCTTGATTCCTTTGAAATCCTTTATTTCTTTGTAATCCTTGATTTCTTAGAAATTCTTGATTTCTTTGAAATCCTTGATTTCTTTGAAATTCATGATTTCTTTGAAATACTTGATTTCTTCGAATTCCCTGATTTCTTCAAACTCTTTGATTTCTTCGAAATCCTTGTTTTCTTCAAAATCTTTGGTTTCTTTGAAATCCTTGATTTCTTCGAATTCATTGATTTAATCGAAATCTTTGATTTTGTTCAAATCCTTGATTTCTTCGAAATTCTTGACTTCTTCGAAATCCTTGATTTCTTCAAAATCCTTGATTTTTTCGAAATTCTTGGCTTCTTCGAAATCCTTGATTTCTCCATATTCTTTGAATGTCCTGAATATTATGAATCCTTTTAATTCCATGAATTTCTTGACTTTACTAAATTCCTTAGAGGCTCTAAGATCCTGGAATTACCTAAATTCTTCAAATTCCCTGAATTTTCTGGATTACCTGAATTAAAAAAAAATCCTGAATTCTCTGAATTCCCTTAATTCAAAGAATTCAATCTATTCCATGAAGTCAATGACTTATCTGAATTCCCGGAATTTCCCAAATGATGCTAATTCCCTGGATGATCTGAAATTCTCCAAATTCCTCAAATACTCTGAATTCGCTGAATTACCTGATTTCATTAAAACTCTCTAACTTCCATTAATTCCGTTAATTTCATCAATTCTTCGCATTTCTCAAATTCCCTACATCACAAATTTCTTGAATTTTCTGAATTCCTTGAATGACCTTAATCCCCTAAACGCTTTTAAATCGTTAAAATTCTCTGGATTCTCTAAAATCCTTGATTTCGCTGAATTCTTTGAATCATTGAATTTCCTGATTTTCCCGAATTTTCTGCATTCGCCTAATTCTCTGAAATTTGCTTCATTCTATGAATTCCACGAATTTCATAAAATCACAGACTTTCCTGAATTCTTTGAATTTCCTCAATTCATTGAATTATTTCAATTCTCGGAAATCCGTAATTTCTCTAAAACAGTTTAAATTCTCTAAATATTCTGAAATTCTTGATTTCTTTAAATTCCCTGACAACCGTAAATTCCCTAAATTAAAAAAAATGCGTATTGCTTGAATTAACCTAATTTGCTCTAGAACCCCTTAAATTCGGGGAATTCCTGAATTCTTGGTAAATTCTTAATTAAATGAATCTTCTGAATTTCTGAAATTCTATGAAATCCATGAATTGTGTAATTTCCTTGAAACTATTTGATTTCTTGATTTCCTTGTACTTTCTGAATTCCTTGAAGTATCTCAATTCCCTGAGTGATCTGAAATTTCGGAAAAGCTTAAAAATCCTTGACTTCTCTGAATTCTCTGAAATTCTTGAATTTCCTGAACTCGCCAAATATTCTGAATTCCCGGTGTACCTAAATTTTCGTAATTCCTCAAATTTCCCGAAATCTTTGACTTTCCTGAATCCTTCGAATCCTTGACTTCTCTTTGAACTTTGATTTCTCTGAAATTCTTGATTTCACGGAAATCATTGATTCCTCTAAATTCCCTGAATTTCTTCAATTCCTAGAATTCTGTTCACTCCTAGAACTTTCTAAATTCCTACAATTCTCTGAATTCCTTGAATTCGCTGAATTTCTAGAATTTTCCAAATTCCCTGAATTTCTTGAATGCCCAGAATTCTCTAAATTCTTAGAACTTTCTGAATTCCTACGAAATTATCTGAATTCCTTAAATTCTCTGAATTACTTAAATTCCTTGAATTCCCTTAATTCTTCAAATTATATTAATTTTCGGAATTGCGTTCAATTTCTTCTCTGGATGATTTTGAAGTGAAAAGCGTAAAAAGAAAGGTGAAAACATTCTGAAAGTCTCTGAATACCATCCACACATCACTACTTTACCACCGAGCAATTCACGCCTACCCCGAAAGGGAAACGGCTTAATGATATAATTAAAAACTATTTTCCCCCTCAAATCGAAAAACTAAACGCGCGCGTAGCGAGCGATTGATAATGCCTACTGACAATGAGATTTCTGAGAAAATTGTAAATGATTTAGGTAATAAATGGAAGATTTTAAGACAATTATTTTAATATTGCAGGATTTCTAAAAAATTTAGTTAAACATTAAATTACTTTAAAAGATATTTGAAAGTTTTGAACAGATTAAAAAGACATTTTTAATTTAAAAAGATTTTAAAAATTCTCTAGTAAATTGTAGATTTTTGAAGATTTTAAAATAAAATTTTGCAGCTTTTTAAGGATTTTGAAAGGTTTTAAGATAATAAGATTTTTTCTCAAGGTTCCAGGGAAAATTTAAATTTAGCTTTTTTAAAATTAATTTTAAGAAAATATTTTAAAACATTTCAAATGATTTCCCAAATTTTAGAAAATATTTTTAAAAATTTAAGAGAAATTTAGAAGTTTTTAAAAGATATAAAAATAATTTTAAACTTGAAAAGATTTTAACAATTGTAAAACAAAATGTAGATTTTTGAAGATTTTGAACAACAATTTTAGAAACCTTTTAAGAATTTTGAAGGGTTGTAGATTTTTTAAGATTTTGAAATAAAATTTTGTAGCTTTTTAAGAATTTTGAAAGATTTTAAGATAATAAGATTTTTACTCAAGGTTCCAGGGAAAATTTAAATTTATCTTTTTTTTAAATTAGTTTTAGGAAAATATTTAAAAGGATTTTAAAACATTTCAAATGATTTCCTAAATTTCAGAAAATATTTTAATCAATTTAAAAGGAATTTAGAAGTTTTGAAAAGATATAAAAATAATGTTAAACTTGAAAAGATTTTAACAAATGTAAAACAAATTGTAGATTTTTGAAGATTTTGAAAATAAATTTTTTAAACTTTTTAAGAATTTTGAAAGGTTTCAAGAGAATAACACAATTTTCTTAAGATTTCTAGGAAAATTTACATTATTTTCTTATTTCAGAAATTTTTTTAAGAGCAGTCTGTTAAGAGAATATTTAAAAATACTTCAAAACATTCCAAAAGATTTCCAAAATTGTAAAAAAAAAATCTGTGAAATTTTTTTAATTTCGCAAAATTTTAGGAAAAATTCGAATCAATTTGAAAGATGTTTAGAACTTTTTAAAAAATCTTAAAGAATTTAAACAAAATTTAGATTTTTGAAGATTTCGAAATTAAATTTTGAAGTTTTTTAAAAGATTTTGAAAGATTTCAGGATAATAACATTTTTTTCTCAAGATTCCTGGGAATATTGAAAGTGATTCTTTAGCTTAAAAAATTAATTGTAAGAGAATATTTGTTAATATTCTAAAATATAAAATAGTATTTCCAAAATTGTCAAAAACGAATGTGGAATATTTAAGACAATTTTAGTAATAATTCGAGTCAGTTTAAAAGATATTTAGAAATTTTGGTTTCAAACGCCAGAAAGTCTTAAATATCTTTCAAACTGACTCAAATTTTCCCTATTATTTTTTAAAATCTTGTAGAATAAAAAAAGGTTCAGAGAAACTTTCTAGATATTTTTTCGACGAATTTGAAATCTGAATAATCTTTTTTGGTTCAAAATTCAACAATTATATTTAAAATTCGTCTTTTTGAATGAAAAAATTAATCTCTTTTGATAGAAATTGCATGATTTTTTCTATTAAAGTTGTAACTGCTTCGATTAAAATTCAAATCTTTTTTGGTTGAGGATTCGAATATTTTGTTAAAAATTAGTTTTTCTTTGATGAATTCAACTGTTTTTGATTTAAAATTAAAATATTCTCGAATTCAAATATCAACTTTCACAATTTTGGTTGAAGATTCATCATTTTAGTTCAAAATTTCTCTTTTTTTTATAGGACATTAATCTTCTTGGTATCAAATTCATTAATTTTGTAAAAAATTCGTCTATTTTGACAAATATTTCATCTTTTTTGGTTAAAAATACAACTGGTTGAAAAATAATATTTTTTGGTTGAGGATTCAACTATTTTTACTTACAATAAAAATATTTTTTGATTGAAATATCAAAAATTAGATTTTGCGTTCAGGATTCATCTTTTTTGTTTGACATATCAAAAAATTTCAAAAATATGTTTGAATTTTCTCAAGAATTTTCGGAAAATTAAATTTATTTAACTTCAAAGAATGTGGTGCAGGGGAGACACTAGTTGATATATGGGAAAGAAATCAGTTAAGATGGTTTGGACATCTTGAATAAAAAACACATGAATTTCCAATCAAATATTTTAATTTTTAATGGAATTTTCATGTTACATGATAGATTTCGAATTTTAAATAAAAAATTGTCATTATGAACATAAATGTCACATTTTTCTTACTTTTGAAATTTAAAAAACACATGAATTTCCAATCAAATATTTTAATTTTTAATGGAATTTTCATGTTACATGATAGATTTCGAATTTAAAATAAAAAATGTTCTTTATCAAAATAATTCCTCAAATTGATAACGTAGTTTATGGACAGCCCCTTATCGAAATTTCGATAATATTTCTGAAATAAAATCATTACTTACTTGAGAAAAGTCGAAATCGTTTGTAGCTAAAATTTGTTTAATACTTCCCGGAGCTAAGGAGGTGAACCTCAACTTGAAAAACTCGACCTCTTTAGCAATGAACCAATTTTTCAAATCCTCGGTTTGACAATAGGCAAGTCTGAGAATAAAATGAGAAATGTGATCTCTTCTTCTTGCTTCAATTGAGCACAAATTGCCTGGGCTCTGTAACAATTTTGCATAGTCGCTGTGCTCCTTTCTCAATGCGGTCTCCAAATTGTTTTTGAAATCCTCGAGCGTTTTGTTATCTTGGACGGAAACTGAATCAACCGTTTGCAGAACTGAAATTAAAAAATTCAATAATTTTTTAATGAAGATGGAAAAGAAATACATTTTATCATGAATAATTTTTGAAAACAAGCAATAAAATGATTCACAATTAAAAAATAAACTATTTAAGATTTCTTTCAATTGAGTTTACATATTTTACCTCAATTTTCTTGAAAGAAGTCTATCTTCTTATTTGAATTTTTGTAAAAAGAATGTTTTGAATTTTAGCAATTTTTAGAAATGCTTTTAAATATTTTGGATTGTTTTATTTTCCTGATTGGAAAATTTAATAATTTATTTAGATTGGTTTCAGAATCACCCACAAATCAATTCAAAATGTATCTCAGGGTGACCACTCAAATTAAAAAAAAATGGAGACAATTTCCCGAGTTTCCGGGTCAAAAATTACATTTTTTCAGTTGAATTTTAAGTCTTTCTAATAATAATTATTCAATACATATTGATTTATTGAAAAATTAATTTTTAACATAATAATTGAATTTTTAACCAAAAACAGGTGCATTTTCAATTTTCAATCAATTAGTTGAGTTTTCAAGTCAAAAAGACACATTTTTCAGAAGAAAGTTTAATTTTCAATCAAGAAGGATGAATTATCAACCAAGAAAATGACTTTTCTACGAAAAAATTAATTTTAAATTCAAAAGTTATATAAAAAGACGAACTTTCAACAAAATAGTTGAATTTTCAATCACAAAATATGACTTGTTAACAAAATAGTTGAATTTTCATCAGAGTACTACTAATAGTAGACTTTTCAATTAGGAAAAATGAACTTTCAACCAAAAAAGATGACTTTTTTAGAAAATAGTTGAATTTTCAACCAAATAGTTCATTTTTCGACCAAATAGTAGATTTTTTAATTAAGAAGAATTAATTTTCAACCGTAAAACATTAATTTTTAACAAAGAAAATATGACTTTTCTAGCAAGGCATGAATTTTCAATAGAAAAGGACGAATTTTCAATTAACAATTTATTTTTTCAACAAAACAGTGAAGTTATCAAAGAAAAAAAGATGGAATTTTATAAAAATAGTTGAATTTTCAAGAAAATAATGAAATTTTCCCATCAATTCTGGACCAGAAATATGATAGAAGAGTTCTCAATTTAAAAAAAAAAAATAACTTTTAACCACGAGAGATGAATTTTCAACCAAATAGATTACTTTTCTACGAAAAGATGAATTTTCAAGTAAAAAAAAAATGTTTAACAGAACAGTTGAATTAAAGTAATGAAGTTTTCCACCAAAAAGTAAAATTTTGGAATAAAAGAAGAAATCTGAAGACTTTGCAATTAAAAAGAATTAACTTCCAACACAAAAAGAGGACTTTTTCAGAAAATAGTTGAATTTTCAACAAAATAGTTCATTTTTCGACCAAATAGTAAACTTTTTAATTAAGAAGAATTAACTTTCAACCATAAAAGATTAATTTTTATCCAAAAAAATATGAATTTTCTACCAAGGCATGAATTTGCAATAGAAAAGGACGAATTTTCAATTAACAATTTATTTTTTCAACAAAACAGTGAAATTATCAAAGAAAAAAGATGGAATTTTATAAAAATAGTTGAATTTTCAAAAAAAGAATGAAATTCTCCCATAAACTCTGGACCAGAAATATGATAGCAGAGTTCTCAATTTAAAAAAAAATATCTTTTAACTCCTTCTCCTTCTCCTTCTCCTTCTCCTTCTCCTTCTCCTTCTCCTTCTCCTTCTCCTTCTCCTTCTCCTTCTCCTATTTCCTATTTCCTATTTCCTATTTCCTATCCCCTTCCTCTTATAATTCGCATTGTTCCTCTTCCCCTTTCTCTTCAGCTTTCTCTTCTCATCCCTTTTCCTGTTCTTCTAATTTTCTTTTGTCATTTACCTGTTTTTATTCTCCGTCTTCCTATTCTTCTTACTCTTCTGCTTTTTTCCTCTTCTTTTCCTACTTTTTCCTCTTTTCCTCCCTCTTCTTATTCTCTATCACCCTCTTCCTCTTACTCTTTCCCTTCTCTATTTTCCTGTTCCTTTTTCTCTTCTCCTTCTCTTTTTTTTTCTTCCCCGTCCTCAGCTCCTTTTTCCTCTTCCTCTTCTCCTTTTCCTGCTTCCCCTTCTTTTTCTTCATCTCGTCACCTATCATCTTCCTCATATCATTTTTATTGTCCCTATGTCTCTTCATCTTCCTATTCCTCTTCTTATCGTTTTCCTGTTCTTCCTTTTTTCTTTTTTTCTCTTCTTTTTCTTCACCTCCTTTCCATCCCCTTCCTCTCATCTTTCTCATTGTTCCTCTTTCTCGTCATCTACCTTTTCCTCTTCTTATCCTTTTTCCTGTTTTTATTTTCTTTTCGTCTCTTCCTCTTTTCATTCTCCATTTTCTTATTCCTCTTTCTCTTCTCCTTTTTTCCTTTTCTTGTTCTCCTTCTTCCTCTTTTCATCCCTCTTCTTATTCTCTATTTCCCTCTTCTTCTTCCTCTTTCTATTCTCTATTTTTCTGCTCCTGTTTCTCTTCTCCTTCTCTTCTATCCCTCCTTGTCCTCATCTCCTTCTCATTTTTCCTCTTCCTCTTCTCTTTTTTCCTGTTCATCTTATTTTCTTTTTTCCTCTTTTTTTCTTTTTCTCCTCCTTCCTATCCCCTTCCTCTTATCTTTCTCAGTGTTCCTTTTTCTCTTCATCTTCCTCTTCTTATTTTTTTCTGTTCCTCTTATTTTCTTTTTGCCGCTTCCTCTTTTCATTCTCCGTTTTCCTATTCCTCTTACTCTTCTCCTTTTTCTTCCTCTTCTTGTTCTACTTTTTCCTCTTTCCTTCTCTCTTCTCATTACCTATTTCTCTCTTCCTCTTTTTCTTTTCTATTTTCCTCTTTCTTTTTCTCTCCTACTCCTCTTTCTCTTCCTCGTTCTCACCTAATTGTCCTACTTTCTCTTCTTCCTTTTTTTCTCTCCTTTCGTATCCTCTTCCTCTCATCATTCTCATTGTTTCTCTTTCTTTTTTCTCTCCCCCTTCCTCTTTTCGTTCTTTCTTCCCCTCTTCCCCTTTCCCTTTTCTTTCTTGTCCTCCTCCTTTTCCTCCTACTCCTCCTTCTCCTTCTTTTTCTTTATTTACCTCTCCCTCTTCCACTTCCTCTTCTCCTTCTTCTTCTCGTTCTTCTTCTTTTTTTTCTCCTCTTTCCTACCCCTTTCCTCTGATCGGTCTCATTGTTCCACTTCCTCTTTCTCTTCTCGTCCTCTTTCCTGTTCTTCTTATTTTATTTTTCCTTTTCCTCTACTACTCTTTATTCTCCGTTTTCCTATTCCCCGTACTCTTCTTCTTTTTTTCCTTTTATTGTTCTCTTTTCTCCTCTTTCCCTCCCTCTTCTCATTCTCAATTTCCCTCTTCTTCTTTCTCTTCTCTATTTTCCTCTTCCTTTTTCTCTTCTGCTTCTCTTTTTCCTCTTCCTTACCCTTATCTCCTTCTCCTCTTCCTCTCCTCCTCCTTCTTCTCGCTCTTCTTTTCCTTCCCCTCTCTCCTATCCTCTTCCTCTCATCATTCTCATTGTTCCTCTTCCTCTCCCCCTTTCCCTTCCTCTTTTCGTTCTTTCTTTTCCTCTTTTACTTTTTCTTCCCCTACTTCCTGTTTTTTCTTTCTCTCCTATTTCCTACCCCGTTCTTCTTCCTCTTCTTATCCTCTTCTTATACCCTTCCTCTTATCTTTCTCATTGTTCCTCTTTCTCTTCATCTTCCTCTTCTCATTTTTTTCCTGTTCTTCTTATTTTCTTTTTGCCCCTTCCTCTTTTCATTCTCCGTCTTCCTATTCCTCTTACTCTTCTCCTTTTCCTTCCTCTTCTTGTTCTACTTTTTCCTCTTTCCTTCTCTCTTCTCATAACCTATTTCTCTCTTCCTCTCTTTCTTTTCTATTTTCCTCTTTCTTTTTCTCTCCTGCTCCTCTTTCTCTTCCTCGTTCTCACCTAATTGTCCTACTTTCTCTTCTTCCTTTTTTTCTCTCCTTTCGTATCCTCTGAATCAAATTTGTCGATTAGCTATTAGAGAATAATAGTTTTTTAACTAGTTCTGAATATTATGTGTGAAAAGAAACGTCTGCTGAAAGGATGGCCCAATCTAAATCTTGCATGACAATTTCCGATAAAATAGCCAAAATCGGGGAACCCATAGGCATACCATGTGTTTGCTGGTGAAAATTATTATCAAATTCGAAGAAGCTGTAATTCATGAGAAAAAAATGCCTTCCTTAAATTTTTCGGAAGGAATTTCACTATTTTTCTTTATGTAATTCCATCTAGATTCTATTCTTTTCAGAAAAAGTTCTGATGGAACATTAGTAAAGAGTGATGTGACATCAAGCGATACCATATTCTGATTATCGGGTATTTTACAGCTTGTGATTTTTTCTTTGAATTCAATTGAGTTTTTTATGTTGTGAGGATAAGATGGTAAGAAATCGGAAATAATTTTGTGGAAAAATCTTGGCTGAGTGATAAGTAGGAGTGCCTATGAAAGATACAACTGGTAAATAGTCACATTGCTAGAATGTATGGACTTCCAAACATACATTAACAAAACTGTCCCCTCAGACCAGTTGTATCTTCCATAGGCCCTCCTACTTATCAATTAGCCAAGATTTATGGAAAAATTATTTCCAATTCCTTATCATCTTATCCTTATAACATGAAAAAGTCAATTTAATTCAAAGAAAAAATCAAAAAGTTTAAAATACCCGATAATCACAATATGGTAACACTTGACCTCACATCACTCTTTACTAATGTTCCATTAGAACTTGTTCGGAAAAGCATAGAATCTAGACGGAATCACATATAGAAAAATACTAAAATTCCTTACGACGAATTCAAGGAAGGCATTTCTTTTCTTATGAATAACACCTTCTTTAAATTTGATAATAATTTTGATGAGCAAACATATGGTATGCCTATGGGTTCACTGATTTCGGCTATTCTATCGAAAATTGTCCTGCAAGATTTAGAATCAGAAGTATTTATTCAAAACAATTTTGACATTCCAATATATATATGCTATGTTGATGACGAGTTTTTAACCAATTTTGAAAATAAAAGTGATTTGATCGTTTTACTTTTTAATTCCTAGTACAACAGACTACAATTGGCAAACGAAAAAGAAGAAAGCAATTCGATTGGATATTCAAATGTAGAAAGAATGAGATCTGCAAAAAATATTACAAAATCTAATTAGTTTTGCAAAAAAACGTATTCAGGAAGATATTTGAACTATTTTTCTAATCATCCCATAGAGCATAAAATTGAAATTAAAAAAAATCTCGTTGATTCGGCAATTCTTCAGTAGAGTATTAGATTTGTGTAAAATTTTACCCACTACCCCCCCCCCGCCGTTTTGGTCAATTATTCACGATTCGAGGCCTTCTGATTTCGAAAACCCGGTTTTTATGAAAGTGTGCCTGCATGTGTGTATGTGGATCTGTATATAGGTTTTCAGCCTGTCAGCACGATGACTTTCGAAAGAATTGACAGATTGAATTGGTCTTGAGTATACTATTCAAGTGTCCTAAAACGAATGTCAAGTTCGTTAGTCAGCCATTTTGGATGAAAATTCAAAAACTGAGCGCTTCTTCAAAATTTTTCAGACCACTTTTCTCCAAATTTAAAAATTCTGGGTAGGGATGTTCGTAGTGTTTAGAAAGACAAACAATTCATTTTAATTACTTTTTTTTTGAACAAAAATTACTGGAGTTATAGCATTTACAAAACTTTAAAGGACAAACGAGAATGAACGTCTAAAGCCAAACAACCTAAGATATGAAAAAAAGTAAACATAAGAAAAATGTTTCTCTTTGAACACCCTGCGACATTGTCGAAAGACTTTTTTCAATTTTCTTGAAAAATCGAAATTCAAATTAGTTTTTTTTTTATTTGTGAAAAACTGATTTAAGAATAAAATGAATTACATTTTTAGACAAACGACACAAACCACGATAAAAATTAATAGAAAAAAGTTATTCATTCGGAAAGAGCTACAAATTCTTTATTAATAATTCTTTGATAAGATGCGTAATTTTCGGGTCAGTTGTGGAAAATATATATGTAAATATACATATAATGCACAAAATTTCGCATCTTTGATAAAATCGAGTGCGAAGTTATTGATTAACGTTTGAAGAACAAACGTTTTTCATATTCCAATAAACTAAAATGAGCTACTCTTGTATAGTTTTCACTACTTCAGAAAAATCTAATCCTCTTTTTCTTCTTACAGAGTTATCTTTACAGTTTGACTGTTTCCCCAATGGCGAACCGATACCTGGCGTTCCTCGTGGCGAGTCTTTTGGTTGAGGATTTGACTATTTTGTTGAAAATCCATATATTTGTTGTTGTTGAAATATTAACTATTACACATTTTGTGAAAATTAAATTTCTTTGGATGAAAAATAAACTATTTGGTTGAAATTTGAACTAATTTATGAAAAATTAATTTTTCGTTTGTTTAAGGTTTGTAATTTTCGTTGAAAATTCAACTATTTGGTCATAAATTAATTTTTTTGTTGAAAATTTACATTTTGAATTGAAAATTCAACACTTTAGTAGAAAATTAGACTACTTGCTTCAAAATCAAACTCCGTTTGAAAATTAAACTATTTTGTTCGAAAATCGTTTTTTTCTGTTAGAAATTAATTTTTTTCTAAAAATCTTGCAACTTAATTTTTAGTTGAAATTTTTTTTAAAAGTTAAAAATTCTGCTATTTGGTAGAAAGTTCATCTATTTTGTAAAAATTTCGTCTATTTGGATCGAAAATTAATCTTTTTAGTTGAAAATTCATCTATTCGGTTGTGGATTCAACTATTTGGCTGAAAATTTGTTTTTTGGTATAAAATTAATCTGCATGGTTGAAAATTCATATTTTTGTGGTAAAAATGTAGCTATGTGGTAGAGAATTCAACTGTTTTGTTGAAGTTGAAATTATTTTACTAAAAATTTAACTATTTTCTTAAAGTTCGTTTTTTAGTCAAAAATTTAATTGTTTCGGTGAAAATTCATCCTTTTGGATTAAAAATTCATCTTTCATGCAGTAAAAAAAACATCTTTCTTGCTCAAAAATTTGTTTTTGAGTTTTAAACTGTTTTCTAAATCATTCGAATTTTTAGCTGGAAAACTGAACTATTTTGTTGAAAATTCGTCTTTTTGAGGAGAAAATTAATCTTCCTTGTTGACAATTCATTTACGTGTTTGAGGATTCAACTATTTTCATAAAAATGTGCCTTGTTTGGCTGAAAATTCTTTTCTTCTCGGTTTGAAAAGAAATGTTTTGATCTAAAAATTTAACTTATCAATTGTTGGTTAAAAACTTATCATTTATAGTTGAAAATGTACTATTTGGTTGAAAATTCATTTTCTTAATCTCAAATTCATCTTTATAGATTAAAAATTCAGCTATTAGGGTAAAAATTGAACTATTTTGTCAAAAGTTCAATTATTTTCTTGATTGAATTTTAATTCCTTTTGTTGAAAAATTCTCCCATTGGGTTAAAAATACATCTTCGTATGTTGAAAATTCAACTAGTTGGTTGAAAATCCATATTCATATTTTCCAGTCAAAGACTCAACGTTCAAAAACTGTAAAGTTCTGTGAGGCAATCAACTATTCTTCTGTGAAATGTCATATTCCAAAAAAATAAAAATGAAATTGTTTTTCATTTTGGTTTTAAAAAAGAACGTGGGATACAAAAGCAATGAAAAAGTCCAGGATTAGTCGGATTGGAAGCTCAATTTGCTAGTTTGCTCTTGAATAGAGAGGATCTCCATTTGGACAAAACGTGACCAGAGCCGCCGAATGGGAGCCGAAATTCGGTGCGGAACAATGCCGTGGGTCGAGAAAATAGGCTCGGCCAGTTACAAGTGCGTGGGGTTGCGCTTTGACGAGAATGGCGCAGGTGTCCGCTCACCTCACCGCACAATGCGCGAGAACATGCGTCCTGCGCATGTACGTTGCACCACGCACTTTCGAGCCTCGCAACAGAATAAACGTTCGACCCACGCCATCCGCTCGCCGCAATTGCTGCACGCCCGTGTAAAATTGGATAATGCCGTAGAAATAGGTGGATTTATGCGCCGCGAGGAACACCGCCGGGCTTGTATCCATTCGCTCGTGAACCTCAAGCTGACAATCAACGATATTTCGATTGTCCAATCTGCAGACATCCCCTGACAATCCAAAACCATTTCCCTGATAAACGTTTTTGCGTACGTCAAAAGGAAACATAGCGAAATCAGATCACATTTCATGAGTTTATCTGATGATTTTTTAAATAATGATAATCCAAAAACTTTGTCAAAAAAGGAATTGAATGAAGGTTTCATTGAAACGAAGATTTTCTTAAAAAATCATCCTGGAATAATGATCACAATATCAGATGAAGGAAATATTACAGTAGCGATTCATAAGGACGTTTATATTAAAAAAATGTTTAAATTAAGATGGAAAAGAAATCTATTTATAATGAATAATTTTATGCAAAATGAGTATGAAAAAGATTCGCAATTAAAAAAACAGAATTCCAAACTATCTCACTTTTCGGCTCATTAGAGACAAAAATAACCAAATGAAAAAAGAGAGAGAAAAAGAGAAAAAGTCAATATTAATTTTCTACCCTAAAAGATGAGTTCTCAACCAAGAACATACATTTTTCACCAATTAAAACCAAGAGGATTAATTTTATACCAGAACATAATTTTCAACAAAATACATAAATTTGAAACAAATAGATGCATTTTCAACCAAGAAGATTAATTTTCTACCAAAAAAGACGAATTTTTAACAAATTAGATCAATTTTTAACTAAATAGTTTCAATAATGGATGTTATGTTGGTTCAATTTTTATTTGATTAATTTTTAGTTTATTTTTGTTTGTTTCTAACATTTTTTAACTAAATGTTTGAATTTTTTAACGAAAAAGAATCAATTTTTAACCAAAAACGGACTAGATAAATTTTCATTGAGGATAATTAATTATCAATAACGAGAATATGAATTAATAACAATGAAGTTTATTTACAACCAATTAGTTCAATTTTTAACAAATTAGTTAAACTTTCAGTTAAAAAAAAATACTTTTTAACAAGAACAAGTTGTGTTGAGTTTTCAACGAAAACTGTAATAGTTGATACTTTAACAAAAAAAGATTTTAAATATAAAAGAAAAAGAAAGTTGGATTTAAAAAAAAAATTAGTTAAGAAAGGAAAAAAATGTCAATCAAATTTTGTTGAATTTTCAAGCCAACAAGACGAATTTTTAACAAAACAGTTGAATTTTCAAACGAAAAGAATGAACTTTCAACGAGAAATAGTTGGGTTTTCTTATTGGCTTATATTAATTTAGTTGGAATTTCAGTGGAACGATCAGAAAAACGGGAAAGACATAAGTCTACGATGAAGAAATAGTAATTTTGATAATTTATAGACTAATGAATAACTTTTTAAATAAACATTAAAGTTCATTTTTATTAATTGGAAAATTCGATGACACTGCCTTGGCACTATTTTTTTAATTTGTGACACTATTTACACTATTTTCGATATCGAAAGTGAGCCCGAGGGCTGGTATTGTCTTAATCTTAATTTTTTATTTGGGAGCTGATTTTTTTTCGAGTGATAAGCATATCGTAGATATTTGCAATGTCAGGAAATTCGTGAAAATTCGTGTAGCAAGAAAGTGTTAGTCCGTTGAACTATAAATATATAAATATATTCAAATGCCAATAATTAAAGGGAAAGATCCTAATTTTATGAACAAAGAAAAAAACTAATAAAATAATATGTTAATAAATTTATTTATTAAATTTATTATAAAAAATAGTATCAAAGAAGATCTGAAAATTTGAATTAAAAACCCGCATGTTGATTGTTGATTGCCACGCTTTCACGTGGCGTTATACACTGATTCATGCCGTGTCAGATTCAATGTATAATTTTATTAACCAAGAAAAAAAACGAATAAAAATAATATAATAATAAATTTATTTATTAAATTTATTATAAAAAATAGTATCAAAGAAGATCTGAACATTTGAATTAAAAATCCGCATGTTGATTGTTGATTGCCACGCTTTCACGTGGCGTTATACACTGATTCATGTCGTGTCAGATTCAGTGTATAGATTGTAGAATGTAGATTTTAGAAGTGTCTTCAAAACGTGACCTTCTTTATTTCCGATTCTTCCGTTTCATTTCGAATCAAGAACTACCTTTCGTGCTTACTTGCACTTCGCATCGCACGAAAAGACACCAATTTCGTGCCTTGCATTTTTTCCCCAGTGATTCAGAATCGCGGTAATTTATTCGCGAGAGATCGTCCTTTTACACTTTCTCAATCTACAAATTATCATACAGAATAATATTTTCAGACACAGTTTATAAGAAATGCAGAGCTTTACATAATGACTTTGTGAAGCTCTTCGCCTGGAGTGCTTGCTAGTGAGATTGATCAGCGACTTGGGTCTGAGCAGTGCTGGGGAATGAACGTGTTATTTAAATCAACAAAACGGGAATTCTAGAATAATCTAAACATCTGGTATAATAATAATAATTATTATTATCAAGGATCACAGTCAGTCCCCTATTCCCGACTTTTTCCCCTTTTTAATATAATCCCCAATAATAAAATAAATAAAATAAAAAAATAATAAAGTAATATTTAATATAGTACCATATGATAACAGCCTGATTGTTGGGGGTTTACAGCAAATCTTTTTTTTTTTTATATAAAACTTTTAGGGTGCACAGTCTTCCCCTTTTTTCTTAGTTTCCCCTTTTTTTCTTAGTTTCCCCTTTTTCATGAAATTCCCCTTTTTCCCTTATTTTCAAAAAAAAATCCCTTTTTCCCCTTTTCTCATTAAATATACGATATTTGAAAATACAATATTTGAATCACGCAATATCTTTAAAATAATGCTCGCAGAGTTCATTCCGTCTTTCCACTCAAAACAAACTCACTCATTGTGTTCACTAGTCGATCAGTACTACAAGTACTGATTATTTGTTCATTTTTATGCAATTTTTCAAGATAGGAAGAAAACTTTACAATGGCTACGTGACATCAATTTAATTCATACTGAAAAATATTGCCGGACCCACAAAAAAAAACATGAAACTTGTGGAAGGAGCACTAGTTTGTGGAGTTTGTTTGCCAGAAGAAAAGGAAAATATAGTCACTAGGCTACAGTCGCAGAAACTACCTGGTTTGAAAGATATCATACTTCGGCAGCAATATGTATGCTTCTTACATACTGTTTTGCCGTAGGTATGGCATTCGATCAAACAATCCGCGAAAGTAGCCTTGTTGAAAACCAGCAGTTATCCAAGGAAACATTTTCCTATTGCTTCTTTTTTTGTCGGGAGGTATGTATGGTTGATCTCGATACACAATTTGGTAATGAGGGAACAATAAGAGGTGTCGGCGAAATTGTTGGAATTGACGAATGCAAGATCAGTCGCCGGAAGTATGAGCGTGGACGTGTAGTAGAAAGGTCATGGATCTTGGGAATGATCCACAAAGGGCATGCTCATTCTTATATTTTAGAAATCTGTCCTGAAAACAAAAGAGACAAAGATAATTTGATGTTTTTTATCAAGGAGCATGTAGCCCTTTAGGAAGAATTTGTGAACCAATCTACAGGCGCACACACGCAAAATATTGAATCTTCCTGGCGCTAGATGCGCAGATCTCTATCTGGAGGGGGTGTCCAGAAAACAATTTGGCAGATCATCTCTGCGAATTTCTATGGCGCCAGAGAGTAAAAAAATTAGAAATCGATCCGTTTACAAAAAGTACAAAAACTTTAAACAGTTATAAAATACAAAAAACAACAAAAAAATATAATGCACTTCAAGGAAAAAACTTCAGCCTTCCCGCGGCGAAGTGCGTAAGTAAGCATTGATGCTAAAACAAATGGGGTAATGGCAAAAGATATGTTTCCACCAAACATTAGGGGACAAATGGGGATGGTATGCATTCTACGTTATTTCTGCGACCAGTCATAGGAGTACCTTCCCGCCCCCGAGTTTTCTGGGGTTTTAACCTTGAAAATCAAATTTGCGGGTATTTCACGATCATATTCGTGATCAGAGCGTCAAAATACATAGGTATACGGAGTTTCAAATAAATCGGAGGTAAGCGCTTCTCGGAAGTCCACCCTTATCTTTAAAACCTCCAGATTCTTTGTCAAATTAAAAAAATGTTGAAATGTTTTTAAATTATATTTAGAAGTTATTTTTTCAAAAGAAATCATTCAGATTTCTCCCAGAAATCTTTAAAAAAAAATTTATTCCCGGAAAGCCTTTCCCAATCCTTAAAAAGCTCCTAAACTTTTCTTTAAAATCTCATCGTTAAAAATCTACATTTTGCTTAAAATGTTTCAAAAATTTCCTCAAAATGGTCTTGATACTTTTTCGAAATTTTTTTGAGATCTTTCAAAATGTTTTGAAATCTTTTTAAATCTTCTCTTGAAAATTAATTTTTTCAAAATTAAAAAAAAACAAAACATTTTACTCATTTTATACTTTATATAATTACGTAATTATACTTTCTAGAAGATATACCTTATCTATCTATTCGCATCTCCCTTTTGTGCGGCGATTCGCAATTGCTCTAAAGCCTCCTCTTCTTAATCCCCACTACTGCCACGCTATCCAAAGCCTCTGCTCTCTCTCTTTCTTCTCCCTCTTTGCACTCTTTTACCATGCGATCTTCACAAAACCCATTATGATTCTTCACGGAAAATTTCAAAGTTAATCTATCAAAGTTTCAATTTGCCACATTATTTAAGCATTTCAGCGTTAATACTGTTTACACCAGTAGCCTCACCATTTTTTAGGTTCTCAATTATTATATCCCTAACCTTAGAGGCACAGACTCTCTCAATTGGGCTTTCTAACGTATCGTGTTCTATATGGCAGTTGTGATGCCCTATAGCTTCACCCCCCAATAATTCTTTAAAGAGTCTCTCAGAGCGTGTAATATCTCGTCTGTATCATATAGCATTTCAGCCTTGCTATTTCTCATGCTGACTAACTTTGTACTTTTACCTTCCTTCATATTGATTAACGCCCATTTATAAAAAAGTTTCATGCTTCCTTTAAAGTCATTTTGCATTTTCTTCTGTTCTGACTTTATCTTTACTTTCCTTGACTACACGGAGAAAAATGTCTAGTTGGGGTAACAAGAATTCTGGTTAGCCCTACTAGACAGTCTAGTAAAATATGATGTATCATCTTCGTTTCCTAATATTCCTATCAATTCGATGATGAACAGCATTTTAAGTAGATGGATTCACATTCAAAATTTTACAGGTACACCTTTGACTGAATTTGAAAATGGAATGAAGTTTTCAATTATTCAAAAAGTTTTTCAATTTATTAATAATTTTTCCCGATAACTATATGGGACTCCAATGGGTTCTCTTGCTTCGCCTGTTTCAGCTGACCTTGTTATGCCAGATTTAGAGTCAATAGTTATGAAAAAATTAAGTTTTATCATCCGCACATGTTTTCGTCATGTAAATGACACTTTTATTATTTAAAGTTATTAGAATAAATGGTGGGAATATTGCCACGGATTGGTACAGAAAAGATACTTATTCAGGCAGATATATTGAATTTTTCTCTAACCGTCCTATTCAGCATAAAATAGCCATTATAAAAAATCTTATGAACACATCCTCTAAATTATTACATGAATCTTTTCACAACTTTTATATTGATTTGATGAAAAATATTCTGTTTTGTAATAATTATCCAAAAGAGTTTGTTCATACACACATTGATGATGAAGTAAAAAACCTTAAAGATCTTTTGCCACAACAAATAAATTCACATATAGATGATAATTTAGATTTCAAACGTATTGTTTCTATACCTTTTCGCGGTGGTTTGTCTTTTGAAGTTGAAAGAATTTACAGTGAATTCAACATTGAAACAGCATTCAGGATTGATTCTAAACTTGATAAGTTCATAAAACTAGGTAAGATTCTCTTAACATTTTTCAGCTTGCTGATGTAGTATATAAAATTGTTTGTTCAAATTGTGATTAATGCTACGTAGGTGAGACTGGTAGATTAGTTTCCACTAAAACTAAAGAACATCACAATAATTTTAGACAAAATCCTGAGAATCGTAAAGTTATTGCAAAACATCAAGTTCAAACTGGTCATCAATTTGACTGAGAACATGTATTGGTCTTGCACCATGAACCGAATGAGTTTAAAAGACTTTTAGAGAAAAGTTTTTCAATGAGATTGAATTTCTAATGTGTTTGTGTAGTGGGACCTCATTACTTTTTATTATATCAACAATTAAAATATCACAACTACAGTTAAACAATTACAATTGTTTTAATTCTTCACAATCTTAGTTTTGTATCGTATATACTTCGTTATGTATTCAAAATAGCTTTTTTCTTTCTCGTCTTTTCTAATTTCATTATTTTCTTCACATTCATCTTGAGATGGAATATAAGAGCATGAAGAACATTTTTTTTCTACTTCGACAGTTTGACTTTTTTCCAATTTTTTCTGAAGACTGATAATAAACATGGATTCCCGTTCCTGATGAGAAGAGCATTTGTCTCTCGAAACTTTAAATTATTAAAGGATCTTCTTGACATCATTAAGGTCCTATTCATTCTAATAATGTGTGCCCATCAAGACTGAGTTCAAATTTTTTTTACACCCTAAACAACACATCGAAAAATAAATTGAATTGCAGATGAGAAACACCTATGGGGGCAAAACAGAAACACCCTTAACGAAACAAATTCGTGAAAATCGCTCTATTTGGGTGTGCCTATTGGTACCGCTTTTAACATGTGTCTTTTAATACACCAAAAAATACATACAAAAATAAAATAAATTGTAAACAAGGGAAACATTTGAGGACAAAAAAACACAACCCCTCAAACAAAAAAGGTCGTGAAAATCTTCCTCATTAGTTGTGCTTATTGAGACAGGTCTTAATATATGTCTTTGATCCCCCCAAAAGCATTTTGAAAAATAGAATAAATTGCAGATAAGGAAAACTTCAACGGGCAAAAACGAAAACATGGTGTATTCGGAAGTTGTTGTGAATTGAAGGATGTGAAGAAAAAAGGAATGGGTGCTGCAAATCTTTATTCAGAACTCAACTTTTTCAAGGAATTTGTATTATATACATCCTCAAATGCCACAATTTACGTGAATAACGTAAATTCCTTGATAAAGTGAATTTTTTGAATTACGTGAATTTCTTGAATTACATGAATTCGTTGAATTCCCTGAATTAGGTGAATGCCGTGAATCCCTTGAATTTCGTAAATCCCGTAAATTCCTTGAATTTCCTGAATTTATTTAATTCCATGAATTGCTTGAATTTCGTGAATTCAGACAATTTCTTGAATTCCGTGAAATCCTCGAATTCCGCCAATACCTCGAATTCTGCGAATTCTTTTAATTCAGTGAATTCCTTGAATTCTGTAAATTCCTCGAATTCTGTAAATTACTCGAATTCTGTAAATTCCTCGAATCTTGTTAATTCCTTGAATTCAACAATTTGGTAGATTGTTTTTCAGTCTTGAGTGAAGTATCGTTCTTGGTAGGATAATTAACTCTTTTGTTGAAAGTGAAGGTCCTGGTTAAAAATTAATTTGATTGCAGATCCATCATTTTGTCACTGGTGAGAATATTTCAAAATTGATTACGTTTTTATTTGTGGGAAACTTAGATATGGTTCTTTATATGTGGTAAGCTGTTTTTTTTTTTTAATAGTTGATTATTGCTCTGAAAATTAAAATATCTATTAGAGGTTTGGGATGTTAAATGATGCAGTGTTTCCAAATTCTTAATTTATGGGCATTTTTAGTAGAAGGAAGCCTGAGCAGGATTCGCTAATTATTCTACTGTGGTTTTTGCGGTTGTTGAATATAACTGTGATGATGGGGATATCGACTGGATTCTTTGAAAGGTAACTGAATTATTATTTTCAATTAAGACATTTTTTGGCTCTTTTAGTTATAGGTAGCTAAGATGGGATGCGTTTCCAAGATAGATGAATAATACTATAAGGCTAAAAACAAAGTCTAGAGTTTCATAGAGGTAACTTATGTGACTATTCAAAAAAATTTAATTTGATGGCATTATTTAGGTAGAAGTGCTAGGGATGGTTGTTCAAGTTTGTTGATTTTAGATTATTATCGCCGCAACTCTTGAAGTTGGTTACACATATTTTCGCAAACCAAGTGACATAGATTAAACATATATAAAGTTGATTTTGGGTAATGGCCAGACTAGCGATATTTAGGAATTTCAAGGGACTTTACGCACAGGTGGGTATTTGCACCGCCCTGAATAAACTGCAAAACTTCTGATTTGCGTAAAGCCTTAAAAATGATTTATGTATTAATGAAGAATTTTATTAACAATGTAACTAACGAAAATTCTACTGTTCATTAATTTATCGTATCTTTTATATAATCGTTATCTCTTCAACTAAAGGTGTGAACATCATCTTTCTGACGTATTTACAATTGAAAAGAGTATGTGTCATGGAAAAAGATTTGAGTACCAATTTCATCAGAACTATGTTGAATTATTATGAGAAGTTGTAGGCTCCGGAAGCTACGATCACGGTTCCTTGAAGTAACCAACCCCGACGCAACTGGAACGTGTATGTCATCCACGTCTGCACCTTCTGTCCTAGAAGGTAAGCAAGAGAGGGAAATTTACGCAAAACAACATCGTTCAACACTGTTTCTTGGAGTCAGGTCTCTAGCCGCGGATGACCTTACGCGGCAGACGAAACAGTTGGAGATGAAGGTTTCCCTCATGGATACTTTTTTAGGGCTACGAATCCCTACTTCTCATGTTGGCATTATTGACTGTCTGTAAAGGTGGTCTTGCTAAAATGGATGGTATGTTCGTTGGCGGATGTTGCTCTTCTTCTTGCCGATAAAGAGCTTCATATCCGTTTTTTCGCAAAAAGGATATAATTAAGTAAGATTTGCTAGTTTTCCAAAGATTTCAAGGGATACACAGGAATTCAGGAGCATTTCATGAGTAGTGCAGGTGAGCAAATTTTGAAAGCCTCCCCTACAGTTTCGAAATCACCTCAGCAACTGTCACACGCTCACAGTATTCGAAACCCAACATTCGGCTCTAAAACAAATATTGTCTTTCATATATAATACCAGCTTCAATAATTATATTAAGAGAAGAAGTTAATCATTGTCGAAATCTGATGTACATATACTATGAACACATATTTTTTATGTGATAAGATTTTATGTAAAAGAGTTTTGCAGTCTATCCTGTACAATTATAACTAATTTGATCTGATAGGTTCTATTACCACTGATTATGTTAATAAAAATAAGTATCTTCGCTCAAACAAAAGGACATGACGTTTTCAGAATACTAAAATTTATTAAATCTTTGTAAGTCACCTGAAAACACGGAAAATCTATGTGTGGAACATTTTCCTAATACTTATCGAGCATACGGTAAAATTAATTACCTTGTAACATCCAATTGTCACGAACGTAGGTATATTACCCCGATTCAGTAAATATACGTGAACAGTTAAAAGATAATCTAATGAAAACTTACTCTTTTGTTGATTTAATTTCTGCTTGAAGTCGAATGATGTGCGTAAGTTTCACATACAATAAGCTATGGCCATCCTTAAACGCAACAATATTCCACTAAATTTTTCAACTGCTCAGAATGTGTTAGATAGTGGAAATCAAATAGTATGTACGTTACGCTTGATCTTTATTGCTGCCAATTATCTAGAGCCAAATCTGGGTTTCCATTCTTCTATCTTCAAAGTCGAATTCTATACTGCTACCCACTTGTTTGTCAGAGAGGTGTGTTTCAGGGCGACACCATGAGCCCTCTCCTCTTTTGCCTCACATTATTTCCACTATCTCTCGCACTTAGCCATTCCGAGGGGTACCTCTGCGGCAAACCTGGAAATCGAAAGTATAAGGTCATTCATGTATTTTACATGGATGATGTTAAGTTCTATGCTAAAAAAGACTGCATCCAGCTATAGACATTGTCAAAGAGTACACTTCAGAGATTGGAATGGAGTTCGAGGTGTGCCGAATTCAGGACGTGAAATCTATAAAAGCTACTCACTGATGCAGATACAAATGTCTCATCTGACGGATGTCGTCTTCCGAACTGTCGGCGAGAAACAAAGTATCTGCGACTAACATGCTTGCCGTCTCGGTAGTACTCTATTCATTTGAAGTAGTTTCATGGATGAAGGACGATCTCAGATACCACGATATCGGGTCCCGAAGGGCTATGCACGTGAACAAAGGCATGCACCTTGAATCTTCTGTTCCGTGACTTTACGAGTACATCTCACGCCGTCAGGTTGGTCGCGGAATACTGAATCTTGAATATCGTCACAACAGGATTATTCTGGGTACACACCATATAGTCATAAATAGACAAGACCCTCTTCTTAAAATTGTTAGGAAACATGAAGAAGTGGGCAAAGGGGCGTTTTTGTAAAAAGCAGCGGAGGAGGCTGCTGAAATACTCGGCCTTGACTTCAATATCAGGGGTGAGCGAAATGCATCAAATCTTATCCATCTCGAGTACTCACTCCTGAAGACCCGGATTAAAAAAGCACAGGAGAAGAACTTCCCCGAACAGCTCCACGACAAGAAGATGCATGGCATCTTCCACAGAAGTATGGAGGATCTCTCATTGTCGTATGTGCTAACGTTTGCTTCTCTTAAATCACCCGGATTGCAGCCATGCAAATAGGGTTTCATATTGGCATGTCAAGACGGTGTCATTTCCACTTCAGCATACTGTCGCCACATTTTGAGCTACGGCATTCCCGCTGATACCTGCAGAGCGTGTCATGTACACCCCGAGCATCTAGGACACATACTATCTGGTTTTCCAGCTCTTGCGGAAATGACCTGCATGCAAAGCCACAATGCGGCACTAAGAGTGCTTTATTACTAGCTCTGTCACTCTTACAGCATCAGCCCAAATACCTCTCCGCTGAACGCTCTTAGCAAAATAGAGTCAATTGTTGAAAATCAGAAGTCCCGCATATACTGGAACTTCAAATCCTTGACAATTGTTTATGTTGCGCAATCAAGACCTGGCATAGTTCTCCTCGAATTTGAGAAACGAACCATTTTTTTTATCGAATTTGCAGCACCAGCTGACAAAAACTTCCTAGCCAAGGAGAATGAAAAGAAAGAGAGGTATAAATACCGTATAAGGGAGTTGCGATGGTTATACCCGGAATATTCTGTTAGGCTAATCGTCCTCACCATCGGCGTTCTTGGAGGTGCCAGGGTTTCACTGGTGAATAGCCTGAAAATCATCCCTGCGTGTCACCAAAATGCTGAGACACTTGCGGGGAAAATGCAGAAAGCGGTTGTCCTTGGGTCGATCTGTGTCCTCAGGGTGCACGAGACTTTTGCCGGATCATCGTATTGAATTCGTCGCAGACTGTAACCACCTATCTGTAGGTCGTGAGACGTGGTTGCAGCTGAAATTTTATTGCGATTTCGCTGGGAGCGGGTGCAATTTTTCAGATTAGCACCTGCTTTTAGCGGAATCCTGCCGTTGTCTTAAAATTTTGTTAAAATTTGGAATGATTGTGATTAGTGAATCTATTGTAAGAATTCCGTCTACGGGTGATCAGTCCGTAAACGAACAAAACTCACAATGGAATTAAATGTCTGAAAAGTTTATGGTCAGTTACAGGCGCATAATTGTTTCAAAATTAGAAAAGTTGCATTTCAAATTATTTGGATGGTTTAAATGTCGGAAAGGTTAGAATTGTCAAATTAATTAATTTCCTAGCCCCTTGATCCTCTTTCAGATGAAATTTCCACACGGTTGTGGTTTATTTAGGCCTTGGAAGTTGCGGATTTAAAATTCCCAATCTAAAATTCATTCTAAAATAATGTTAGTTCTGGAACGATCTAAAACGAGACTGTCGAATGATGATCTTCGATGACGTTGATTTAAACCCTTCACTTGTACAATCCTGCTACAAGAAGTACATACAAGGCTGATTCAAGGTATTTTGTAGAATTATTAACGATGGCAGGGCTTGCGAGCACGCGAAGTATACCAACGCCTATCATGCACTTCGAACTATTCCTTGCCCCGAAGGTGACCGTGCAACGTTTGACCATTTATAGATAGAAAGTGATCGTTTTTCTTTCTAATCGTCTTCAAATTACATAAGTGGTGATGTTTAGTAACAAAGAATTGTCAATCGATATTATTTGTTTATGTTAAAAACAAATTCTATAAAAAGATGTAAGTTCAAGGTAGAGTAATGTTTTACGTGATTGTCGGTGAGGTTGACTGAAGTAAATTTTGTTTTAAAACTGCTTTTCAGTTTTTTAAGTATTTCAAATATTCAGAATATACCGTATTCAGAAGAAGCTGCAGAAGCCCGTAATAGGAATTTCAAGCGGTTCAGAGAATTCAACACACGAAATTGCTCTCGAATTTCGACCAATGAAGATTTAATGTATAAGCTCCGTGAGTCATCTCATCTAATCTATTAATTGCATCTTAAGTGGAGCAAGAATTAATTTGAAATGGATCCTTAAGTGGAGAAAGAATGAATTTGAAATGGATCCTAAAATTATTGAAATGATTGACAAGTACAACTTGGAATCTATTTCTTTGAGAACATCACAAAACATTACCAGTGATACCATTCAAAAAAAATAATAGAAAAAGATTACCTTCTGTTTACAAATAGCCA
Organism: Andricus grossulariae; assembly: GCA_011634705.1. Lineage (NCBI taxonomy): Eukaryota > Metazoa > Arthropoda > Insecta > Hymenoptera > Cynipidae > Andricus > Andricus grossulariae. The sequence continues at coordinate 107,294,742 of JAABKJ010075445.1, read as the reverse complement.
AACTATGTATTTGTTCATAAAATGAACAAATAATATCAAATGACAATTCTTCGTTAAACATCACCAGTTATGTCATTTGAAGACGATTAGAAAGAAAAACGATCACTTTCTATCTATGAGCGGTCCAACTATGCACTTGATTATAACATAAACAAATAATATTGATTGACAATTCTTTGTCACTAAATATCATAACTTATGTCATTTGAAGATGATTAGAAAGAAAAAATATTACTTTCTGTCTATGAATGACCAAAATATGCCTTTGCTTATAAATTTTTTTCATAAAATAAACAAATTATACCGAATGACCAATGTTAATCACTAAATATTACCACTCATAGAATTTGAAAGATATTTGTTCACATAATTTGTTTATAAAATAAACAAATTATACCATACAACAAGTTTTCATGATCAAACGTGATCCTGTTGATGAAACCAAGCAATTTCAACTCACAAATATACTTGGAAGTAAGATTTCCAATATGTTGACATTTTGAATAAATAAAATCCATAAAGGCTCTTGTGCAACTATCGCTCATCACTTCTAAATGGAAAAATTAAAAATCGTTTGAGACATGTAGGCTGTAGGTGATTTTGAATAGTAAATTCCCGATTCAGCCCACTGTGCGCCTTATCATGGCATCTTGTTTACGTATAGTTCTATTACTCAAAGATGAATCAATTTACCAGTATGAAAATTGGGGGTCTTATAGTAAAAAATCTCAGCTTTGATAAATGATCATCAAAATTAATCAATTTTGGTGTGAGGAGTACTATTCAATAGGACTACAATTGGGCCAATTTTTAGCCCGATAGGACAATTCTTATTTTCGAGGTTGGTACACTTGAGAAATTATGTCCCATGTATAGATCGTTACAAAAGATAGTTAATAGTTCTAGTCAGCGATTATTTAAATTGTAGTTTTTCCAGTAGTTGCGCTGTGGCCTTATGTTTTGTGAATGAGCCTTTACTCAAGCACCCCTCAAGTTGACGGTCTTGGCGCTTCGCGTAACGTACGGTCACGTTCGTTATTGGGCTGATTCCTTGATTTCTTGGATCAATTGATCGTACTATATAATTGGATTGTCGGACCTTCCGATTGTTGAATTTGAAGAAAAAGGATTCCCCGAACAAAGGTGTCTAAGGTAACCCTTTCTTCATTTCGGCAAGCGACGCAGCGGCAGATACTTTTTTTTGAATCCCCGTTCGGATTTGTAGGGGTTTCGTGATAAAATTCTGTGCACCGATTTTTTATAATGTCCACATGTCGGGATTTTGTGCAATCAACTACGTGGTCGCATCAGAGTCTTTTCTTCAGTCCAAGCCGTAATTACTAGTTCCGAGCCATTCTAGCGGTAGAATCGCTCATGATTGTCGCGAAATTATTATTCATTTTTCTTTTCTTGTCAACAATGAATTCCGAGTTACAGCATTCTCCCTATTACCTAAAATGGCCGTCGTGACTTGAAGGACCGCCCCTCAGATTTCTTGCTCCCTTGGCTTCTTTTTTTAAGGTTTCAGAATAAATTTTCTTGCTTCTACGATTTCCCGGGTTGATGAGTGATTTCTCTTTTTATTTTGTTAACAGGCCTGTCTCGCACCCATGATAACTGATCGATATATATATGTATAATCATATATATATATATAAAAACTAAAGGTTAACAACCACCGCAGGGTCCCACTGGGAGTAACTGTCATCTAAAAAAATTTTTTGTTATGGTGGTTCGCTCGGTATCGCTGGCCTATGTCCAGCTTTTTCTTCTTATAGGCGAGTGATCAATCGGTAAAACTGATGAGTGCTCGACTAACTGAGTATAAAAGTACAATTCTTTTTTTAATTCAAAGTATATGTCAAATGAAGGAGAAATCACAATTTGTGATGACCTAACTTTCCGGCGTCATAGGGAGATGACGTCATCAATGTATTATTCTGCAGCTATGAGCGCCTGAGCATTTAGGTTGCAGTAATGATGGATTAACATTTTTAACGATTACGTATGAAAAAGGAGACACGTTTTTGTCAATATTTCCAACCAGAAATAGTGAAAATGAAACTTTGAGCGGCAAAGGTTTAGTCGATTGTTTTATGCGTTTAGGAGAAGCAGGAATCCTACTTTTTATTTTGGGGATTGTTTGACGATTTTCGCAAATATCTATAAAATTATCAATATACTATCAACTTTTATGGCGATATTAACTAGAGTTTTGGGAAGGTGTCTAGGTTGATTATTTTTAATTAAAAATTTTTTTTGCTGCTTTAGTTGAAGGCAGCTGAGATGCTTGTTAATTGCCTGAAGGGTCGTTCTTGTGGGTTCTTAGATATCTGTAAACTCTAAGACCTGTAGATGAAAAAGAAGTTGCTGCATGGGAATAAAAGGATGCTGCAGCATGAGAGGTCTGGAACTGGACCAGTTAAAATATTCGATCACATTTTAAAAGTTGTCTCGCTGGCACAACGCCTGAAAGATATGGAACAGCAGGCAGCAGTTGTCTCTGGTGCGTTGTTTTTTCGCACAAATTTCACAACTTAAAAATGGACCATTTGCAAGTCTTTTGAATTAAAATTCCTAAAACTCAAAAATGGCATATTCTGAATGATCTACCTTCCTGGAACATACTGAATTCCCTAAACGCTCGGAAATTCCTAAAATTCTCTGAAATACTTGAATTCTCTAAATTCCCTAAAATTATCGAATTCTCTAAATTTTTGGTAATCTCTGAAATCCGTGGAATTCTATGAATTCCATGAAATTTTTAAAAATCCTGAATTCATTGAATATTCGAAATACTCTAAATTCGTCAAAGTCTCTGAATTTCATAAAGTCTCTGAATGCTTTGAATTCTTGGAATGTTTTATATTCCTGAAATTCACTAAATTCCCTAAATGCTCTGAAATCCTTGAAATTCTCTTGAATCGCTGAATTCTTCGAACATGCTGAATTCCTCAATTTCTTGAATTCTCTGACTGCCGTAAATACCCTGGATTCCCTGAATTCCTTACATATTTGGAGTTCCTGAAATTCTTTAAACCCCCTGAATTTCTTCCATTTTTCTGAATTCCTTAAATATTCCGAAGTCTCTAAATTCCTTAAATGCGTTAAATGCTTTAAAATTCTCTGAATTTCTCAGAATCCTTGATTCCTATCAATTCCTGAAAATCTCCTAATTCCCTGACTATTTTGAATATTTAGAATTCCTTAAAATCTCTGAATTCTCTGTTATTCTGGAATATTCTGATTTCCTGAAATTCCTCGAATTCTCTAAATTCCCTGTAATCCTTCAATTTTTTGAATTCTTTGAAATCGTTAAATATTCTCGATTCGTTGAATATTCTGAATTCCTTCAAATCCTTTGAATTCTTTGAATTGCCTGAATTCCTAGAATTCTTTGAATTGCCTGAATTCCTAGAATTCTTTGAATTGCCTGAATTCCTAGAATTTCTTGAATTCCTTACATTTTTTTTCAATTCTTTGAATTATTTTGATCAGCTTGAAATTCAATCATCATTCTATTACCTTTTAAAATTCGTTAAAATTCTTCAACAAAATCCTTGGAATCTTTTGAAATGTTCTGAAAGTTTAAACGTCCTATCAAATTCTGCCAAATTTTCCAAAACCCTTCAAAAATGCATACAAATTTTGTTACCACCTTAAAATCATTATCTTTTAAAGTACTTACGGATTTCAAAAAATATATTTCAAATTCTTTTAAATGCCTCCAAATTCTGAAGACATAATAAATTTTTCTTTTTATCTTTCAAAATATATGAAATACTTTCGATTCCCACAATTCTTGCAAGTGAATTCTTAGAAATCCATTATAATATTATAAAATCCCTTGAAATCCCATGAAATCACATAAGATCTGATGATATTGCTTGATATCTCTCGAAATATTTAATGATCCAAGAAGTTGCTGCAAGAAGTGCTGCTACAACTTTCTGGAAGTCTTCGAAAACTTTTACATAATTACGCAACCTAAAATTACGTCGTCGTTGCAATTGACGCAAAATGTACACTTGATTGGAACTGAAAATGTTAAATTGTACTTTTTTAATTTATAAGAAGTAAAATATTATATATAGTTTCAAGTTATATTTAAAAAATCCAAAGAATTTTAAGAGATTTCGTTTAAAAAATGTTTAGAACTCTCAATATTCGAAAATTTGCCATTATACATTTTCAAATAGTTTGTTTTTGATATTGTAAAATAAACAGTTACATTTGGAACGAAAAAATTGATTTTGTACTAAAAAAAAACGAATTTTCACAAAATGTAAAAAAACCTTAACCAAATATAAATTTTCTACTAAGCGGTTGAATTTTAGAACCCAAAGTACGAATTTTCTACAAAACAGTGGAATCTTCAACAACAACAAAAAAACGAATTTTGAACTAAAATTATGAATCAACCAAAAAGCTGAGCTTTTAAGAGAGATAGTTCGAAATTTCAACCAAGGACCTTAATTTTCAAACTAAAAAGATGAATTTTCAACAATAAATGTAATAGTTGATATTTCAACAAAAAAAGATTCTAATTAAAAATTAAAAACAGCTGGATTTATCTAACAAAGACGAATTTTCAACATAATAATTAAGTTTTCTATTAAACTGTTAAATTTTAGAACTGAAAATATGACTTTTCTACAAAACAGTTATATTTTCAACTAGAAAATTAATTTACTACCAAAATAGATTAGATTTTAACCGGAAGGTTACAATTTTTACTACAAAAGGTGAAATTTCTACAGTAAGAGATATTTAAAACCAAAAAGATAAATGTTCGACAAAATAGTTGCATTTTTAATTCAGAAAAATCGTCAGACAAGAAAAGTAAATTCCAATATATTTGTTGAATATTCAAGTCAAAAAAACGAATTTTCAACAAAACAGTTGAATTTTGAACCAAGAAGTATGACTTTGTAGCAAAATTGTTGAATTTTCAAGAAAATAATTTAATTTTGAACGAAATTTGGTCTCTGAAGTGAGTCAGAGGCCTGTAGATTAATTAATTTCGACACCAAAACGACATGAATTCTTTGATTGGAACATGTACCCTGTTTAAGTAATCAATTGAGTGTTATTTTAAGAGATATAACGGAATTCGATAGATTTTAAACGATTCTAAAGGTTTTAAGTGCGTTTAGTGCTATCTTGAGCACAAATATTTAATTCTACTTCTACTATTAATTAAGGGGAGCCCAGTGCTCTGCATCCACTTGTGAAGTTTGAAAGGAGGACAAAATAAATTCTCATAAATTCTCGCCGAGAACGAACGTCGGGTAAGTTACTCGGTAAATTACCAATATTATCATACGTTATCAGGGTAATTTACCCGACTCAAACCTCTATTACGGATACGCTTTTAGTACGTTCGCTCTCCCCTAGAAAGATGAGCGCACAGGTGCGATCATCACAACATAAACGGCCGCGTAATTCGAACTCAAGGTAAGCAAAGTAAAGTTTTTAAAAGAAAATTATAAAACATGAGTGAAACAAAATGTGAAACGTGGAGTGTAGCTTAATAAAAAGATGAACTGCAAAGTTGGAAAGTATTATTAAAGAAGAAGTGAAACATTTGATACGAAGGTACGTTCTGACCAACAGCAGGTAAAGTAGATTGTTTACTGTTGTTTAAAACTTACCTTCCTACCGAATGTTTTATTTCTTCTTTAATAATACTTTCCAACTTTCCAGTTCATCTTTTTATTAAGCTTCAGTCCACTTTTCATATCTTGTTTAACTCGTTTTTGATAACTTTCTTTCAAAAACGTTACTTTGCTTACTTTGAGTTCGAATTACGCGGCCGTTTATGTAAGTTCAGTGGCGCCTCCTAACGAACGGTAAACTCTCCCATTAGGTATTTTCACTTCAAGCAACAGCTAACTTCACTTCGTTGAGTGCTGAGGGAAAAATAATAGACCAAATGCATGGGATGCGGTCCATTTTTGCCCTACGTTGCTAATATCTTCCTTTTAACTAATTTTTTGTATATAAGTGTATTGGAAAAATAGTATTTATTTTTTAAGAAATATGTAATGACATAATTAAATGATAATAATTATTATTCATTACGAGGATATTACAAAAATAAAGTTTCGTCCCATGCATTTGCTCCGCTGTTTTCTCCTCAGCTATCAACGAAGTGAAGTTAGCTGGTGGTTGAAGTGAAAATACCTAATTTCCCCTCCGAGAAGCAGTGGTGGGATCAGAGATATTATAAGCCTAGATGTGGCACGGAGTGTCAGAGTGGGGGAAATATATATATATATATATAAAAACTAAAGGTTAACAACCACCGCAGGGTCCCACTGGGAGTAACTGTCATCTAAATCTTGCTGCAAAACGCAGAAAACGATTCTGAACTCTTTCCAGTCTGATTTTACTTATCATGTATTGCGGAGACCAAACAACGGACGCATACTCAAGATGTGGTCCGACCATTGAGAAGTACAAAACCTTTAGTGTGAGCACATTATGAAATTTAGATGCGTTTCTTGAGAAAAACCCCAGAGATCTAATTGCCTTGTTGACTGTGTGGGTGATTTGGTCTTCATAAGATAAATTTTCTAGGAGGTGAATACCCAGGTCTATCACCCGTGAAACCCTCTGCAATTCACAACCAGCGATTGTGTAGTTATAATTGAAATTAGCTCTCCTTTTAGTGAAGGTTATTACCGAACATTTCTTCATATTGAAAGGCATCTGCGAATAATAGAAAAAAGCACGTTTGGATCACTGTATACACAACGTTAATGTGTAGTAAAAATAACAGAGGGCCAAGGTGAGAGCCCCGGAGCACACCGGAAGTTGCATGAAACGCTTCCGAATAATGATTATTTACTCTTACCATTTGAAATCTATTACTGAGATAACTCATAAACCAAGAGAGAATATTATTCTTAATGCCTAGTTTTCTGAGCTTTGCCACCAGAATCGTATGGTCAACTTTATCGAAGGGCTTTGAAAAGTCCGTATATACTGAATCTACTTGGATACCTGCCTCTACTTTATCAATCAAAAAATTTGTGTACACACTAAGATTCGCGATCGTTGACCTCCCCCTCCTGAACCCGTGCTACTCCTCATTAACAGTATTCGATGAGGCTTAAAAATAAGATGCAGTAGTTCAATTAAAGAGGGGAAGCCCGCCCTCAGGAAGGAGGCAGGTATACCATCTGGGCCGGCACCTTTGCTAATATCTAGTTTAGAAAGCTTGATTTTGATTTCCTCCTTGCTATCACATGTGTGAGGAAAATCAATGGACTCCCTAATCTCAAGTAACACAGGTTGCACATCAAGGTCTGTGGCAACAGAATAGACTGACTTACAATTTTTCGTGAATAGATTAGCTATACCCTCATGAGAATCAGCTAGTTCATCACCCAGAAACATTTGATTTCACATATCTTTATTCTTGCTAATAGAATTGACGTACGACCAACATTTTTTTGCTTTTTCTATGATGGATCTTTCAGTGTCTTTAATATAATCATCATGCTGTTGATAAGATAATTTACTGCATGTAGATCTTCACGAGAAAAAACGCAAATAATCATCTAGTTAACGCGTGCGTTTGTAAGTGGCGTGCACTGCTTTTTTGGTAAGCACTAAGTCAATCAGGTTCCGATTGTACGACGAAGGAAAGTTAGATGATTTGGGATTTTTAACAGGAACAAAGGAGTCAATCGCTATATAAAGGTGGTAGTATTGTAAATTCCTCGAACATTGATTATATTTCGTGTAGTCAACAGTGGTATATCATTTTTTAATTCAAGATTAACAATTAGAGGAGGATGATAGTCATCTACGGGAAGAAGGGTCAAGCAAGGAACCATGAGCGTTAACATTGTTATTAATCTGTAAAAGGTTTAAAAAGTCAAGAGTATCTGAGAGTGTATATGTAATTTCAACGTGAACCTGCGCCGAACCAACCCTTGGGATACAGCTAGGCCCCAGATCAGCATTATTATTCTAATAAGCATAAGGCATGTTAAAATGACCGAAAACCCACCACCACCCCGTTTGCCATAGTTGGTTCTCACACTACGATCAAACCAAAAAATATCGAATCCTGTGAGGCCTAGTTCAGTAGATTTTATATTTATTATTATTATGTTTAGGAACTGATCTGCGTAAACCATGGAACTTAGTTCTAACGCCTCTGACATTCTGGTAGTATACCGATATAGATACATGATTATGCCGATCACCAGTGCAACCAAGAGAAGAGTTTCTTAATTTATTGTGAAAATACGCATACGTTACTCGCTTTCTGTTATCTCGATGGATTCTCACACTGCTTTCGATCAAGCCCCCACTTTCCTCAGTACCGAGGTCCCTTGACAAAACACTAACTTCTGGTCTGTTTCCCCTTCCTTCTGTCGTGCTGCAAGAGTGGATTTAATTCGCCTATTTCCGCCAGCTGTTGTTTTGTCTTTTCGAGAGTGAGCCAGAGGTACTTCGAATTCGGTTCCTTTTTCCATATTTTGTGCTTCTGGAATGCATGTAGGATTGCGTGAGCAGACTCCTTTGACTCGCAGACTAGCTTCACTGGTCGGGGTGTTAGTGACTGCTGCGAAAACACACCAAGTCTATATGACTTCATGACCTTCTTACGATTTTCATGAACAGCACCAGGAAGGTTGAAACCCGAAAAAGCTTTAAATTTAAATTTATCATCATGAATCATCGTGAAAGTATTAAATCTATTATCAATGAAATTAAACATGTTTTATTTTTCAATTTGACTTTGAAGAGGGTCCTCAAAGAAATAACCATGTAAACATGACCCTTAAAAATTTTATCAAAGGCTGACTCGATTCGATAAATCCTTCAAAAGTTAGCGTGGCTACAACATTCAGGCAACCATACATACAGACAGATATACAGACATACAGGCAGACAGACAGACACCGACCAAATATTATGATTTTCGGACTCTGTGAGTGCAGAAATGTGAAGATACGTTAAAAACCAGAGATCCAAAATTTGGACGATTACATTACACTCTCATGAATGAGAATGTAAAAATTAATAATTATTAGTCAATCAAATTCGAATAATAATTTGAAAATATTTAATGGAATAAATCAAAGGTGTCTTTGAGTCACGTTATGACAGACAACATTTATTAGAAGTCAGCGATACCTAATATAGCTTCCTTCCATGGTTCCTTTCCAAATTTTCGGTTAAAAAATGAACATCTAATCAAAATTAGCAAAATGCTTGGAAAAATGACCTACCACACCTACGTATTCGTACCTTGGAGTTACTCTCACGCAAAATTCTCATCACAGTTCTTTACTACTTTTTGCACCGAGAGGAAGTACTACGGAATCCGAAAAAAACGGGGTTTCTCATGCCCATCTGCGGTCGACGCGGAACTGAGCTGGGCGGTGGCTTCATTAATGATTAAATTTAGACATTGGCCAGGAGCGACCTTTTCAAATGGCAGTTCGACAAGCCCCCTTATTTTTTATTAGGTATCAATGAACTTCGCCCTTCAAGCTGCAGCAACGGACATGCATTTCTACCGAATTCAGAGAACCAGGACGGTACCGAATGATGGCAAACTATGACACTTTTGGATCATCAGTCGAAGAAAGACAGAAAAGGATGTTTAGATTGTGCGAATCAGCTTACTGAACCCAGAATAGAAATGACGAATCGGTCTCAGTGCAGCTTTCATCAAAGTGCAACGGCCCAGGGAAACGTGTGAACCTGACCAGCTACGCCCTTTCCCAAAAACGAGAAGTCTATTCCCTACTCACTTCTTCCTTTCCCCTGGCGAATTAAGTGTGGCAGTAGCTATGAGTTTAGGGTAAGTCGAATATGAAATCGCTTATGTTTCCTTGAATCCTTTGAAAACATTTTAAATTAATAAGATGGTAATCACGATCTCACCAAATTGAACAAATTAATAAAATTAATTTGACGGCTTGTGCTGTCGGTACATCATAGTAATTAGAGCTCTTTCACAGGTTTTTCATGATAAAAATCATAATTTCTGACGCAAAAGTTCGTTATTAGCATTGACATGAAATTTCTAAAAATAGCAATTCAAGTGAAAATTCGAAGAAAAAGTTACAATGATGTTTTAATGTTTTAATTAATTTCGATCCAAATTCAGGCTACAAGGATTATTATGTTTATTTTGACAATTTTTTCATTGAATTAATTATACATGGTCTGCAGTGAATCGCAATTTGTAACAACTTTCATAAGAAGGTGTGGGAAGAATGGGTAATATCTGCCTGCATGAGATTCCTTCATTTCATCTGATGTCATATTCTTAACTTCACCGCTTATCATATTAAGTTTTATCCTCAAATGATTTCTATCTCCCTTACATATTTCACGAAGAATGCCAGTATACTCTAGTACTGCAAAAACGTGACCCTTGGATGTTAATAACACATATTGTTCTTGGTTTGGTGTGATACAAATTTACTATTTCCTACAAGCAATCGAATTTCTTCGTCGGCGGGAAAATGGTATCTTTGAATCTCGAATTTCCGGTTCTGATTTGGCTCGGCAATAAGTCGAATATATTCAAGTTGTTCAAGTGCATATCCTAGTACTCCATGAGAAGGAGTCCCGCCCGGAGGAGAACTGTACCTGGCATGAAGAGGCGGCTACTGAGGAGAAGTCCGGGCAGGTGCATTATTTGTGGCAAAAGAAGAAGGAACAGGATAGCATTAGCCATTGGGATTCCATTCTGCCTCTAGCGAATCGTAATTTTCAAAAGCTTTAATAAAACTGTTCGGGAAGATTGGGTGATTTTTGCCGACTGGACAACACCTTATTTCATTTGCAGTCAAATTATCAACTGCGCCGCGTATTATATTTATTTTTATTCGCGAATTATCTTCATCTGCCCTATATATTCCATGAAGGGTCCCACTATAATCCAATATTGCAAAAACGTCACCACTGGATGTTGATAATACAATATCACACATCACTACTTTACCACCGAGCAATTCACGCCTACCCCGAAAGGGAAACGGCTTAATGATATAATAATAACTTATTTTTCGCGTTTACTCCTCGAGTCTCAGCAACGTTGAAATTGGAGCACTTCGAAAAAAAATCACTGATCATAAGTGTAAACAGTTTTGGAAAATTATCCCAACTGGCTTTAATGTATCCAGGCATACGGATACTCAATGAAAATAAACCCTTTCAGCTGAAAAACGTTGATGATTAACTATTTCGATTATTTTTATTAAACTGGCCATTTATTTTCTTCAGTTTTGACGGCGCGTGACGTCACACCATGTGTTTCATGTCATGAGGGCGCCACTTGTTTCGTGAAAAAAGGCGACCTTTCCGGTTGATATTTTGTCACTTTTTAATAAATTATTATAAACTATTAAATAAACAAAATTAATTTTTAATTTCACATTTAAATTCTTTGGGAGTCAAAGTTTATAAAAAGCTTAACTATGAGGCAAACACAATTTTTGTGGATGACCCTATTACAGATTCACATTTTTAGGTGAAATTTTATCTTTTTTATTTAAAATTCAACTTTCCAGTTGAATATTCATAATTTTAGTTCAAAATTCATCACTTTCTTCGAAAATGTAACTCTTTCACATTCGTATTTTGTTGTTACAAATTAATTTTTGTAACTGCAAATTTAACGAATCCATTCTATTATTCCATTATTTTAGTTAAAGATGCATCGCTTCGATTGAATATTAATTTTTTTATCTGAAAATTTAACTATTTCATTTTTCGTTGACAATTTATCTTTTTTATTTTGGAATTCCTTTTTTTTTGTTTGTTTGGAATTCCTCCTTTTTGGTAAAAAATTACTCTTCTTGGTTGAAAATTCATCTTTTTCATTGAACCTTGAACTTTTACAGTTAAAGATTCGTCATATTAATTGAAAATTTATCTTCATGATTTAAAATTTAACTAATCCAGTTACAAATTCATCATTTCAGTTGAAAATTCGTCAATATAATTGGAACTTGATCTTTTTTGGTTAAAAATTCAAGTATCTCAGGTAAATATTCATCCTTTTACTTGAAATTTCATATTTTTTTCTGAAAATAAAACTACTTGATTAAAAATTAAACTCTTTTGTTAAAAGTTTATCTTTTTGGTTCAAGATTCATCACTTTAGTCGAATATTTGTTTGTTTTTTACATTTTCATCCTGAGAAGGTATTGGTTTCATGTAAAAGTTGACTTAGTCGGTTTCAATCAAATCTCCAGGTTTTGAAATCCCCTGAGTCAGAAAAAACGTTTTTTATGAAGGAATCTGGCTGTGTCTATATATGTCTGTCTGTATTCTGTAGGCACGACATTTTCCGAAAAAATGATCAGATTGGACTGAGCTTTAGTACACTTTTTTAAGGCCTGAAAGGAAAGAACCAGTTTCCTAACCAGCTATTTTGTATAAAAATTAAAAAAAAATTGAACGAATTTATCGTTACGACTCTTTTCGATAAAAAAATCCATCAGAGTTATAGCATTTACAAAATTCGCAAAAACAAACGAAAATGAAAATTTTAAGTCAAACATCGCATGACATGAAAAATGTCTAGAGAAGAAAAGGTTGCATTTCAAAACCCCTACAAAATTATCATAACAACTTTTCAAATTTCCTTGAAAAATTGAAAATTCAAATTTTGAGCACACAAAACATAATGAAAAATCAAAAATTCCATTTTGCAGTCAAACTATACAAGAAAGAAAAAAGATGATAAAAAAAAAATTGTACGCTTGAAAAAGATCTACCAGTTTGTTGTGAATCATTTTTTTATAGGACGCCTTGTTTCTATTTTAATCGTTAAAAAAAAAAAATTAAAAATAAAGTCAATGAAATTTTTAGATAACCGTGACAAGACTCGAAAAAAATGAATAGAAAAAACTTGTTCACTTAAAAGATATCTACACATTTGTCTTGAATCATTTTTTGAGGGTACGCGTAGTTTTGGTTTTAAACGTAAAAAAATACATTAAAAATAAAAAATTTGAATTTTGGAAAAAACGGCACAAGATACGAACAAAAATGAATAGACAAAATTGTTCCATCAAAAAAAGATCGACACATTTTTTATGAATTATTTTTTGATTAGACGCGTAGTTTTTGTTTTGCCCTAATAGCACGGAACGTTCCAGGAACGTTTCAGCGGATCGTTCCAGGAAAGTTCCTGGGAGGTGTAAAATGTCCACCGGTTGGGAATGTTCCAGGAACGTTCCATTGGGACCTGAGGGGAACCTTCCATTATTGTTATTTTTAACAACAATTCTTATGCCCTTTTGCTGTGCCAAATGTTGGCGCTTATGCCCTTTTGTATGACGGACGAAAACGGCTACGAAACCTGAAAAACAAAATGTCAATCATTAAAAGATTTGTTCAAGTTAAATCTAAATTTATTTTAAGAAGATATCAAAACCAGTGTTTAAAGTTACCTATGCCAGTGTGTAAAGTACCTCATCTCGAAAGTGCGTATGCGCAGCTTTTTCACCAGTGCCTAAAGTAAGCCAACTTCAAACTGCACATGCGCGAAAATGGTTTCGCATATAGGCTGCTCAAATAAGGTCTTTTAGGCACCATTTAGAAGCGTGAAAACGTCAACTTTTGAGGTGGGTGTTGCAAAAACAATTTTCCTAAACATATTCGGAGTTTGTCTATTTTCAAAGGAATCGGCTCAGTTTCTTACGGAAGCAACAAAGTATGTATTTTAAATAAGAATTTCGTATATTACTTTGCACAATCACAATAATTATTCATTATTTAAATATTTTTCATAAACATATTCAGAGTTTGGGTATTTTTGAAGGAATAGACACAATTGTTTTACGGAGTCAACTAAGATTGTCTTTCCGATGCTATGTTCTACGAGTATGCTGTTTTGTAAATTTACAAGAATTATTAATTATTCAAACAACTTTCATGAAAAAATCAGAATTTGGGTATTTTTTAACGAGTAGTTTGAATTTTTTACAGAATTAACTAAGAATATCTTTCCGATGACTTCTTTCTATTATGCTCTTCAAATTTCCAAGATTTATTAATTATTTAAAATATTTCCATGAAGAAATGAAGAGTTTGTCAATTTGTCCAAGAAACCCTTCCGTCAAATAAAATTTTTCTTACCTTGATAAGGGTGTTATTATAGCACCCTTATCAAGGTAAGAAAAATTAGAGCAGGTGGGAAAGTGAAGAAACAACGATGCTCTCTCTTCGATATCTGAGATCTAAGTGAGAGTCAAAAAGCAAATCCGTTATAAACCCACCAGAAATATCCGTTATAAACACATCAGAAATAAGAGAAAGCCAAAGAAAATCAAAATTCATGAAACCTTATTGTTGAACATAATTAATCATATTAGCATAACTTTGGTTTAATTTATAGAAATCAGTTTTTAAATTAACTTGAGACTCATACGCGCGCTCCGCGCGCGACCAATGTCTCTACTTGTAATGATTTTATTTTGGAATGAAGTTCAATAAAATACCATGAAAATAATTTTTACTTCAATAATTTTGATTTGTACAGAGCTTCGCATGAATACCTCTCACGATGCAGAATAAATAATTGTGCAAATCTAAAAATTTTCATGCAACTTTGGAAAAAAAACCTATGAAATGTCGGCTCGTACAAATTTTCATAGAAATACACAGTAAATGATCTCGATTCGAGAAGAGTCCAGATGGCAAGCCACTTCGAGCGCGCATAGCACTCGGATGGATGACCATCTGCGAAGTATACGACCGAGTTGTGTATTCGCTGCGTTTTAACTTCGGTTTTAACTAATGCCGAGCAGGAGGTTTGACGGGAGGGTTTCTTCGACAAATTGCCAAACTCTTCATTTCTTCATGGAAATATTTTAAATAATTAAGAAATCTTGGAAATTGGAAGACCATAATAGAAAGAAGTCATCGGAAAGATATTCTTAGTTAATTCTGTAAAAAAAATTCACCCTATTCGTTGAAAAATACCCAAACTCTGAATATGTTTATGAAAAATATTTAAATAATGAATAATTATTGTGATTGTGCAAAGTGATATACGAAATTCTCATTTAAAATACATACTTTGTTGCTTCCATAAAAAATTGAGCCGATTCCTTTGAAAATAGACAAACTCCGAATATGTTTAGGAAAATTGTTTCAATAATCAATAATTATTATAAATTCGCTAAGTATCGTAGAAAATAGTCCTCGAAAAGACATTTTTAGTTGCCTCAGATTTGCTGATAATAATTGTTGAAATAATTAATAATAACACCGCAGAATTTGTAGAGAAATTGGCTTTCGGCTAATTTGTTTGTAATTGAGGGAAAATGTAGTTCATGTCATGGTCATCAAAAGTCTTAACGACCACAACTGTAAAAAATGAGGTTTTCGTGGTGTAATTGGGATTCAAATATCACTATGTGTGGATTCGAAAAGGGCCAATTTTTAGAGTGTATGACATTTTTCTCTGTAGATACCTGTGGATATTAGCTCCAGTTAAGCCAAAAATATATGCGCAGTAATCCTTGGTAGGTCGTCGGCATGTGCAGTTGGTCATAGTGGCTCATAGGCATGCGCAGTGGATCATGATGTGCTGTTATATATATATATACTTTCAATGCATATATATATATATATATATATCTTCTCCTAATCATCGTAAAGCTATTTTCCTTTTTGTTTCTTCATTCAGAACTCATAACTGATCATGGACTGTAACCGCAATTTTGTAAGACTAAAATGAAGGAAGTTAATGAAAAAACGCCGTTTCCTGCTATTAGCCGTTTTTGACGAACTTTAATCAGGGAAAAAATATCTGAGTATTGATTTGAGTACAGGAGATGTTGGCAATTAAAATTTTGCACTTTCATTGCTTTTAAATATATATATTTTTAAAGTACAACACCTGAAAGAACAAACAATCTGTGAACAACAAACAGATTTCCTGCCAAAGTATTTACTACTTCAAGCTGCAACTTTTTACAAGCTTTCACCTTACAAAAATACATATTTTCATAGATTGTGAAGGACCTGCGTGCACTATTGCCAAAATGCACTATTGCCAAAATTAGAAAGTGACCAATTTTTACGGTTTTGATTTTTTTCTAAACAAACAAATTAAACGATCTCGAAGCTCGACTAATCAAATTGTATATCTTTTTGATATCTTTCATTTATAATCAAACTTTTTTTCTCGCAGTTTTATATCTTGGTCGCGATGTTCAGAAAACATGGTTTCGCGAAATTTGAACAGCGCGTAGTTTCTTGCGTTTGCGAATTTGCTGTTGAAAACATAGGCCTTCGTCCCAGGCATCAGCACTACACAAATATCGATATCGCTTTCACTCTAGAATTGTAGCACAACAAAATGATTTACTGACTGACCTATTAATATTATGTTTAATTCAGAAAATACGATTTTAAAAATATATTTCGGTAAAATAATTGTTTAAACAAATTTGATTTGTTAAAACAATTAAAACATTGTTAATACATTCTTTTTATACACTATAGTCAGAAAAATAAGTTTATGTGTTCCATTTTATTTTATTATTTTTAAGTTTTCGAAAAAAACTACTTGAGCAAATAAAAATTGTTTGATCAAATAGAAATTTATTCAAAATCAGAAGAAAAGTATCAAAGTTATGTGAGTATTCTACAATAAGTAGCTTAGGATACCAATTTGAGAGAAAAGTGGACATCTTTGGCTCGATTTTTGAAATTATACAACAATTAATTGTTCAAGTAAACACAAAATGTTTTTACAAAAATGCACGACTCCAAAGAATGATTAATTAATACATTTCATTCAGAAAATACGATTATTTTGTACACATTTTGGAAAAAAATAATTTTTTGAATAAGTTACATTTATTTAAACAATTAAAAATTGTTTTACAGGTCATAAGGAATATTTAAATTGCCCATTAGCATTTATTTGTATTATAAAAGATGATAGAAACTGCTGAAAATGAACAATAATACGTAAATATTGTAGTTTTTTTTAATTTTTGGGACATATATTTGGGGTGTTGTGCTTGCGGAGGGTGGGGAGGGGGGCAAGGAGAAAGAGGTTCAGAATAAAATTTTATGATATGGTTTTATTCCGTAGACACTACTCTTCAATATCTGAAAAATTTGGCAACTTTCGATCAAACGCTGAAGTTTCAATCAAATTTTTCGAAAATCCAAAATTTTCCCATGTTAAATATTGGCATTTTCAAATGCTCGGTAGCACGTGTTAATGTTGGAATTTCAAAAAATACAAAATTGCGAATTTTCTTTCTCTGAAAATGAAAACTTTGGAGGGGGTAACATTACGCCTCAAATTTCTGGTTCCACGTCCCGGATAAGTCCCCGATAGACCCGACAAAATATACCCAGCAAAAAAGAAAGAATTGATTTGGATTGGGGCGAATTAACATTTTTGTAATGTGCGTGAATCCCGTTTTCTGATTCGTTCAAACGCATGGAGACGCATTTAGATGGATTAAGACAGCGCGAATTTAATGCGTGTGAATTCATATTATGAATTCGTGGTCAAGGTCAATTAGAACAAAAACTAATAAAAAGTGCATGCGTCGAGACTTCACAGAAAAAACTAGGGTTTCTATTAGAACCAATTTTTGGTTCGAAAGGAGCTGCAACAAAAAGGAACCTCTCTTGCTGAAGGGGAACCCAAAATGATAAATGGTTTCTAAATGAACCCAAAGTATGGATTAAAAAGGTTCCAATGGAGCCCTTTTTCACTTCAGCCTTGACTCACTATGAAGATTGTTAGCATTTATCTGTATGATTATTCATATTATTTATTGATTTCAAATAGGCCGGCGCTTTTCGGCACATGCGCAGTTGAAAATATGAATAGCCATCTATCGGATATCAACAAACTAAAAAGGAACCCTTAAAATACCCATCCACACATGACTACTTTCCAACCGAGCAATTCACGCCTACCCCGAAAGGGAAACGGCTTAATGATATAATGTTTTAAAACTAGTTAAAGGCACAAGAGTGTTAGGATGATAGTCTTCAAGTTTTTAATTTGATTCGAAGTTAAGTTTACACTTACAATGTTATAATGTTTATGAGTATATTAGAATTTAAAAAAACTGTGTAGCTGCAGCAAAATTCTATTAAAATTCTTACCAATTAAAAATCAATTTTGCTGTAATCACAAGAACTTATTCTTATTCATCGAATATCAGGATATCTCTTCAGGAACTTCTGTGGTGTTGAACGATGCAAAATATGATGAAAAAAAACTACTTTCCATTTTCGGCTAAATAACTCGTCAAGGACGATATATTACGTCTCTGATTTTTAATTTATTGACAACCGCTTCTACCAAATAGTAGAACTCTTAACCAAAAGAGATGCTTTCGGAACTAAAAATTTATTAGTTTTTCGACTTTTTAAATAAAAAGAATTAGCAACGAACCATAGAGAGAAGGATTTTCAACCAAAAAAGATGAGTTTTCTACCAAAAGATTAATTTTCTATTCCAAAAGATGAGGAGTCAACAAAATAGTTGAATTTCCAACCAAAAATGATAATTTTTTAAGAAAAGAGTTGAACTTTCAACCAAACAATTAAATTTTCAACCAAAAGAGATTAATTCTGCACTAAAAATATGAGAGTAGACGTTTCAATTAAAAATAATTAACTTTCAATCATAAAAGTTGAATTTTCAATCAAACAAGGTGACTTTTCTGCTGAAAGATGAATTATTATTAATGTGAAAGGACGGATTTTCTATACAAAAAGGCGAATTTTCAACAAAATAGTTGAATTTTCGGCCAAAAACTATGAATCTTGATCAAAATCGTTACATTTTCAACAAAATAATTAAATTTTTAACCAAACGAGATGAATGTTGAACGAAAAATGTAATAGTAATCTTTTGAAAATAAAAATAATTAACTTTTAACCATAAAAGATGAATTTTCAATTAAAAAAATGACTTCTCTCGAAAGATGAATTATTCATGTAAAAGGACGGATTTTCCATTCAAAAAGACGAATTTTCAACAAAACAGTTGAGTTTTCGACCAAAAAATATTACTTTTTATCCAAATTGTTGAATTTTCAACCAAATAGTTTAATTTTTAATCAAGACATGAATTTTGAACCAAAAATATAATTTTTTATTTAAAAAGTCTAAGACTAGTGAATTTTGGTTTACGAATCCATCTCTTTTGGTTAAGAGTTCTACTACATATTTGGTAGAAGCAGTTGCCAAAAAACTAAAAATCAGAGACGTAATATATCATCCTTGATGAGTTATTTGACCGAAAAAGGAAAACGTTTTTTTCATCATATTTTGCATCGTTCAACACCACAGAAGGCCCCGAAGAGATTTCCAGATTTATTTTTTTTATTTTTCACACATTTTTCTTGTATAGTTATTTGTCAAAGTTTAATAGATGAGAAATAAAATACAAATTACCAGAAAAATGTTGCAAAAATGGGGTTTTCAAATACAAAAGAGCTGTTAAATATAAAATTAATTTTTTTCTTACAGTATTAATTCGAGTACATACATATTGATTCATAGAAGTTCCGAGCCAAGTGCTTCAATTAAGCGCATTGCCGATTTTTAATATACTCATAAACATTATAACAATGTGAATATAAAACTTACCCTCGAATTAATTTAAAAAATTTAGGACTATCATACTAACACTCTTGGGCCTTCAACTACTTTTAAAATATACAATGCAAAATTTTACTTTATTAACTTTCACGATGTTCCAACACTTTTGACTCTTCTCCTAACACAAATTTTGTGTTTACGAATTAGGATTTCGGATTTCCATTCGACTATCATTGCGTATCGCACTGTTTTATCTCGCGAGCAGCTTATTCATGTGACTAGACTGGACTGGACTTACGACCTTACGTAAAATGCAAGTAGGCCGTTCTTGCATCCAACCGCTCAATTGGAGTAGAGTTGCAATCATTGATACTAGAATATTCTAGGAATTGTTTTATTTTTGATACCACGTGGTTATTTGATATTAGGAAGGAAGGAAAAAATGAATATACATTATTATATTTTACTTCAAAATAATAATTATCCGTGCACTAATTCAGGTTTTCAAACTGATTACATAAGGGCATGTGATACTTATAAAATTATCGAATTTAGCAGTGTTAGGTTCCCCGGCTTTTTTCCTACAATAATAAAGATTTTGCCTTAAAAATTTGGGGAATGATAGCGATTAATCATAATTTAAGAAGCAACATTAGGGTCGACAAAAACTACTAGCTCAGTCTAAACTTAATTTGGTAGAGGGGGAGGTTACGTAATTACGAGAGCTCATATTTTAATCAAAGTAATCAACAACAGCTTATTTCACAACTAATATAAATTTAACAAAAGGTACACCCAGAGGGTTGAAGAGAAAATAATAAAATCACATGAAATATATAACAAATTCGAACACAGGTAAGAAGGATTTCGACAACGTTAAATCGCAAGAAGGGTTTATATTCGTAAAATAAACGCAAAATGGATGGAGGGATCGCAATTAAACAAATTTAAAGAGTCAAACATAGAATAGATAACAAAACGATAAAATAATTATACTTTCGAGGAAACTCATATTAACAGAATTTACAATCGACAAACGAAAAGGGGTTTTAACTCAACAGTCGGGAGGTATAACTAAAGGGGTTCGCAACCAGGGGTTACAAGACATGCATAATGAGATAAAACATCATGAAACATCTAATATATAAAGGCATTGAAATAGTACAACGTATAAAACATTATAAATCGATACATAATAACGCAACGGGATATAAGGCTTCTCATTTAACCAAAACAATTGAAGGGGCTCTTTTTCGGGCAGAGAAGTACAGGGGTTCGCAAAAATAAACATTAACAGTTCTCCAAAATGTAAAGGGGGGGGGGGGGCTCATAAATAAATGCCAAAGGGGTCCCCAAAAAAAATAACGCAAAATGGGTTCCCAAAGTGGGTACTAAATGGGGGTTCAAAGTTGAATATAACGGGGTTCTTGATAATAGAGATACGAGGGGCTTCTCAAACAACTACAAAAGGGGTTCTTGAAACTAAGTACTCAGGGGTTTCTCAAACAACTACAAAAGGGGTTCTTGAAAGTAAGTACTCGGGGGGTTCTCAGAGATAGGTATGAAAGGGAGTCTCAGAAATAGATATACAGAAAAAGGGTTTTCAGGAATAAACACAAGTGGAGGTCTTCTAAAACAAACGCCAAAGGGTTCTCAAAGATGGGCACGGAAAGGAGTTCTCGCAATTTAGAAAGGAGGGTTCCTAAAAATAAATGCCAATAGAATTTCTAAAATAGGTACAAAACGGGTTTTCAAAATAAAAAGAAAACAAGGGTTCTTAAAAACGTGAGCGTAATTGACAAGAATCGCAAACGTTACAACGAAAGGGTCATGGCAAGGGTTTCGAAATCATGGGGCGAAACAAAGAATCGCAAACGATATAGTGGGGATATTGAAATAAAAGCTTACAAAATGGGTCTCACGAATTTGGGTTAGCTTGTGCAGTTGCGGAAGGGACAAAAAGGGACAATTTCAAAGGATCGCAAAAGCTATAGTGGGGATATTGAGATAAAAGCTTACAAAATAGTTGTCATGAATTGGGGTTAGCTTGTGCATTTGCGGAAGGGGCCAAAAGGGTTAATTTCAAAGAATCGAAATAGCTATAGTGGGGATATTGAAATAAAAGGGTTATAAAATAGGTGGTCCCAAAAGGAGGTTCATCACAAGGTATCGCAAACGGTCCGCTAGAAGAGTCTCACTGGGTCAAGAATTTTTTCAAAGGGGAGGGGGCGATTCAACATTAACGACATAATTAGAGTCATTATTAAAGATTGGCAGTGAAAATGGGGCAAGAAGGGATCGCAACAATGTTAAAATCAAAGAAACAAAATATCACGGCACATATTAATATTTGGCACTAAATGGGGGAGGACGGATCGCGAACGTAGGAAAAATTCGATAACATAAACATCAAAACATATTAAAATTGGCAATTCGGCACTAAAAGGTGGGGAGGATCGTAAACATAGGGAAAATTCGATAATGTAAACATGAAAACATATTAAAATTGGCAATTCGGCACTCCAGATTATTTAGAGTTTACGGGCACATGTTATTATATATTAAGAACCAGATAAAAATGAGACAAGTCCATAAGATCAATTAGAGATGATTTTAAGGAGATTTTAATTGATATGGAATAACGAGATGAAATACAAATTCACTTGGCTAAATTATTCAGAAGAAAGGATCCTACCTTATTTATTCTGACGGGCAACGCAGCACCTCGTGTTCACTCGTCGAATGTACACACGCTAAGAAGGAATTTTTGGCGCTTACCGGTATACTAAAGGAACGTGAGGGAGCACATGGTCAGGGGGAAGGGCTGGCGCGCGCGAACCTAATTTTTCTAATTCGCAACGGTCGGGAGAAAGACAGCCGATGAGGTCCGCTTCTTATTCGTCCATCCTATCATCCTTCCTTTTCTTGGCTAGTCCTTATCAATGTAGCGTCATTGCGTTACTATGGTAACCAACATGGCCGCGGAGCTGGTATGCGTAATTACAACGAAAATGGGGCAATGTTTGAATGACCGTGAGTGGGTTGGATCATGTATACGTGTATAAGTTAGTATACGCTCCGATCCTCTCAGTTGAGCGTCGTAAGTAAATTCTTTAATCGAAAAATCCATTTATCATTGTATCAATATACGGAGAACGAATGTCTTTTTAAAAGATCACTGCTGTATTCCTCTTCTATCCGTTCTGAGGATAATATAATTTTGGTCTGATTTTAATCTTCACGTATTCTCCTGAAACAACAGCATTTTATCATTCAGTGCACCTGCTATTTTCACAGCGCACACCAACTTTTGAAAATCAATTTTAGAAAAGGTAATAAATAATAGCACTTAGGCGTCATGCATAAATTACGTAATACATTTTGCACCCCTTGCCCCCGAGTGTGTTAATTAATTTTTCCGAATAATTTCAGCCATGTCTTATTAAATGCAATTTAGTTTCAGTTTTCAGTTTAAAATTAATAAATATCAAAATTCGTATTAGATAAAACTAAAGCGTTATGGTATAGAGATTTTATTTTCGTCTCCGGATAATTTACACAGTAAATTACGAAATGGCTTATCTTCTTTGAAATTCAAAATAAGTGAAGGAGAATAATAAAAGATTGTAAAATTAAAAGCAATTTTCTTCGTCACTACTAAATGTTTGAAGAAGTCGATTTACACAAACAAGTATAATTCTTTTCTTGATTTCAATGAAATTCTTGGTTTTATTCCTATCAGATTTAAGTTTGGACACGTCAACTAGTACGTTTATTCGTGTTTTACAACACAGATATCATTCGTACTTGAGAAACTATCTTGGATCAATAAAAGTTAATTTGCTATTGAGATACAATGAAAAATGTGAAACTCGAATTTAGGAATCGTATTCCGTCCTTTATCATTATTTTAAAAATACATAAAATAAAATAAACACTAGTTGCTGCTTCATATATCTACCATTTTTTTCTGAAAAATAAAAAAAACATATTGAAATTCTACAACAATTTAACCCCAAGCGAAATCATTGAGCTAATTCATTTACAAGCAGATGGTTTAAAATTAGCTGAACGTTTAACAGTTTGAAATCGATTTATAACAAGTATGTATACATTTCAGGAGGACAAGGTCTTTGCATGTAATCCAGGAGATAACGCCCGTCGTATATATATAAACGTATTTACTATGAGGAAGAAGGAGAGTATCAATTAGTTTCGCTGTGAACCAAATTCTTCATTATAAGCAGTAATCAGTTTTCAAACTACGTGTGAAAAAATTAAAATTGTGTACAACCTCGTTTTCGCACTGGTGGGCATCTTTAATTCTATTGGTAAATATAGTTATAATATATATACATCTTTTAGGTTAGTATTAAAGTGCACTTAGAGAAATGTCCTCTTGTGACAAAAGGATGTTTCTTGGCTTAAATGGAACTTCCTCTTAAATTTAAGGTTGAGAGGATTTTCATTTGTCTCAACAGGAATTCTTTTGAAGCAAAAAATTTCCTTATTCGACGGTTTTATAATCGAAGGGACAACCGCTTGCGAGGTTTTTAAATTCGTAAACCTTAAATTAAACCTTATATAGTAACAATATTACCATTATTCTCTCATATATTGAAATTCGCACACATATTCTTAAATTTAACCTCTCGGATAAAATATGCATATAGATATTTTAATTCATCCGCGTATAGTTACGTGAATGAAAAAAATACCACCAGGAGCATAGCATTCATATGTTACAGCACTAAGCCCGTGTAGGAATGGTAACAGGGATCCGACCGGGAGCCGGCCAGATAGCCCCAGTTTAAACCGGGTGCTGGTCGGGGATACTGGCCGGGATGCGGCTAAAAACGTCACGGTAAACTGGTCGGATTCCGGCTTTCATACCAGCCGGGATCCGGTCGGGTAACCCGGCCACAGACCGGTTAACAATTCTTGCTTCAGGCGAGAAATTGGTAACTTGGATTGTCTCTTAAGGCTTATTGTAAAGAATACGGCGAAACTTGAATATAAAATCAAGTTATCAAATTCTCGCGATAAAATTAGAGAAGAGTTTCAACCACTGATGCTAGAATCTCCTAGCCATTGTTTTATGTTGGAAACCACGTGGTGATTTGAGGTTAGGAAGTAGGGGAGGAAAAAATGAATACACAACACTATACTTTGACGAAAAATAATAATTATTCGCGCATTAAGTGGGGTTTCAAACTGATTACTGAAATAAGGTTGATTTTAATACCGGGTTCAGAATATTTTGAAACTCTAAATAATTTTTGAATTTTCTTCAGAACTTGTAAATATCTTTTAGAATGGTTCGAATTGTTACTAATTTTTTTTTAAATCCTGCAAAATAAGAAAAATGACTACATTTCTCAGATTATTTTTCCAGATTTTGTCAAATATTTTCGAACGTTTCATTTCTTTCAATTTTATCATTCGATATCCATTAATCAAAGAAATACTCATTTTTATTCACGCAGAAATGGAAACCTATCCGAATTCTCGAAAAGCTTGCAAATTTTATTTCGTATTGCCAAATTGATAATGTGCTTACAATTTTTTACAATTTTTTTGAACTCTAAATAATTATTGAATTTCTTTCAGAACTTCTACATATCTTTTAGAAGAATTCGAATTTTTCCTAATGTTTCTTCAAGAAATTCTGCATAAAAATTGCCTTTAAACTTTCTACAATCTTTTTTCCGATTTTGGACCATCTTTTCAATTATTCAATTTTTTTTTTAATTTTATCCTTCAAACTCATTACTCAAAATAGAAAATGTTTTCAATTTCCGCAGAACATACATTTTTTTTAAACTTGCAAACATCGAATCATTTTTAAGTTTTTCTCTAACTTCTAAGCATCTTCTGAACTTATAAGTGAAAGCTGAGTCTATGTTGAAAATGAATAGTTGATCATTTTTCACCACAATAAAAGTAATAACCGTTCAAACAAAAATATTGCCAATACCCATGGGAAGTGCATTCATTGTCAGTTTTGGCTGCAGTTTCTATTGGTGACACTTGGTCGATACTGAAAATAAATTGGTTATCCAATTTAATAAATGAATAAATAATTCATCACGCTTTTATAAATATTTGTGAAGATTTCTTAAACTTCGAAAAATAACGTGAATTTCACAAAAAAAATTGAAGTCATTCTGAGAGATATCCAGGATTGCAGGAGTGTTAGAAGAAATTTTTTGTTACAAATTTTTTTATGTGGAAAATATTTTTAATCGGGTTATTATTTGCAATTGGGTTAAGATTTTCTAAGGACCCGGCGTAAATGCATCTTCAAGACGTTGAGAGGACCCTGCTTCGTTCAAGCACATCTGTTTCGGCCATTTGGCTTGCTTCTGGAATTTCTATTGTCATAGAAAGGGTACTTTTTTTGCTTCCACTTGTCCCGCTGTGTTGGTCACGCGCCCAAAGTGATTAAAGTCAGAAATATTCAAAATTATATCTCCTGAGTAAGAATGATTTTATCATCAATTTATTTATTGCACTGAGATCGCATGACAAAACTGCACATTTGGAGCCTTGAAAAAGGAGACCGAAAACCCCTATTTTTTGGGACGTTTTGCCCTCGAACTATTGCAAAAAAATTTGTAGGACAAAAGTGAACATATCGCTGCATTCGGAAGACTTTAAGCTTGCAGATGCTTTTTATTAGCTTTTTCAGAGATTTTTTTTTGTGCGAGTTGCAATCAGAAAAAGTGAGGGGCCTATACCTTTGGAACCGACTTTAGAACACCCTCGTTTTCTACCCCTAAGATAATAAAAAACCTAAAAGAATTCCAAAAAATGCTCTTACTTCGTGACTTAAAATTGTATGTCTTAAAATGGTTCCAGCTGATGTCCGAAGATACAAAAAAAAGTTGCATCCCCCAATAACTGTTCTGGAACATCCCCGTTTTCTATACCTCAGATATTAAAAAATCGAGGAAAACATCCCAAAAATGTCCAACTTCGAGACCTAAAATTGTATGGCTTAGAATGGTTCCATTTGATATCCAAAGATACCCAAAAAAGTTTAATTCCCCTATCTCTTCCGGAACCTGGGAGTGGAGGGTGAGTTTTACCGCGAGAATCGCACGCTCTTTTCTTAGCTCATATCCTAA
Organism: Andricus grossulariae; assembly: GCA_011634705.1. Taxonomy (NCBI): domain Eukaryota; kingdom Metazoa; phylum Arthropoda; class Insecta; order Hymenoptera; family Cynipidae; genus Andricus; species Andricus grossulariae. The sequence goes on along the minus strand of JAABKJ010075445.1, from coordinate 107,268,025 downwards.
AATAGAGTCGTTTTTCGATGAAAATGTAGAGGACTGAAATTATGGAGAATTTTTCGTTCTGCAACATCATTCCTATAGATTGCGCACGGTAAAACCCACCCTACACTCCAAGAGTGTATTACTCGGAAAATATGGCCCACACACGAAAAATTCATACAACTATTCTTTGGGTATTCAATTAAATTTTTTCCCTCTCATGTATGCCCTTGTGGGTTTTTACATATACAATATAAGTATACAGTAGTATAACATAATAAGCAGTTTATACCGCGGAAAAAGCCTGGCGCCATCTGTTTTCGAAAAGTGGCAATTCCAGAGTGATGAATTACACTTGTTTACATGCGATTGAAAATAAGTAAATTTATACTGAAAATAAGAGTTAAACTGTCAGATAACGAGAGTGTCTATAGGAAAACGTATAAAATCTCGATTTTATATATATATATATATATATATATATACCGTTATAATTCTTACGTTTAGAATATTTTCCCCGAAAATGCGCGTGCAGTTGCAGTACCATATACTAATCTTCCTGACGGCTGACATTTCCACCTAGCCTAGTATATCGTCGCCGTACGTTATGATGCAAAACTCACTATTCCGCGATATATTTGCGTCGCTTTTTTATTATATTATATTAATTTTCAGTTGGCAAATTCTCATACGCCACCAAAAACACTTGAAACACACTTGTGCATGCATTCAGGCTAACCAACCGCGAATTTTTCAACTGCACAATAAGTCGGGGCCGTCTGAACCGTTTCCAATTGGAATGTCTAATGTTGCGCAATATACTCAACTGAGTACTTGCGCACGACGTCCCTTCCGAGGCGAGAGTCGCAACCGTCTTTCGCCCCTTGAGCTACTGAGAAACTGCGCGCGCATCCATACAAGCCTGAGCATCCCATGACGTTGCTTGATAAAAATAACATAAAGACACGCGGTAGAGGTGGGAGCTCCTCCAGCATTCACATAATTGGTCGGAAACGTTTTGAGACCGTTCAACTAAGTAGAAGTTTACTGTATTTTATTATTAATTGTTACTTTTATACTCAAATCCTTTGAAATTTCAATTATTTTAAGTTAATTTTATTCGTTTAAAAATTAAAAATTCTTACGATGTTAATCATTATTATTACTTTTTATTAGTATGATGTATAAAAATAATATTTGATTATTAATTGTTCCTTTGATACTCAAACCCTGTGAAATTTCAATTGTTTTAAGTTAATTTAAATCCTGTAAAATTAACAATTTTTAAATTGTTAATCATTATTATTATTATTAATCATAATGGTCAACATTTTAAGAATTATTAATTTTTAAGCGATTTAAATTCATTTTGAACAATTATAGAAAATTATAAACAATATAATTGTTTAAAAAATGACTTTTTCGAAAAAATGAAGAAAAACACTTGGAGATATTTCCGAAATGAATCCAAGGGTATCTTTACTTTTTCGATAGGACTTTTAGTTTTATTTATAATGAAGGCACAAGTTTGAAATCCATATACTGCACGGTGAAGCATCAAGGAGTGAACGTGGAGGCGATAAAGTCAATGTTTGAACTAACTTTTCTGCATTGTTGAAAACGTTTTTTTATCAATGATACTTTAGAGTACGTCATGTTTTAGTTAGAAACTTTTCATTATTTTTTATTATTTTTAAATAGATTCCTGAAAATTATAAACAATATAATTATTTAAAAAAATGCTTTTATAAAAAAAATTAAAAAATACCTGGACATATTTTCGAGATAAGTACAGGGGTGTCTTTACTTTTTTGATAGGACTTTTAGTTTTATTTATGATAAAGGCACAATTAAGGAAACTAGGTATTTTATGTGTACCTGAGACGAAGAAAAAGGGTCGCGAATGTAGAAACATAGAAAATGGTGTGTTGAAAGGCGGTCTTGAAATCTGGTCAGGAATAGGTAGTGAATCACATGGTAGTTAAGGGGTTGGTTTAATTATGAATGAAAAAGCAAGACAGGATGTCAAAGATCATGATTTTGTATCTCTCAGATTGTTGTGGACTAGAAAGAAGTTAGGAATCAGAAGATTATTCATCATAGCGTGCTACGCCCCAGTTGATAGCGATGCAAGGGAAGTCAGAGACGCCTTCTGAGACACTTTAAATGATACAATTAGTACTTGCGATCAAGGTGAAAGAATAATTTTTCTAGGAGATATGAACGGATGGGTCGGCGTCCAACGTCAAGATGCAGATACAGATAGGGTACTAGGTAAATTTGGGGATCCAATAAAAAATCATAATGGGGAAAAGTTAGTTAGCTTATGCTTAAAAAGGGCCTATTTATTATAAATACTTGGTTTAGACACAAAATGATCCACACGTACATCTAATGTAAAGGAAATAACCGCAGTATAATTGACTTCGTTATTGCGGATGAAAGGCTAAGAGAATTAGTTAAAGATAAATGTATGCGGTGCGGCGGTTGTAAGAAGAAAATCTAGTGATGCCTGGTGGCATGATGAAATTAAGGCAGCCCAACAAGAAACGAAAGAAGCATATGAGAGGACCTTAAACATTACAGGTCTCAGCGATGAGAAGAGAAATAGACTCAAAAATGATTACAGACACAAAAATAGAAAAGTTAAACGACTAGCCACAGCAAAGGCGAAATGCTGTACGATACAGATGGGATAGTAGACGCTTTAAAAGACTCTTTCAAAGAATTATTAGGAGGTGAAGATATAGGGCAACAGAACTGCGACATCCTAATGGCGAGCCTATCCCTGGTGTTCCTCGTAGCAGAACTTCTCTTGCATCCGACAGACATTCTCCAGAAAGAACCCCTCCTTTTGCCCGGCCACATTCTTCTGCCAGTTCTCCGCCTCCTTGCGAACCCTCTCTTCGTGCTAGGTCCAGGTCGCGTCCTGCCAGGCATCCTCCTACTGCCATACTGGGATTTAAACTTGAAGAACTTAGATTTATTCGACTTGTTCCCACCAGCAATCAAAACCGGATATTCGAACTTCAAAGATACGCTTTTCCTTCCGATAAACCAGTTCGATTGAGAGTAAACAATTATGTTCTTGAGCCCATTCCAACCGAAGAACAAATAGTATTATCGACGTCCAATGGTGACGTTTTTGCAATATTTAAAAAAATAGATGGACATTCGATGTTTCGTGGAATATATAAACCTGCAACCCCGCCTTTTATTCATAGGAGTGGAAAACGGGCGAAAATAAACATGCACAGTGGCGCGGTTGAAGAATTGACACCAGAGGAAATCTCGGAATGTCCATTAGGCAACAAGCACGCCATAAAAAAGAATTTTAGAGTATTCCGTGTGTGAAGCACATTTCTTCACACCGTTATTCGATTTGAAAAAATTCGTCGCGCGCTATACGCGTGTTTGACGGTCCTCGCTCTTAGCGCTCTGTTTGTTTGCTCCTCACGTTTATACATGAAACATTAAAAATTAAAGGTCGTAACATTAAGGACTGTAATTTTGTAATTTGTAATTCCCTTCTCAGGGTGGTCGCTAAAACTGAAAAACCGGGAAATGACCAGACATGTTTAGGGACCGACAAAAACTGGAAATTGACAGTGAATTTATTTTTGACCGGGAATTGTACTAATTTTTAGGAGAAAAATCTATCCAATCACTTGAAATATCACAAAATTCATATGACATGATACAATGCAATTTGAGATAAGTTTGATTCAATCTATTTTATCAGGTTCAGTTCAATTGTTAACGTCTTCAATTATAAAATCATTCAGTTTACAATGCGTCATTCTAACATTTTTTACTTTGAAAATTTTTCATTTCAGGACTTCCTTTTCAAGCGAGAATTTTGAATTGAAAGAATTTGAAAATGCAGTTTGGAAGATTTAACTCTAAAATATTAAAAGCGTTTGAAATTTAAAATTGCAAGAAAAAGCGTTTTAAGTTGATCAACTCTAAATATACATTGATTCATGTTTTTTAAAATCAACTGTAGTTTGTGTATTAAAAATTGAACAATAATTAATCCTACAAAACGATTCTGAATCAGTTCAACAATAAAACGTTTTTATTAAATTTAAAATCCTAATAAAATACTTTTTTGGTATAAAATATTCTATTTTGATTCCATGCAATTTGAAATATTTCAGGTATAAAAGAATAACCATTCTTTAATATTTAGCAATGTTTGACTGTTAATTAAAGAGCAGTAATTTCAAATCAAATATTCAAAACCAAACAAATTGAATTTGAATTGTTTGAAATAGAAAGCCTTGAGTCGGTCAAATTTTGAGAGGTAACAAATTTATTGATTCATTGTTCAACTCATAACTTCGAAAAAGGATAGAAAAGCGTAGATTCATATTTTTTAACCAGAAATTTTTAAACTGTTTGATTAATGAAATTTTAAGCTTTAAATTTCCGCAGTTTAACGGCAATAATTTCAAAATTGTTTGATTGCAAAGGTTCCATCTTATACATATAAGTTATTCAGCGTACAAATACAAAATTTCGGAATTGAAAATTTTTTAAGCTTCCATTTTGAAAGTTTTAGGTTCAAAAGAGTTCCACTTTAAATGCTTTAATTTGCAGTTTAGATTTTACCACTTCGAGTAAAAAAATGTTGAGCTTTCGGAGCTTGAATTTTTAAACTTCAACGACAATAATGACTTTTTCGAACGCGGAAAAACTCGGGAATTTCTTTCCTTGATTAAAGCGACCATCCTGATTTTGTTAAAACTCTATATTATTTTGAACTCTATTAAATTAAATGTATATGTGATACATTTGTGTACCTCTGATCGGGACTGCTCATTTATATATTGCAAAATAAAGTAAAAATTTTATTCTTCATTATTATTTTATTTTAGTTAACCTAAGAAACTTATACGAATAATTTGTTAGATGATAAATTTAAATTTAAAGCTTTTTCGCGTTTCAATCGTGTGCACAACTACGAAACTTGCCGACGTTTCGTGAACATTGCAGTTCACATCTTCAGGGCTGACCTGAAACTGAAGTTTCAGGTTACGTTGTTCTTGTATAGATTCTCTACGATGCCTATGATTGGCAATATTACTTAACTTAAAAAACTGGCACTAAAGCGTTGCACAAAGATCCTCGGCGTGAGCACACTAGGGGAGATCGCACGCCACCCGCCCTATCATGGCATCTTGTTTACGTATCGTTCTATTACTCAAAGACATATTAATTTTCCACTCTGAAAATGGAGGTTTTATAGGGAAAAAGCTCAGCTTTCTTTTAAAACTATTTTGAAGAAAAAAAAAGTGTCGAAATTCGAAAAAAAAGTCAAATTCATTTTTGATTTTCAAAAATTAAGGTCAAATTTTGATTTTTTCTGAAAATTGTTATGACCACCAGAAAGCTTGTGAAAAAATCTATCAAAAACATATGTAGTGAAATTTTGTTTAAGGCTATAGGAAAAAAGTTACAAATGTTTGAAAGTAAGGCTTTTCTTCAAAAACCCGAAAATTGTATCCCCTCTAGTTTGATAAATAATTATCAAAATGAATTAATTTTTCGTGTGAGAAGTACTATCTGATAGGACTACAATCAGGCCAATTTTTAGTCCGATCAGACAACTTTCATTTAGTAGGTAGGTACACTTGAAATTATGCCCCTCATATACAGCTACAGTGACATGACTTCAACAATCCAAGATGATTGCCATAGTAAAATGCTTCATTTCGTTTTCTTGTTCGTAATAAATAACTACAATATATATGGTAGCTTGATTATTATTCCAATGGAAAGCTTGTGCCACATTTTGAATGATGAAAGCATAATTTTGGGGAAGGTCAACCAAAATTAAGAACTCTCCCTCTTCAAACGAAAATTTATGTTTGGCAATGTCTTTTGTTTTTTGACTATACACGAGACCTTCAAGGTTAATTCAGAGAAAGGACGAGTCCTATGTAGCGGTAATTTGTATATAAATAGTTTCAACTGTTGTTAATTGATGTTAACCTTTCACAAGTCATTTGAAATATGTTAGTCCAGGATTTTTCTCCCGAAAATACAGGTGTAAAATTCTTGAATGTTGGTTCTAATTAGGAAGCGTGAACAAATTACGTAACATTAAATAGAAAGGGGGCCTGATTTCTGTTACGGTAATGATGAAAATATACAGCAAAAGCTCGAAAAAAACGTTACGAAGAGGCGAGGGGTAAAAAGGGCCGAAAAAACGTTCAATAATTAGTGAACGCTCTATCAAAAACACTTTTGTTACCTAATTTGTTTATAACCTCATAAACACATTTTGTTGCATTTAGAACCGCTGAACTTAATTTTTAGGAAATTTCTGCACCAATCAAAAGTATTTATGAATTAATCGAAATTGAATGAAACAGCGCTGCCCGGTGCATTGGCTGGAATGGCCGGCGTGTCCGTGAGCGCGAGGGAGGGTTCTGCTCGGATAAATTCGCATAACCGCGTAACTATTGTCATTCCCATAATGTCAACCAGCATTGTCATTGAAAAGAAGGCAAGCTGTCGTTTAAACATATTTAAAAAAAAAATTAAAAGTACCATTTTACATCGTAATTTGTTTAAAATGTTTTAAAAAAAATAGACTTCATAAGATTAAAGAGCATAAAAAACCTTTCGGGAATTACTCATAGAGAATTCAATTTGAAATTGTAGAAAGAAAGTTTTGACCATTTGAAAATACATGTTTTGCCCGGGGGGGGGGGGGTGAAAGTTTCACCCAATGTAGTTCGGGGAGGGATGGTATTAAAAGTCTATAAATTGATGGAATAACTACTATCATATAGGTAAAAAACTCTACAAATTTGAAGGCAATCGGAAGACATGACTTTTAAACTTGGGGGTGACCCGTGTATAGACCTCTGTTAAGTTAAATCAACTTAAATAGACCAGGCTTAATGCACCTGGAATATGCTCATGAAACGCCTCAGTATTTAAGAGATCAGGTATCCTTTTGCGAAAAAACGGATATGAAGCTCTTAATCAGCAAGAAGAAGAGCAACATCCTCCAGCGAACATACCACCCGTTCCAGCAAGATCACCTCTGCAGATAGCCGATAATGCCAACATGAGAGGTTGGAGATCGGTCCACCAAAAAGTCTTTCGCAGGATAGACAAATCATCTGAAGCTAATACTGCTCTCCTCGATTTACTCCCCGAAGTTGTTAATGTCTGGAATCTGAACTGTGTAGTTTACGAGAAGGCGGTCTCTCTGCTTAGCGACGATAGAAGTAGTGATACTTCAGTACGCCTGAGTGAGACTCGCGAGCGTATTGCACAGCTTCAGTTTAAAATTGAAGCGGCGAGACGGCATGCATCAAATATTCAGTGCGTGATTAGCTACATAACATCAAATAAAAAATTCACTCCAAAAGTTAGATAATTATGCCGGTATAATGTTTTATTAATTAATTTCCTGTCAGACCTAAGAGAAAATTTTTGGCTATGATGGTATACTACACATAGAGGAATTGTGTATACAGACGAGTACACACTGAATCCTCAAGATCTGAACGTAGACGCGGCATCTTCGCATTTTTCATGTTGTCTGCTTTGACAGTTGTACTCTTTGACTGCAAATAAAAACGTGACATTTGTTGAAAATGACAGACCGATTAGTAGTAAAGGTTAACTTGTGAAAAAGAAAGTTTCTCACGAAAAAAATTTAAAGATGTTGCGCATGCGCTAGACCCGCTTGGCGCTCCGATAGCGTTGCCGGATAGCTACCATGTGCTTGTTTCATTTTTCGAAGAATTCAAAAATCTCAAACTTTGCATACCTCTCATTCTCAAACTTAGAGGACAAAAATTCTGAAATTTTTTCAAAATCTTTATGAAACCCCCTTCTAACATATATTAGTTAAAAAAAAAACAACAAAAAACGGTAAGAATAGTTTACGAGTTGGAGTTAGAAATGTAACATTTTCCTATGCTTGAGATAGGCTTCACGTGTATAAGTTTTCAACTTTGATCTTAATTATCTCAGCTCACGAGAGGACAATATTTTTTAAATTTCGGAAACGTTTAGATAACATTCTAAAGAACCTATTATGTAAGCCCCTTTTTGCTATTGGTGAAAGGGGCGAATCATCAACGAGTGTGGAGAGCTGGATGAGTGTGGTTCCAGGTGTGACTCATTATTCAGCCTAGTGAGCCAGGTGTTTGCCTGGGTTGCGGGACGTTTCGTAGTCTGTGAGACAAGACTGGAACATGGCCTGCTATCTCGTCGGAGAGGGGAGACGTCGGTGAGCCTGCAGCACGGGTATTTATGTGCGCGAGTGGCGTGGACCTGAGTGAAGAGGGAAGCGGCTGCTAGCCCGGTGATTGGCCGAGACTCCCGAAACTGGAGTCGCAACAGAGCGATGGGGACACCATACTCCATGCTTCCTTGCCTCAGGCCCGCGCGCCTTGCGCCATTTACAATATTTTTACAAGATACAATTAAACATTAAAAATAGTAAATATTAATATTTTAATACAATATTCGATGGAGATATTCGTATAAACCTAAAGCTTAATCCTGTGTTCACAGAATCCGGATATTTTGAATTTGAGAGAAGAACCGAAATTATTCATGTTAGTCACTAATAGTTAATATACAAACAGCGGTGAGACTTAACCTAATGTTAGATTAGTATCCGTGGAAAGTTCATTATAAAGAAAATGTATTTAAAATAGTTTTTTGATCATTTTAAAGTGTGGAGTCAACGACGCTTGCGTTGAGCTTCCCTGTGTTTCGCAGGCGTGTTGGAGCGAGAGAGAGGGCGAAGGCAGCGTCCCTAGCGTACGTGAGGGCCGAGGCCTTCTCTCGTGTCGAGCACGGCGTTGGCACGTGGTCGGAAAAATCCCGGCAGCCAGCTGTCGAGTGCGTCACTCGAGAGTACGTGACCGGGACAATAGAGTTGTCGGCTATTATCCGACTTCAGGGTCTTGATGGCCCGTGTTTGTTGACCCACACAATTTTAGGCTCACTGGCCTATAACTCCTATAGTCGAAGTTTAAACAAATCCGTAAGAAAAGTGTATACGTGATCGTACCTCCTTAAGCCTCTTAAGACATTGCTTTGGATACCGAGAAATTGCCATGCAATAGATTTTATTTAGCCAAGACAATATCAAACAGAAGACCCGGTTGGACAGGGGCAACACCCCCACCTCCAATCGAACGGCGTAGTTGGGAGTATTGCTGGGTAGAAATAATAATTTTTTTAAAAACGATAGCTGGACTCTCTCGATGTAGTTCAGGTGAAGGACGTTCCAGATCTGGAATCCATACAACAGCGTACATAGACAAAGGCTTTGATACAATTTATAGTAGGTCGGCCACGAGTCTGCTTTTGTATAATCAATAGTTTTTATTGTCGCTCCAACAGCCATGTTTGCAGAATTTACAATTGTTTTTGCGGAAGCGGTAAATGATACAAAGCTGGTTATTGGGAGGCCCAAATATGTATATTCGTTGACAACCTCAACTTTGTCTGATCCAAATTTGAAATACTTGAATTTCGGTTTCTTTGGAGAATTTTTTTGAAAGATCATGATTTTAGTTTTGGCGACACTCACTGTTAGTCTTTTTTGCGCGCAGTACAATCGTAAGGCTTCGAATTTTTTATGAAGTTCTATTGGAGTATCAGCGAGAAGTAAAATATCATCTGCATAATCTAGCGTTTGCACTTCTGTTTTGCTATTGACAAAGTCGATATGAGTAGAAGTGAATTTTGAAAAATAAGCGGGGCTAATGATTAAAAATATATATTTGTTTTCTATTTACACTGGGAAAGTCAAAAACAGTATTAGTTGTGCAAGTATATTAAAGTATTCATTTTTTATGTATCCTCAGGATCCCGCAATAGGATGATTCGAAAATAGTAGGCCAACGGTTTTACGACATCTTTGCGACGTCGTTACAACATCTTGACGACATTTTACTTATAAATCTGTTTCGTGCGAATATTTCATAAATACTAAAGAACTCAAATGGTTAGAAAAACATATTCAAACGTTTTTTAGTCGTAAATTTTTTCTTTTTTATTCATCTACGTTTTGCAGAGTATTAAACAATTTATTTAAAATAACGCCATCATAGCAACTGTTAAACACTGTGTGGCCTAATAGAAATTATTTTACTTTACTTGTTAATGCGCAAATCTGCAATTAGAGTAAACCATTCAGTAACTAAAACCCGTTAGTGCGAACGACACATTTGGTAAATTTCTAAATTGCAATCTTGTCGGTGTGTCGTTTAGTAGTCAGGGTATAGTTTAGTGGGTGGTTTACCCTACTCCTATTCTTGAAAAAAAAGTTGTGTGAACACTAAATTTTGTTGTCCAACGGAAAATACTAGTGAGTGACATTTGCCATACAGATTATTTTCTGGCATATTTACACGGGAAAATAAACTCTACAACTGAAGTTTTTCCGTTGGGCGGCAAAATTATATAATTAGCTTAGCAATTCAATATATTAGGAAGTGTACTTGAAAAATAAGGGGGGTATTGTTTTAAAAATATAAATCTATATCTTTCTTTTTCTTGTTTTAGTGAACCTACGAACCATCGATTTGAAAATAGTAGGCCAACGGCTTTACCACATCTTTGCGACGTCGTTACGACATCTTTGCGACATTTAACTTATGAATATGTTGCTTGCGGATATGTTATCAATTCTAAAAGATTCAAATGGTTGGTACAAATTGCAAACAGTAGAAATTGGACGCGTATATTAAAGTATTATTTTTTAGGAATATTTTGGACTCCGTGCAACGTCCATTTAAAAACAGGCCAACGGCTTTACGAGATCTTTGCGACGTCTTTACGGCATTTAACTTATAAATATGTTTCGTGCAAATATTTCATGAATTCAAAAAATTCACATGGTTAGTAAAACATATTCAAACGTTTTTTAGACATACATTTTTTATTGTGTATTTATCTATGTTTTCAAAAGTATTAAACAATTGATTTAAAATAACGCCATCATAGTAACTCTTACAAAGTGTATGCCTAAACTGAAATTATTTTATTGAATATGTAAAAGCGGAAATCCTTAATTAATCCCATTCGGAAAGAAATGTGAAAAGTCTTTTTAATACAGAATTGCATGATTACCTTAGCAGGTTGACATAAGAAGAGAATTAAAAAAATAATAACTTTTGAATGTAGTTTTTGGTGTATTTTGCGATATACAAAAAGAAGTCGTCAAGACGACAAAACGACGGACATAGAACGTCTTATAGACATCAGAAATTTTTCTTTCCAATACCGTTACGACTTTCCGGTTCAAAGACATAGGACATATTGGGACGTCCCCAGGACATCTTAAAGATGTCTCGATGCCCACTGGGGTACGTCGCATTCTTCACACATGAAAATTGTTCTTTTTATTTCTCCTTTCATTTTGCAGACTCGACATCTTTTATGATATCTAGTTTTTTTTATCAAGTGATCAAGTGAACTTTAAACAAAATTGCTTCAAAGTGGATAAAAAGTGACAGGTTTATGACATGAAAACCATGTGGAACATAACCTCAAGAATAAAACGTTAAATTGAACAAAATACCCTCGAGTGGAAGAATTGTTCAAAAGTCATTTAATTTACGTTTAATTCAACTTGACGTTATGTATTAAAACGATTTTTTGTCTTTAAAGTGAAAGGAGTAATCAAAAGAGCAATTTTCATTTGTGAAGAATGCGACGTACCTTTATGCAAAGAACAATTCATTGCTTATCATAATCAATCAAAAATTGAAGTACTTTCATGCAAAATTATAACCTCAATAATTTAAGAAGAATGGTAAATGAAAAATTAGAAAATTCTAAATTTCCTGTAAGATTTTCTTCCTTACCTGTCACGAAAATATAACTTCTCCTTCCTGCTATTGCAGAATCTGAAATGACCTTTTAGGCGCGAGTATTGCATGAAATCTAGCGAACAATCGTTTTAATACACAATGTCACCTTAAATTAAATGTAAGTTAAATGAATTTTGAACAATTCTTCCACTCCTCCCTCTCCCTCTCCCTCTCCCTCTCCCTCTCCCTCTCTTTACGTATTCGTGGAAGTTTGCTGCCCTCGTATTCGGCGCGCTTGCTTTTTATATGAAAAGTGGCTATGGAGAAGATTTCAACTGTCAAATTTATGATTTTACAGAAGAGCAAAAAAAAGGTGTTCCAAATTGCGAAAATATTTATTAATAAGAGAAATATTTGGTCTAAAAAAAAAATTTCAAAGTATGGAAACCTCACCTTTACTCAGTTGGATCTTTTATGACATGAGAACGTATGTCATTTCCCTGATTTCAAGTGATCCTAATTTTTACTATTACTTTTTGGCTATTGAATGTAATATTCATAATTTGCTTTCTTTGATTATTTTTAAGGTGTTGTTTTCTGTTGTAAGCTTGTTTTCATAGGAAGGGAAAAGTCGATCTATTTCTTGCCATAAAAATATCCATTTGAGATTTTTTCCAGAGAATATAATATTTATGATCTTCTATGTCTGATCATATCAAAAGGATGGACTATCTATTTCAGGGATTAATTTATACCAAAGAAAAATTGTATTTATTTTGTCTATTTTTTAACATTAAATATTAATTTTTCATAATGTTTTTTACAAAAAAAAAATATTACAAATTGTCTCTCTCTAGTAATATTCTTGAGGTGTTTTTCACTACTTTGAAAACTATTTCATCAAGATTTGAGACAGTTAGGAAAATACTTTTTCAAAATTTTAAAATCCATGTTCATTTATCTGAATGTGTTTAACACAATCAATTATAAAAAGAATATTCTATGAATTTGTACAATTTCTGCCTCATTTCATTTAGACTATGTTTTTACACCCTTGTCATATTTTTTACTTCTGTGAAAAATTCAAACGACTGTAAATTCGAGCCATCCGTTAGCGAGTTTCGATTAACGAAACCTAAGTGCATACAGAAGGAAAAAAGGAGTTCGAGTGCCGAAGGCGTTCTTCCTAATTCATTTGACTCTAGGGCGTGTCAGAGGGGATACTGCAAATAACACATTTCCGGTGGTTTCCTGGGGATTCTACACGAACGAAGAGTGCCTGCAGGAATGGAGGATATTCCCATGTAGTCACAGGTTTCTAGGTTCGTGGCCCTTCAATCTTCAACGACTAATTGAATTTCGTTAACGCACTTCCGACATGACAGGGAACTGTAAAGCAATGTGACTCAACGGCCTAATGTACCTTAATTGAAAGCTGTCGACACCATCTCTATAGTTTAATACAAAGATAAGCTTAATAATACTAATTTAGGCACTTTTTACACCATTTGCTTTAGCGAATTCATGCACTTCGGTATCAGATATATATTTAATGTTTTTTATGTTTATTCATAATACGTTTATGGGCAATTCTAATTTTTATACAACCGTTTATTTGATGATACGAGCTATAATTGTGTTTTTGAAAATGTGTAGTTTTGAAACAGATAAACCAGTGGAAAGCAATTTTTTCAATTTTGGACATCTTATAATACACAATTTTTAAATAAAACATTCCCACCTTATTTTGTTCTGGTTTATTCTCCTGAAAAATAATTTTTTTCATGTTTTGTATACCATTATTTGAAAATTACAAACGACTTTGATGTATTTAAACTAATTTTTTGAAACCGACTCCATTACAATTTTCACGTAAAAGCTATTGTCTGATGCAGTTTTTATCACAGCTAAACGTATCTCGTAGACAATTAATCCTAATTCTATCATCAAACATCAATTGATAACTAGGGCATCAAATCTAATGGTCACGGAGAATTACCCTCATATATCCGATCATCCGATCATCCATACATTTTTATATATTTTTTATGATCTGTCATTGCTCAATACGATTTAATTTATTTTTCTCATTGAAAAATGTTGTGTCGCAAGAATTTATCGATTCACCAGGAAAAGTGAAACACGTCAGTCGAGATATAGTTGGTAAAGACTGAAAAAAGGGAATTACTGTGACATGAAAATGTTGTGATAAAAAAATAATAAATTAAATAATACCTGGTGAATAGACTCAAATAGGCAGAATAAGTCAATTTAATTTTCATCTATTTTAGGAAAGGGTCGCGATAATAAAGGAACGTTGGGTTTAAATAATCTAAAATAAATTATTCAAATAGAAAACAATTGTTTAAACAAGTTATAATAGGGAAATATTATGATGAATAATCAATACTTCAAAGTCCTGGCATTATGGGGTCCATATCATGTCAAATGCGGCAAGTCTCTCTGCGGCATGTCACAACTGCGGCATCTCTACCTAGCGGCATCTCTCACTAGTGGAAAGGGATCATGGCACATGACATGGCACATGTCCTGACACATGACATGACACATGACGTGACACATAGCATGACACTTGACATGATGCATAAAATTACACATGATATGAAACATGATATAACACATGAGGTGACACATAGCATGACACTTGACAAGACACATGACGTGACACATAGCATGGCACTTTAAATCACACATGACATGACACATGGCATGACACATGGCATGACACATGACGTGACACATAGCATGGCACATGACATGGCACAGGTACTGACACATTAAATGAAACATGACGTGACACATAGCATGGCACTTGACATGACACATGACATGACACATGGTATGACACTTGACGTGACACATAGCAAAACACGAGACTTAAAACATGTCATGAAACATGACGTGACACAAGACGTTACACATTGTGTGACACATTACGTGACAAATAACATGACACATGTCATGACACATGACATTACACATGGCGTGACTCATAGCGTGACACTTGACATGGCACATGACATGACGACTAACTTGAAACATAGTATGGAACTTGGCATGACGCATGACATGACACATGACATTTCACATCAAATGAAAAATGACATGATACATGACGTGTCACATGACATGACACGAAAAATAGCACACCGCATTACACATTACATGACGTATGATACGACACGTGACGTGACACATAGCATGGCACATGACATGACACAAGACATGAAACATGATATGACACATGACACGACATGTAGCATGAAACATGGCGTGACACATAGCATGACACTTGACACGGCGCATAACATGTCACACGGCATGACACATCACATAAAACAAGACATGAAACATGAAATGACACATGACATGCCACATAATATGACACATGACGCGACACATAGCATGGCACTTAAAGTGACACGTGGCGTGACACATGGCATGACACATGACGTGACACATAGCATGGCACATGACATGGCACATGTCCAGACACATGAGATGACACATGACGTGACACATAGCGTGACACTTGACGTGACACATAGCATGATACATAACATGACACATATCCTTGAACATGTCATGTTTTGTGTCTTGTGTCATGTCGTGTGGCATATGATGTGGCATGTCAGGTGTCATTTCTTGAGTCATGCCATGTGTCATTTCACGAGTCATATCAAGTGCCATGCTATGTGTCTCCTCATGTGGCATGTCATGTGTCATGTCAGGTGGCGTGTCGTGTATCACGGCATGCTTCATTTCACGCGTCATGTCAAGTGTCATGCTCTGTGTCACGTCTCGTGTCATATCATGTGTCATGTCTTATTTTATGACATGTGTCATGTCATGCGTGATGTCAAGCGTCATGCTATGTGTCACGTCATGTTTCATATCATGTTTCATTTCATGTATTATTTCATTCTTCATTTCAAGTGTCATGCTGTGTGTCACGTCATGTGTCATGCCATGTGTCATTCCATGTGTCGCGTCATGTGTCAAATCATATTTCATGGCTTGTGTCATGTCATGTGGCATGTCGTACGTCATGGCAAGTGTCATGCTATGTGTCACGTCATGTGTCATGTCATGTGTCATATCGTCAGCTCGTCAGGCTAAAAGTTTTTTTTTTTTTTTTTTTTTGAAAAAAACGTCTCAAGGATGACGATTTTTGTACAGATATTGCGAATATGCTCATCAACAATCTGAAAAATATATAATGTTCTCAGACTTATATATGAGTGGAAAAATAAAAATTCGGTTGAGTTCCTCAATGCATTTCATAGTAGACTCTGTCAGCTCGTCGACCTAAAAGTTATTTTTCTCGGTTCCGAAAGAAATCTCAATAATTTCGATTTTTGTATAAATATTGCAAATAAACTTATGAACATAATGTAAAAAATGTAAAGTTCTCAGACTTATATATAAGTTGAACAATAACATTTCTGCTGAGTTCGTCAGTGTATTTCATAATAGATTCGGTCAGCTCGGCATGCTAAAAGTTGTTTTTTCTTTGTTCAAATAAAAATCTCAATGATGTTGATTTTTGTATAGACATTGCGAATAAACTCATTAACAAAATGTACAAAATCTAAAGTTCCGAGACTTATATATAAGAGGAAAAATAACAATTCTATTGAGTTCCCCAGTGCATCTCATAGTAGACACTGTCAGCTCGGCATCCTAAAAGTTATTTTCCCTGGTTCAGAAAAAAATCTGAATAATGCCGATTTTTGTATAGATGTTGCAAATAGTCTCATTTACAACATGTGAAAAATTAAAGTTCGCAGACATATATATATATATATATATATATTATAAAACTGCTGTAACCAAGTAGAAATAGTTTAGTTGCATTCAAGATGGAGTTCTTGGTGGATATGCAGGGCTTCATGTTCCCAGTCAATAAATTTGTAGTGAAAGAATTGGCTATATTACTCTCTCCTTTTCTATCCAAGCCCTCGTTGACACCAGTTTTACTTTTCTGCAGTTTCTTGAATTGTCTTTTCTTTTATGCGAGTAGCCCAATGGTTGATAGGAGTTCATTTTTTTTCGCCCAGAGATAAATTCTGCCTTCCCAACCGCAAAATTTTATTCAGCCTCCGAATATCTTGGGCACATTGATGTGTCCAGTATGCGAACTCTCAAGTTGTTGCATTGTCATGCAAAATTTCATATGCATAAATCTTCACAAACTTCTTACAGTCCGATGAGTCCATTTTCGAATATTATCACAGGATGATTAGAAGTCAACTGAAAAAAATTCGCTTCGAAGTGACTTTTATAGTCAACTAATTTCACAAATGTTCAAACAGATGGCACTGAGTGTAAATATGAAAAATATGAAGGAACACTAACCGATTTTCAACACCAGGTTCCATATCTCCAGTCCAAACGTGGTATATGTCACTGTATCTAATTTAGTAATAAACTTTTAAGACGTCGAAAAAAGTATATATTGAAGTGTACAAAATTGTACTGTTGTGTGAAAACAGTTCAAGAAATATTTAAAATCACTATATCAATTTTTCACTTCACTCTACTTTTCTATGCTTGTGTTTTTTTCTCAAATGCTGAATGACAACTGAGAGAAATATATGCGAAGCGCGTCTTTTATAGATGCACATTTGCTACCCTTGCCTAGTGAAATATAGCCCTCTTTGTCTGAATATTCTCGAACGTTCTACATTATAATCGACACGTTCGGGATATAATTTTTGCAACGCAAAATGTAACGTCTCCTCAGAATAACCTTGAAGTGGTTTACGAAAAATTATTTCCATAAATTGTCTAATATTGCATTATATGATGCAAGAAAGTTTTAAAACGTTCTACATTATAAACGACTCGTTTGGAATATACCGTTTTGCGAAGTAAAAAATGTAATGCGTCATTAAAAATCAGAAACAACCTTAAAGATGTGTGGACAACACTTTTGACCTCTGAATTACATTAGTTCGCTAGAAAGAAATAAAATCATCCTCGATTTCTATAAACTCTATTATACAATAGCTTTAATGGATGATTGAAAAAGTTGAAATATTTTATTATATTTATTTTGCATCAGGCTTATTTTTTATACATTCATTTTAAATTTTCAACGTGTAATAGGCAAAACTGACCTTTCTAAATAAGAGGTGAAAAACGAGCATATATCAGTGAACAAAAAAGGCATGCGACCTCCTGTCAAGTGTTTTTATATGTCGTAAGAAGTGATAAGTGTCGACCAGTGCACCCTTATTATATATAAGTTAAAGCACGTGTGAAAAAGCATCGAATAAAATGCACGCTGTATTATCTCTCTTCCGTGTCTTGAAATTGTTTGCAGTATCTCATTTCATATGACACGTCGACAGGTTGACGGACCTAGTATATGGCAAAAGAATGATTTTCAAAAGTTATGGTTCGTCTGAGAAAGCGAACTTTTGCGAGCAGTAAAAAGAAGTGATCTCTAGAAAACGAAAGTAGAGTCTAATGAAATGTATGCAGACTTAGACGGTCAGTGCATCAAGTGTTTTCCAAAATCAAAACTTTTAAAACACGTTTGGATTTCATCTCGACTCCTCGCTCACTCACTACTCAAAACCAGAATAAAGCGATAAGAATTCTAAGCACATAACCTACCATAAGAAATTCTTTTAGGTACTCTCTTACCTATATTATTCGATTGGCTTAAAATTTTTTTTAATTTTAATTTTTCTTATCTTCCTCTCTATCCTTGACTTCTGGAAGATTCTACATTATAATCAACACGTTTGCGATATAATTTTTTTGCATCGCAAAATGTAATGCGCCATGAAAAATAAACTTGAAATTATTTAACGAAAAATTTCGCAGTTTAATTTGACGCAGTTATCAATAATGTTCTAGAAGAATGTTGAATATGTTATCTCTAAGGAAGTAATGAATCAAATTTAGCTAGCCGAAACAGGATGTCATGCATAGCCCTCCGTATCAAATTTCATCTGAAAACCTGCACTTTTTGCGCTTCAAATACATATTTTATTTGTAAGGAAGCAATAAATCATCCTTGAAATAACTATATAACGCAGTATAAATTGCCAGGACAAAGCAAAATATAACCTTGAAAGTATTTACGCGAAAAATTCTTGAGATAAGAAATAACCTTCTAAAAAGTCCCGGGACGGTTGGATATTTCCTCAGGTAAAATATTTTTCAAAAAAGTGAAGGTCATTCCTGAAGTATTTTTCACCGGGGAATTCAATGGTGACCTTTATTTTGACCTTGAAGTTGACCTTCATGGCTTTTTGAAGGTCAACTTTGTTTTTTTCAAATAGAAACCCCCTTTTTTACATCTGCAATAGACAGAGCGGAGAATTCTACGTTCAGATACGTACCCAAGTCATAGGTCAATTGTAACGTTCAACGTCAATTAAAGGTTATTTGAAATAAACAGTTTTCCAAGAGGTCAGTGCAATTCCTGAAGTATTTTTCAACGGGGAATTCAATGGTGAGCTCTGTATTGATCTTGGTGATGATCTTCAAGGTTTTTTCCAAGCAGTTTACGTTTACATTTAGCATTATCTAGGAACAACGACGTGGACGTAGTAAATTCTGTTCCCTTTGGGTTGCTTGATTAGCGTGAGTGCCATTGCCTCTCACGTTGCGGGGTGCTTGATTAGCGTGAGTGCTCTTGCCTCTCACGCTTCAGTGAAGATGTTTGAACTGAAAACCTTGAGTTTCTTGGCAAAAAGCTATGCGATTGTAAAAATGAATTACAGCATTACGAATCATCTCCCTATTAATCAAATCAGCCTCTTGCAGAATCCGACTCTGCAATTCGTCTAAGCTTTGGGGTTGCGTTGAGTATACTTTGCTCTTTAAATAATTCCAAAGAAAATAGTCGAGAGGCGTCAGATCAGGAGATCTAGCAGGCCACTCGATTTCACCCCTTTTTCCAATCCACCTATGAGGGAACTGAGTATCCAAATATGCTCGAACCACCCTACCGTAATGAGACGCAGCTCCGTCCTGCTGGAACCAAATATTTTGAAAATTGTCGCATGTAATCTCCCTTATTCTTGGTACAGTTTGGTTTCTGAGAAGCTCTTCATATGCACGGGCATTGAGATTACCATCGATGAAGAAAGGGACTATCAATGTATCATTCAAGATACCGGCCCAAACATCAATCTTTTGTGGATATTATATTTAATATAATACACATATTTTTCAATAGACTTTGTCATCCCGAATCCAAATCCGGGCTTTAAATTAGCCGAGTTCATCCTGTTTCTGAGAAAAATGAAACTGAATTTTCTATTTTAAACGTTCATGGCATGAATGATTCCACTTAAATAAATTTGACTATTCGTCGTAATTAAGGGTTTTTGGGGTCACTGTATTACAATTCAAAGTCAAAGTGATGAAATTTAAAATGGCCATGAAAAATTGGAAAAGCGATCCGATATAATTGGAAATTACCGTACGGGGCTTCATCGGGTTGCTGATTTTGAATCTAAAGTCAAAATGTTAAAATTTAAGCTGGAGGATCCAATATGGCGGAACAATATTGTAAGAATATAACTGTTTTTATTAAATATCGCTGTTCGTGGAATTTTCATGTTGCTGATTCCAAATCTAAAGTACACATATAAATTTTTAAAACGGCGGAACCAATATGGCAGACCAAACTTGTAAAAATGATACAGTTTTGATTAAATAGTGCTACTCGGGGGTTTTTTAGATCACTTTCTTCCGTATTGGATTCGCCGTTTTGAATCTTCAAATTTAGCCTTCGTATTTTGAATCAGCGACCTGAGAAACCCTCGAGTAGCACTTTTCAATCAAATCTTCTTCATCTTTACATGTACGGTCCGCCATATTGGATCCGTCGTTTAAAATGGTTACACTTGGACTTTAGATTTAAAGCCATATTGGATCCTTCATCTTGAATTTTGGCATTTTGAATTTGGATTAGAAATAAGCAATCCGAAAAACAACCGTACTGTGATTTTCATTCATATCGGTTCCGTTTTTCAATTATGGTCCACCATATTGGATCCCTCATTTTGAATTTTTACTTTGGATGCTAATTCAGCGACCCCGAAATCCCTTAAATTCGATTAGAAGATTTAAATAGCATATTAGATATAATATCTGAGCACCCATGGTATTCAATAATGCAAATTTTTGTCAAAAAATATCAAATTTAACCTATATTTTCAAGGTCAAAAATATATTTTTAAAGCTTCTCCATATTTTCCCTCTACTATGTAGTTATTCATCTGGAAATCCCAAAATATGCATCTTTTTAGGTAATACCTATCAAAAGTTCTACGATTATTTTTATAGAAGTATTTCTCAAGAAGGATGGTTTCCGATATACTGAGTGTTTTTTTCAACTTGAGACATCGAAATATCTCAAAAAATACGCATCCTATGAAAAAATATCTGTCATAAAAACTTTTTATTTTCGATGATATGGATATCATATTATAGATAGTATATGCGGTACTCAAAACTCAAAAATGACATCCATTTTCACCTATCTCTTTCGGTTTACGAGATAATTGTTGTTAAAAATAACAATAATGGAAGGTTCCCCTCAGGTCCCAGTGGAACGTTCCCAACCGGCGGACATTTTACACCTCCCGGGAACGTTCCTGGAACGCTCGCTGGAACGTTCCGTGCTATTATGGGAGTGGCAATGTGTGGTTCGGACTTCAGAGAATTGGAGCGCGAATTTGACAGGTGGTCTGCATGCCGTGTTTGCTTTTCTGCTTACAACTACAGTTGTATGGTCTTCACATACGCAGGACATCTTAATTTTGTACCTAGTTTTTTCCATTTCGCGACGTATTTCGCAAAATTGAGGTTCACCGTCATCAAGTTGCGGGTCTTCGGATGCATAATGACGCCTGAAAATGCTTATGTGATATCAGAATTGTGAGTAAAAAAATAAATTTTCGAACAGTTCTCGCCGTTCAAATGCTGCCTTCTGCTATCCAAAGATTTCTTCCTTTCAAAAAATTTATAATTTCCGTAAAAATAATGATTGCCTCAGCAAAAGGCTTCATTCCTGTAAATTTTATTGATCCGAGAATCTCGCAAAACCCCGGATATTTGACAAGTTTTCTTTCTTTCGTTCTCAAATACTTGGGAAAAATTTATATTGAGTCAGTGCTGTACCTATAAAAAAAATTCCAAGTCGGATAGACCATTTTACCTAACTATCGGAAGTTTATTTGCGCATGTGCAGCTGCCATGTGCATCAAGCGTAGTATGAAAGTTGCGCTCATATTTTGTAAAAATGTATGCAATTGTACCTCTTGGCGGAGTGAAATTAAATGAAAATGATATTCCGGGTAAAAAATTGGGCAAGTATGAAATAGAAAAACGTAGTTTTGCTCAATTATTTTAAAATAAAATTTGTGATGTTTTGAGAAGAAAATGGTAACAAATAGTTCTTGTATAGTATGGTGTTACAAAGCCGAAATTTTCGAAAAATGCCAAATCTGTTACAAAAGAATATATAATTTGGTAGCATATTCTTACATTTTTTGGTTTCAGTCGAAAATATGAATTAAATTAAATTATAAAATTGATGATATGCAAAAAATATTGCAAACAAATAAAGTTCATAATACATTGAAAACGTATTACAAACAAAAATGCAAATTTCGTGCTTGCATGCAACATTATTATTGTTACTGTAATTTCATATTAGAAGTTGTCATAATATAAGTTAATATATATTCAACAACATAATTTCAGAATAAAGGAATGCATCGAAAAAGGAAGGGACATCGATCCACAAATTAATGAAGGATCATGGTTAAGTTTAAAGGAGGCGAAATTGAGAGGTTTTATATTTCAAGCAATTATTATATTCTTCAAAATGTTTCTTGAAGTCTTCTTTCCTAATACGACCACTTCTGTATTGTGAAACGTATGAAGTAGAAGAGATTATGCCCCTTGTGTGCTTTGGTACGACTATCAATTTAATATTAGCCGTACATACAACGCATATAAGTGCTCCCTTACTTCCTTTTTCATTGAGATTCATTTTCACTTTGAATTTTCTTTTCGATAACTTGTCACAAATGCTTAAAAATCAAATAAAACTGTTTTAACTGTGTTCAATTAGCAAAAATGATCGCAACAACTGGGTACAACAGAAAGTACAGTGCACATGCGCAATAAACTTTCCGATAGGTAAAATGGTCAGTGGACTCTATTAGATAATGTTAGCACTTATATAGAATAAATTATAAACAGCGCCCATTTAGGTACATTTAAAATATGAAAAACTTTCTAAGCATTAAAATAATAAATTCATAAAATTTTCATGAGACTCCGTATAATTGTCTTGCAATACTGCAAAAACTTAAAAAAATAAAATTATTACATGTGAATAAATTAAAATTACCATATTTGAAACGCTGAAATGCAGGACGCTAACAGTAGGCTTAGAGAGGGGGAGGGGGCAGATTCAATATGTTTCCACAGAGGCTTGAGTCATAAAACACATTTATTCAAGTATATGTATATTACTCGCAATGTTAAAATCTGAAATTTGATTGGTCGAGAACCTAGAGAGAAACTCAGCCCTACTGAAAAAAAGCCTGCATAGTAAACTACATTGGATCAATTGGAACCTATGTGGGAACACATATGGGGTCCTTTTTTGAATTCCTGTCTCAAATTACGCTCTGAGATAGGAATATAGGATGGGAATCTATATCGGTTCTTATCATGGGTTTTTATGAAGGTTCCTACATGGATGGGTGACACGTGATGAGAATGTGTTCGTTAAAGCCGAAGGAGCTTTAACAAAAGATAATTCATAATCACCAAATTATAGTTCTTGATGCTTTGACCTTTAATTTTAAAAGTGGGGAAAATACAATTACCGAGCGCGTAGCGCGAGGTATATACGTTATCGAGCGCGAAGCGCGAGAACCAACAGTCGCGAGCTCTAGGCGCGCTCAATTCAGCGAGCGAAGCGAGCCGCGCGCCCAGCGGGTGATGAGAATGTGCCCGTGCAGCGGGCAGATTTTTTACCACAGAATTGTAAGCCATAATAGTAACCCATAAATTACGTCATGTCAGTTTCAGTTTTTTTCATTAGTATAGTAAGTCACAACACGAGTTGAAGTTAAGAAACAAAATCTCAGAAATTCTAGGCGATCACCGCTTTCGCGGCCGACAGCAGTATTCGCCAACTGAAAATTGAAGTTTGAGACTTGGACATTTTGAGACTCTTCAAGTTTTATTAGCTTAAATTAAAGATAAGACCTTAAGGCCTAGGTCGTATCACAAGTAAATTAAAGGTATAAAATTCGAGAAATTCTTGCATTTTTTTTTAATTCTCAAGTGGTATATTCTCTTTAAAATGTCAAAAATATTTTTATTAGGGCTTATTCGACCTTTGTGGGCATTGTTTGCATGCTTACCCGACTTCATCATTTGCACCTTACAATTTTTTAAACCCATCTTTTCATAATATGTCTCAACTAAACAAATAATGAACATATTTCTGAGATGACTCTCGCTTTTTCAGCAAAAAAGCATAGCCGAGATTTTGTCACGAATGTTCAAGCGGTTCCATAGCGCAATTGGCTAAGGCATCGGCTAGGTACATACGGGTAAGATAGTTTAGTAGGTAGGGTTCGAATCCCCAGCGAGTGCGATTTTTCAACGGGTTTAAGCGTGCGAATATATGTGTAGGGGACCGTGTGCGCCAAATTGGATTATTTAAAATATAAACTCAGTGCAGCAATAATATAAAAAACATTTTGTTGTCACATATCGTTGCAACACTGTTAGGGAATTGTTACAATAAATGCAAAAACGTTGTAACACCGTCATGGAATTGTTACGGATTGATTACAGAACAAATTTACATCGTAACACTGTCACATATTTGTTACAGCACTATTACAGAACAATGTTACTTTGTAAACCTGTGCCTAAATTGTTCTAAAAATATCGTTTGACATATAACGTTGTTCCAGAATTGTTACAGAACAATCACAGAACAAATTTACAACGTCACACTGTTACATATGTGTGACGGCACTATTATAGAGCATGGTTACTCTGTAACCCTGTTCCTAAATTGTTCTAAAAATATTTTTGTTATATATAACGCTGTTCCATAATTGTTACAGATCTCTGACAGAACATGGTTCTGTAACAGCGTTACAGAACTACTACGTCCATTTGGGGACGACATTACTTAGACCATGGTCTAAGTATGTACTAATCCTGTTACAGAACCTGTTCTTTTGTGTTCTAGAACTGTTACATCAGAGTTATATAACAGTGTCCACTGGGCAGTTGATATCGACCCGAGGAAAGTCAAAGATGCCTTCTGGGACACTTTAAATGATACAATAAGTACTTGTGATCATGGTGAAAGAATAATTCTGCTAGGAGATGTGAATGGATGGGTCGGCGTCCAACGTCAGGGTGCTAGGTAAGTTTGGGGATCCAAAAAGAAAAAATTATAACGGGGAAAAATTAATGAGCTTATGCTTAGAAAAGGGCCTATTTATTACAAATACTTGGTTTCGACATAAAATGATTCACACATACACCTGGTGTTAAGGAAATAACCGCAGTATAATTGACTTCGTTATTGCGGATGAAAGACTGAGAGAACTAGTTAAAGATACAAGAGTCATGAGGGGTTCCGAATGCAATACTGATTATTACCTTTTAGTCTCCAAAATAAACTTAGGATGGGGAAGGAGAAGAAAGAAAACAAAAAAACGAAACAAAGGCGCATAAAAATTGAAAATTTACAGAAAGCGGAAGTGCGAATAGATTTTCGGAATAAGATAAACGAACGCATAGATGAGGCAACTTGGGAGGAGCTTAGAAGCAATAAAGATATAGAGGGCGCGTAGATTATGTTACGGGATATCACTGTTAAAACTGCGATTGAAGTATGTGGTACGGCGGTAGTAGGAAGAAAGTCTGGCGATGCATGGTGGAATGATGGAAGTAAGGCAGGCCAACAAGAAAAGAAAGAAGCGTACAAGAGAACGTTGAACATCACAGGTCTTAGCGATGAGGAGAGAAATAGGCTCAAAAAAATCTGTAAAAAAATTGAGCCTATTCATTGAAAAACAAAATTTATTATAAAGAAATCTTAGTTTTAAATAATTAATTCTTGGAAATTTGCGAAACATCATGAAAAAAACTCGTCGAAAAGACATTCTTAGTTGATTCTGTAAAAAAATTAATCCTATTCCTTAAAAAATAGAAAACTCTGAATTTCCTTACAAAAATTGTTTCAATAAATCATAATTATTGGGAATTCGTAAAGCACTATAGAAAAGAGTCACCGCAAAGGCATTCTCGGTTAATTCTGTAAAAACATTGAGCCTGTTCGTTGAAAAACAAAATTTATTATAAACAAAATCTTAGTTTTAAATGAATAATTTTTTGGAATTTGCAAAACATCATGAACAAAACTCATCCAAAGGACATTCTTAGTTGATTCCGTGAACAAAATTAAGCCTATTCGTTTAAAAATAGATAACTCTGAATTTCCTGTAAAAAATTGTTTGAATCATAATTCTTCGGAATTTGCAAAGCAACATAGAAAAAGGTCATTGCAAAGATATTCTTAGTTAATTTTTTTAACAAATTGATCCTATTTGATGAAAAATAGACAAACTATGAATTTTTAAATAAAAATTGTTAAAATAATAACTCGGGAATTGCCAAAGCACCATAGAAAAGAGTCATCGCAAAGATATTCTTAGTTAATTTTTTCTTCATTGAGCATATTCGTTGAAAAATAGACAAACTATGAATTTGTTTATAAAAATGGTTGTGTAGTCAGTAGGGCAATAAAATAAATGGAGCGGCTAGGAATATCGTTGGTAAAACGACTTTATTCTATAAGTGTCGGATGGTTACTAAACGATAACTGAAATAATGTGCATGGTGTCGGGTATTTATCCTGAAATGCCTACAGCCCCTCTTGTCACTCTTACCCTGGGTGGACAATGGTCATTGACGTCACAACGACCAGGGACGAGCGAGACCCAAGCATAATGAAATGGCAAAGTGGGAAATACGCAAGATCAAGATGAAGGAAGGTTATTAAGGAGAGATTTTTTAAATATTTCTTTTATTCAAACGAATGCCTTTGGTCGAAACCATCATCAGGCAACAAAGCTATTGCATACAAAATAATATAAAATTATTACAATTAATATTATCAAATATAATCCAAACGCATTTATAGTATGTACTACAAATTACTAGTAAATAATATAATGATAATCATACCTTGTTATGAACTTATTCGTAAATAATTATAAAGAGCTAAGAGCGTTCGGCTAATATGTACTTATTAAGGCAGTCTACGAATTGATTATGGCTAATGATTTGCATATCTAATTGCATGTTAGATCTTTTGTGCATTAAATTCATATGATTGCACATCACAAAAATAGGTGAGTTAAAACCAATCATTGAGTCTGGCAACGGTAAATAGAATGGAACAACGTGTCTAGCAGACAATCTTGGAGCTTTAAATTGGAGACAGTTTATTAGAAAAGGCGAGTCTATATCATTTCGCATGAGCTTAAATAAAAAATAGCAGCATGAGAAAATTCTACGTTCAGAAAGTGTAAGCCATGAAAATTTTTCGCACAATTCTAGATAGTTTGACCCACGATTCAGATACACTCCGTCTTTTTTCAGAGAACGGAATTTTAAAAACCTTTTCTGGACTGATTCCAATTCATCGCCATATTTTTTTAACATAGGATTCCATACCTGAGCTGCATATTTTAGTTTTGATCGCACAAATACACTATACAGTGTAGTCATTGTGTTGATATTTTTTAAATTTTTACAATTACGAATTACAAATCCTAGTGCCCTAGAAGCAAATGCAGCAGTTACACGTACATGCTCAATAAATAGTAGGTGAGAGTCGAATATCACACCGAGATCTCTTATCTTGATTACCCTTTCCAGAACAATGTGACCTATCTTTCACTCGCATTTTATTATATTTACGTGTCTATGAAATGTCATTACTTTACATTTATTCGTATTGATCGGTATCATATTGGTTTTACACCAATCCACTAAAATATCAAGGTCCCTTTGGAGCTCGCTAGCATCTTCCATATTTCTAATTAACCTGAAAATTTTTATATCATCTGCAAATATTAATATAAATGAGTTAATATTACCCATTACATCATTCACGTAAACAATAAAAATGGGGGATGCCAGGGTAGATCCTTGAGGTACACCAGACGTCGGAGAATATGGATTCGAAATAATGCCATGGTACTGAATCCTATGTTCTCTGTCTGTCAGATAGTCAGATAATAATAATACAAGGTTGATTGGAATATTTGTAGATAGGAGCTTTCCGTTGAGTGAGATACCGGTAGAAGTGAGTTTGGACGCGTTGAACACTACTCGAAGCTTGGTTGTCAGACTGCTGGGACGAAGTACTCCGTGGTGAGGAAGATAGAAGACTCGACTTGGTTCAGGAGTTCCGACTGGAACTTGCTTTATGTGATTCAAAGTTTCATACTCAACTACAAAATCTGAATAGGCTTTCTGAAGAGATAGATCAGCTTGAAGTTTATTTGTTAACCTTGCTAACATTGTCAGAGCAGCCGATTTCGAATCACCAAGCGGATCAGTTGATTTTTTGAGTGGGATTCTGACGATGTAGCGGCCTGTATCATCTCGAGAGTGTGTAGTTTTAAAATAGTCCTCACACTCTTGATCTTCAGCTGACAAAGAATTTTCTCGTATAGTTGGCATTTCATCCAATTTCCAAAATTTCTGGAGAAGTTCGCTAAGTTCTTCTTCAATTGAGAGGTTGTATCCTTGGAATTCAGACAAAGATGAGCAAGTTTTTGCTGGACAAAGGAGTATCCATCCAAAAATGGTAGCTTGAGCAGTTGGCGTGTTAGTAGGACCTTTTTGAAGACCTTCGATAATTTGACCATAATAGTCAGCTCCAATGATGATGTCAATCTGTTTAGATGACTGGAAGTCAGGATCTGCCAACTGGAGACCTTCCAAATGTGGCCAATGTACTTTTCCACTTTTAGTACTGGAAAAATCTGTGTAAGTTTTGGAAGCAGATGAGCGGTGATCACGCACTCTACAGAGGACTTGAAATAGGATTTCAACTGAACTGAAACTAGACCACGTGTTCGTCCAGCTTTTACTGCTCCGATTCCTTTCAGTTGTAGTGATGTTGATAGTCTTGGCAAGCGGAGACGTTGAGCTAGTCTCAGAGAGAAAAGATATTTGAGACCCTGGATCTATGAATGCTCTAACTTTCATTTGATCACCCTTGTCGGAAATTACGAAGAGTTGAACTGTAGTCAGAAGTGTCTGAGACGCTGATGAGGATTCGTGGATAGCAGCACAGTTAGCTTGAACTCCTGGAGTGTAAGTCGATGGATAAGACTGGTCAGAATCTCCTTCTTTATGAATTGTGGAATGATGCTTTTTGCCACATTTCTTGCAACGTCTCGTAGACTGGCAGGATGATGCTCGATCCTGACCGGGACAGTTGTAGCACAGATTTTTCTTTTGCACAATTTCAATACGACTTTTGAACTGTCATACTCGTGTACTGCGGACAACTTGCAAGATAATGCTCATGCGAACAAAGGAAGCACTTGCTAGAGGTAGTCTGATCACCTGAAGCGTGATGAGCCTTGAATGATTGTTGATTCAACTGAGAAGTAGGTCTCCGTGACTTTTCTACGGCTTGAAGAGTTTGTAGTCTCGTCATCAAAAATTCGTTGAGTTGCTTCCGTGTTGGAGGGTCTTTGGACGATCAAAAGTGCTGTTCCCAAGTCTTGACTGACTGAATCCAACCGTTGAACCGCAATGAACACTAGGATGTCATCCCACATATGTATTGGCCGCTCAAGCGTTTCCAAGGTTCGATAAATTTGCGTAATGGTTGTACACAGATTTTCCAATTCAACTGCTGATTCCTTGGTCATTCTTTTAATCGTTAATAAAGACTGTAGCGCTGAATTGAACAAGATTGGTTTATTTCCATAAAAGGAAACTAAGGCATCCCATGCTTTTTGAAAATTATCGGTGGTTAATTCGGTGTTCATCAGCAGGTGAGCGGCAGTACCCTTCAGACTTTGTTTAAGGTAATTTAACTTCCAGATTGGTGACAGATTTGAATTTGAGATTACCATTGAATCAAAAAGGTCCTTAAACTGAAGCAAATCCGACGGAGATCCATCAAATGATGGAAGGTTGAGCTGAGGAAGGCGTGGACCGTAACCCATCATGGCAGTAAACTCGGAGCCTTGAAATGCAGATTGAATAGAAGGTGACCTCATTCTGTTATTTTTGATTCGTTCAAGTAAAGAACTCATCTCGAGCGCTTCAAGATAGGCTCCGTGAGTTGCATTAAACATATTTTCCTTCAAATATGATTTTTCTAGCAGACGTTCCTTTTCCCATGTTTCCAATTGTCTCATAGCGATCCTGATGCCATCATGATTGAGGGAGAACTTGGACCATGATTCGTGGAGAGCGTTCTGAGGAGTTTTAACTCGGTGTGAAGAAATGTTCAAAATCTCGACACTCATCAAATTGTCCGTTGCACTCGCGATAAACTCTATATGAGAAAACTGCTCGTCGATGCGATTTTTTATGTGACTCACTCGCATCTTGAAATCGTTCACTCTGTTCTGATTTTATCTTTACTTTCCTTGACTAGTCGTTTAACTTTCCTCTTTTTGTGTTTGTAATAATTTTCAAGTCTATTTCTCTCCTCATAAAAAGACATAATGTATAGTTGTTAAGGAGTTCACTGTGACCAACTTTCACTGCTAAGGGCTTGTTCATTCTGGTTTTTGACTATTTCTTTTTTGGGGAACCTCCCCGCATATTTTCATTCTGAACTGCGAAAAATCGTTCATTCGCCTTTCAAAATATGTATCTTAGTTTCTGACTTTTTGAGTAATAAATTTTGCTTAAAACGGGTAAAATATAAGTTTTTTGGCATTTGCTCGTTTCTGTTGCGTTATAAAAACACATTATGGTGTCAAAACGCAGTATATGAAATTTCCGCAAATATAAAAAAAGGAATTTAGACTTTTTGTTTAAATGAGTTTGACCTTTTTTTCATTAACATTGAAAATTGAGCTTTAAGGGAGAGTCGTATAGTTTCGTCCCCGAATGATTTTTCATAAACTGTAGTTTCTGCGATGATAAATCAACATTATTATCTTTCAATATTGTTCCAAAGTGTAATTTGAAAAATATAAACCTCTCATTAGTTTAAAAGAAAATCCAATCTATTTAGTTGGTCTCTAGGAAACAAGTGCATTTTGTGAAATATGGACCTATCTTTTTATCAAATATTTGCAAAACTACAAGAAAGATTATATCGCTTTTGATAGAGATACATAAATTCACGCTCGAATTATGTGACCTGTAATTTTCGTTTAATAATTTCATGTATTTATTTATTTATTGCAGTTTTGTATAACATATTAAAGTCGGGTAGTCATGGCCATTCCGTATCGGGTACCTGTACACAGATTTTTTTAGATTAGGTTTTATTTTTTTCTGCCAATAACTAAAAAATAAGCTTTTGTGTAAACATAGGAACCTCGATTATTTTTTTAATTTTATCGAGTATTTTTGTTCTGATGTATACAATTTTGAACAGTGTTGATTACTGATCAATTTCGTGCCTTAATAGATGAAACTGTGACATCTCAAAATATCAGTATTTACGTTAAACTGTACATCGACAGTAGTGTGTCCTAAAAGACCTCTAAAGAGTAGTTTCTGACGCTTAAAGGTAGTATTTTCAATCTAATTGGGTCAAATTTATGTTCTGAACATATGGTACCATCAGTTGTCTACCCTGGCAAACAATTATTATATTTGCGAAAATTAACATTGATTAATCATTTTAATTATTTTGGCCACGGCACTAACCATGGAGAATAGACATAAGGAAATGGCCGTCGCCGTCCGTGTAAATATAACCTGCCATGTAACCCTAAAAAAAGTACAAAATCCTTGAATCGCTTGAACAATTTGTTGAGCCATTTAAAGAATATTGGAATGTGAGAACTGTTATATTCAAGTGGAAGTTTGATATGTGTATGCGTACAAGATTGAAAACTGGTAACTTATATACTTATTGTTTTCCAGGTTTGTGCAATATATCTAAGGTATCGACCACGTCCATTGCAGGATCGCTTCAATCACATATATTTAAAGATTAGTGAAATAAATGTTCTACTTTTAAATAACAATTTTTACATTTCTATGAAAATCACATTGGTACATAATGTAAAATCTCAACACAGCCAGCAGCCATTTCATACGTGTGCCACACTAGCGCCATGCTCGAGTAGATTTTTAGCCATTTTCATATGACAAAAATTTGCTTACATTCGGTTACATTACTTTGATCTCCTTATGTTTATTCTCCATGAAACTGACTTTCTTATTTATTTATTCACTTGTTCCGAACAGACTGTCAAACTTTTTCATGATATCAGACTGCCTGTCACGACATTATTTTCTGAATCCGTTATTCACTTGTTTCAAACAAAACTCAATTATCATCTGTCAACAGTATTAATTGTACTACATAGGGGAAACCACCCTAAAGTAGATAGCAAAAAATTCAACAGCGTTTTAATTGCATCAGTTTCCAAAAATAAAGTAAGTTTATCGTTTTTAAATAAAGCTTACATGTTCAACTGAGTATTCTTATAGAAAAAAAATATCACGAAATTAATCAATAAGCTGTTTTAAACATTTTTATTAGACTTGGTCAAGGGTACGATTTTGACACCTCTGTCCATCGATAGATAATCGTTTCTGGTATTGCTTCTGGGTATGATAAAATACTTAATTCTTGATAATTACAATTCATCATTAGTATACTTACAAGTAAAATCAGTTTATTGAGTAAATAATAGTTTAAACCATGATTATTTTACAAAAATCACAAAAGTTTAAATTATTGACTAGAATGTTCGATGATAACAAAGTTCAGGACGAGTTCTTATGTACAAAAGAAATTGCGAAGGCTGATGCAGATCATATATATGATTTAGTAGTAAATTACTTCAACGAGAATAGCATTCCATATAAGGAAAATTGTATAGGTTTCGCTGCGGATGGTGCTTCGGTTATGATGGGAAAAAATCACTCGGTATCAGTCAAGTTGAAAGCTGATATTCCCTTTTTATTCATTTTGAAGTGTATTTTCCATTCCTTCGCTTTAGTTGCTTCAAACGCTTGCAAAAAAAAATACCATCCAACGTCGAATTACTTGTCAGACTAATTTATAACTACCTCCACTGCAGTTTCAAAAGACTTACTGAATTTGCAGAATTTCAAATCTTTTTCGAACTTAAGCCACATAAGATGCTACATCCGTGCCAAACTCGATGGCTGTCTTTACTTACAGCTGTTATGCGCGTAAGAGAGCAGTTTCCAGCCCTAAAACTGTATTTTGATGGAGAAAAGCTAAACCCAAAAAACGACGAGAAAATAAATGCTGCGTCGATTCATGAATTGCTTTCTGATCCGATAAATAAACTTTATCTTGACTTCCTGAGTCACGTGCTTCCATACTTCACTGACCTGAACAAGGAATTTCAATCGGAGACTACCAAAATTCATGTCTTATATTATAAGATTTCTCAGGTTTATAAAACAATCCTTGATTGTTATATAAAGCGCGATATATTAAATGCACACGGCTTGGATCGAATCCAATATAGAAATCCGTGTAGTTTCATTAAACTGGAAGACGTTTATTTGGGTCCAGCGGTCGCAATTTCTCTAGCTAAAATTGAAAATCTAGACAAGGATAACTTGCACCAGTTTCGGTTGAAGTGTCTCGACTTTTATGTGGAAGCAGCGCATGAAATATATCTGAGATTTCCTTTTAATTCTGAATATCAGAAATTACTCGAACATATGAACATCGTGGATCCAGCATATTTCAAAGCGAATCTTCCACCATCAGCTGCCCCTCTTGCTGCATTGTTTGATCCAACTCTTATACATATCGAGATATTAGACAGAGAATGGCGTTTGTTGAGAAATGATTCATACGCAGAAAGGCAAAAATCTGACGATTATTTTGATTTTTGGAACGGCGTATATCTAAAATTTTAAACGGCGACGGTTTCTTGAAATACGAAGTAGTCTTTAATTCAATTAAATTAATCGCGACACTTCCTCACAACAGTGCAGCTGTAGGAAGGACTTTTTCTGAGATTAATTTAAACAACGAGGTTCCGAAATGGTTTGGAAATTGGTTCGATTAACGGAATATTACATACAAAAAGGCTTTTTAAAGACTCGCCTAGTTACGAGTATTGTATTCCCAAAGAAATGGTTCAAAATTTTAATAATGACATGTACGAGGCAAAAGAATAATGTCAAGTCGTAACATGTTTCAATTTTAGTAGTCACAAATTAGATATCAGAACCAGACGTTCATTTTCAGACTGAATAATATAAGATTCCACCTAAGTGTAACAAACCTGTGATGTATCAAGGTATTAAATCTTATAATAAGTTTTGAGAGAGATTGAGCAAAACGAAAGACTTTTAAACAATTAAATTGGTATGAACAATTGGGAACTCAATATAAACAAATGTATATGTCCAAAAATAGTTTCGAGCATATTACTAGATACTTCAATCAAATACCCCTATGAGATTTTTTATTCACCGCGAATAAATAATTATTTAAACAAATACAAAAATTATGACAATTTCTTACGTTTTTGATCGTTTAATTTACAATGATGTAAATTAACACTAAATAAACACACACTAAATAAAGATAATACTATTGTCCACTGTGAACAACCAATCATAGTAACAAATTGATCAATTTAACATTGTTGATAACCCCTTCGCTCTCACTGAACACGAAAAAACCCTTTGAATATGGATGTCCATATTCGGACATATAGCTAGAATGAACTAATAGTCCGACAAAAAATCTAAAGGTATCGTTGGAGGCGTTTCGGTCATATCTCTAGGAGATTATTCATTCACGAAAAAAAATGATTATTTAAACAATTATATTGTTTATAATATTTTGAAATTGTTTAAAAAATAAGTGAATAATAATTTGTCACAAATGACAACCAGGTATCGTTCTTCGAATATTACAGAAAGCAGAAATTTTTTTTTTTAATTCATAAACTTCCATTTAAACATTATTTTTACCCCCTGCACTCTCACTCGAAAAATCCTTTGAATATGGATTTCCATCTTCAGACATATAGCTAGAACGAACTAATAGTCCGACAGTGATAGAACTGTCACGTCAATAGAATGTGACATGTAAAAGTGTGATAGAACTGTTACATCACTAGAATAGCACACGTGTCCCAGAAAAAGAACATTAAGTTCTAATTGTTCTGTAACATTGTTATTATAAGGATACGTAAGAGTTATGGATTTCTGTAATGGAAGTAATATATAAGAGTGAGAGAAATGTTACGTCACTAGAATGTGACATGTAAAACAGTGATATAACTGTTACATCACTATAACTGCACACGTGTTCCAGAAACAGAACATGAAGGTCAAATTGTTCTGTAATATTGCTACTATGAGAATACGTAAGAGTTGTGGAATTCAGTAATAGAAGTAATATAAAAGAGTGATAGAACTGTTACATCACAAGAATAGCACACGTGTTCCGGAAACCGAACATAAAGGTAAAATTGTCCTGTAATACTGTTAATATAAGGATACGTAAGAGTTATGGAACTCTGTAATGGAAGTAATATAAAAGAGTAATAGAACTGTTGCGTCACTAGAATGTGACATGTAAAAGAGTGAAAGAACTGTTGCATCCCTAGAATAGCACACGTGTTCCAGAAACAGAACATAAAGGTCATATTTTTCTCAAACATTGTTAATATAAGGATACGTATCACTTCTGAAATTCTGTAATTGAAGTAATATAAAAGAGTGATAGAACTGTAACGTCACTGTAATGTGGCATGTAAAAGAGTGACAGAAGAGTTACATCACAAGAATAGCACACGTGTTCCAGAAACAGAACATAAAGGTCAAATTGTTCTGTAACAGTTCTGGAATTCTGTAATGGATGTAATATAAAAGAGTAATAGAATTGTTGCATCACTAAAATGTGACATATAAAAGATTGACAGAACTGTTACATCACTAGAATAGCACACGTGTTCCAGAAGCAGAACAAAAAGGTCAAATTGTTCTGTAACATTGTTACTATTAGGATGCATAACAGTTCTGGGATTCTGTAATGGAAGTAATATAAAAAAGTGATTGAACTGTTACGTCACTAGAATGTGCCATGTAAAAGAGTGATATAACTGTTACGTCTCTATAATTGCACACGTGTTCCAGAAACAGAGCACAAAGGTCAAACTGTTCTGTAACATTGTTAATATAAGGATACGTGAGAGTACTGGAACTCTGTAATGGAAGTAATATAAAAGATTAATAGAAATGTTACGTCACTGGAATGTGACATGTAAAAGAGTGATAGAGGTGTTACATAACTATAATAGCACACGTGTTCCAGAAACAGAACATAAAGGTCAAATTGTTATGTAACATCGTTACTATAAGGATACGTAACAGTTCTGGAATTCTGTAATGGAAGTAATATAAAAGTGTGATTGAACTGTTACGTAACTAGAATGCGACATGTAAAAGAGCGATAGAACTGATACATCACTAGAATAACACACGGGTTCCAGAAACAGAATATAATGGTCAAATTGTTCTGTAACATTGTTACTATAAGGATACGTAACAGTTCTGGAATTCTGTAGTAAAAGTAATATAAAAGTCTGATAGAACTGTTACGTAACTAGAATGTGACATGTAAAAGAGCGATAGAACTGATACATCATGAGAATAGCACACGTGTTCCAGAAACAGAACATAAGGGTCAAATTGTTCTGTAACATTGTTACTATAAGTATACGTAACAGTTGTGAAATTCTCTAAAGGAAGTAATATGAAAGAGTGACAGAACTGTTACGTCAGTAGAATGTGGCATGCAAAATAGTGATAGAACAGTTACATCACTATAAATAGCACACGTGTTCCACAAACAAAACATAAAGGTCAAATAGTTCTGTTGCATTGTTAATATAAGGATACGTAACACTTCTGGAATTCTTCATTGGAAGTAATATAAAAGAGCGATAGGACTGTTACGCCACAGAAATGTGACATGTAAAAGAGTGACAGAACAGTTACATCACTAGAATAGCACACGTGTCCCAGAAACAGAACATAAAGGTCAAATTGTTCTGTAACATTGTTAATATAAGGATACTTAGCACTTCTGGAATTCTGTAATGGAAGTAATATAAAAGAGTAACAGAAGTGTTACTTTACTGGAATGTGACATGTAAAAGAGTGATAGAACTGTTGCATAACTAGAATAGCACACGTGTTCCAGTAACAGAATATAAAGGTCAAATTTTTCTGTAACATTGTCACTATAAGGGTACGTAAGAGTTCTGGAACTCTGTAATAGCAGTAATATAAAAGATTGATAGTACCGTTACGTCTCTAGAATGTGACATGTAAAAGAGTGATAGAACTGTTACATCACACATTAGATTGAAGAAAATCGCTTTGAATTGAAAAAATATATTTTCGTTGCAACAAAAAACCATTTCTTTGAGTGAAAAGAAATTTTCTTGAATCAAAAAAAAAATTCTTTGAATCAAAGTAACATAGTTTTTTAAATTAACCAAAAATAACATTAGATTGAAGAAAATCGCTTTAAATTAAAAAAATATTTTTTCATTGCAACAAAAAACCACTTCTTTGAGTGAAAATAAATTTTCTTGAATCAAAAAAAATTTCTCGGAATCAAAGGAACATAGTTTTTTAAATTAACCAAAAATAACTTTAGAATGAAGAAAAACGCTTTAAATTAAAGAAATATTTTCATTGCAACAAAAAACCAGTTCTTTGTGTCACAAGAAATTTCTATGAATCAAAGAAATTTCTCTGAATCAAAAAAATTTCTTTGAGTCAAAAGAAATTTTTTGGTAACAAAAGAAATTCTTTGGAATCAAAAGAAATTTCTCTAAATGAAAGAAAAATAGTTTTTGTATTTAACCAAACATAACTTCAAAATGAAGAAAATCGTTTCAAATTAATGAAATATTTTCATTGCAACAAAAAACCATTTTCTTGAGTCAAAAGTAATTTCTTTGAATCAAAAAATTTCTCTGAATCAAAGAAATTTCTTTGAGTCAAATCAAATTTCTTTGAAGGAAAGAAACATTGATTTTTTATTTAACCAAACATAACTTGAAAATGAAGAAAATCGTTTCAAATAAAGAAAAATTTTCAATTAAACAAAAAACAATTTCTTGAATCAAAGAAATTTTCTTGAATCAAAAGAAATTTGTTTGAATCAAAGAAACACAGTTTTTTTATTTAACCAAAAATAACTTTAAAATGCAGAAAATCGCTTCAAATTAAAGAAATATTTTCATTGCAACAAAAAACAATTTCTTTGAGTCAAAAGAAATTTCATTGAATCAAAGAAATGTCTTTGAATCAAAGCAATTTCTTTGAGTCAAAAGAAATTTCTTTGAATGAAAGAAACATAGTTTTTTATTTTAACCAAACATTACTTCAAAGTGAAGAAAATCGTTGTTAATTAAATAAAAATGTTCATTGCATCAAAAAACAATTTCTTTGATTCAAAAGAAATTTCTTCGAATCAAATAAATTTCTTTGAATCAAAAGAAACATAGTTTTTTTATTTAACCAAAAATTACTTTAGAATTAAGAAAATCGCTTCAAATTAAAGAAATATTTTCAGTGCAACAAAAAGCCATTTCTTTGAGTGAAAAGAAATTTCTTTGAATCAAAGAAACATACTTTTTTTATTCAACCAAAAATAACTTCAAAATGAAGGAAATCGTTTCAAATTTAGAAATATTTTTAATGAAGCAAAACCCCATCGCTTATAATAAAAGAAGTTTTGTTGAAATAAAAGATATTTCTTTGAAAAAAAGAAACAAAGTTTTTTTTTTATTTAACCAAAAATAACTTCAAAATGTAGAAAATCGTTTCGAATAAAAGAAATATTTTCATCGCAACAAAAAAAAATTTATTTGAATCTAAAGAAATTTCTTTAAATCAAAAGACAATTTTTTGAATCAGTAGAAATTTTTTTAAATCAAAATAAATTTCGTTAGACCAAAAACATTTCTTTGAATCAAACGAAATTTCTTCAAATTACAGAAATTTTTCTTCAACTGAGGGTCAAATAATATTTTTCTATAAATTTAAAAAAATTTCTTTGAATCAAGGAATTTTTTTTAGAGTACCAAGCACAAAGCTATTAGAAAAACAATTTATGTGGTCGTCAAAACCAAATTCATGGTACAAAGAAAAATTACAAGGTGGTTATTAAATGACAATTTGTGAGGAAAAATAATAATTGTCTCACCATTAAAAATTACTCTTAATTTAAAATAAAAAACAGTTGAATTGTTAAGTAAAATAAAATTTCAACCTAACTGTGGAATTTTCAATACAAAAAGGTGAATTTTTTATGAATCACATGAATATTGCATTAATAAAAATATTTGTTTTGAATTAAAGAAACAGTTTCTTTAACATAGTTGTTTTCATTCAAACAAAAATAAATTTGGAATAAAGAAAATCGTTTTAAATAAAGAAACATTTTGAATTCAACAAAAAAAATTTGTTTGAATCAAAGAAATTTTGTTGCATCAAAAGAAATTTCTTTGAGTCAAAACACATGTTTTTGAAACAAAAGAAATTTCTTTGAATGAAAGAAACATGTTTTTTTTTATTTAACCAAACATAACTTCAAAATGATGAAAATCGCTTTAAATTAAGGAAATATTTTCATTGCAACAAAAAACCATTTCTTATTTATAACCAAGTAGTTGAATTTTCAACCAAATAGTTTAATTTTCAACCAAAAACATTCATTAGCAACACAGAAGAATAATTTTCTATAAAAAATACGAATTTTCAATAAAATACATACATTTTTAACCAAATAGTTGAAAGTTCAACCAAATAGTTAAATTTTCAACCAAAAAGATTCATTGTCAACACGGAATGATAATTTTTTATGAAAAAAAAAGAACTTTCAACAAAATACATACATTTTCAACCAAATATTTGAATTTTCAACCAAATAGTTAAATTTTCAACCAAAAAGATTAATTTTCAACACAGAATAAAAATTTTCTATAAAAAAAAGGAGAATTTTTAACAAAATACATACGGTTTGAACCAAATAGTTGAATTTTCAGCCATAAAGATTCATTTTCAACACAGAATAATACTTTTTTATAAAAAAGACAAATTTTCAACAAAATACATAAATTTTCAACCCAAAAGATTCA
This sequence comes from Andricus grossulariae, assembly GCA_011634705.1. Taxonomy (NCBI): domain Eukaryota; kingdom Metazoa; phylum Arthropoda; class Insecta; order Hymenoptera; family Cynipidae; genus Andricus; species Andricus grossulariae. The sequence goes on along the minus strand of JAABKJ010075445.1, from coordinate 107,227,803 downwards.
TTTTGAACACAAGATTATAATTTTCTATAAAAGAGAAAAGTTTTCAGCAAAATACATAAATTTTTAACCAAATAGTTGAAATTTCCACCAAATAGTTAAATTTTCAACCAAAAAGATTCATTTTCAACACGGAATGATAATTTTTTATAAAAAAAAAGAAGAACTTTCAACAAAATACATACATTTTCAACCAAATATTTGAATTTTCAACGAAATAGTTAAATCTTCAACCAAAAAGGTTCATTTTCAGCACAGATTAATAATTTTCTATAAAAAAAGATGACTTTTCAAGAAAATACATAAATTTATAACCGAAAATATTCATTTTCAAAACAAAATGATAATTTTCTATGAAAAAGACGAATTTTCAACAAAATACATAAATTTTTGGACCAAATAGTTGAATTTTCAAGCAAGAAGATTAATTTTTTTAAAGAAAAGACGAATTTTCAACAAATTACCTAAATTTTCAACTAATTATTTTAAAAAATGGATTTGATGTTGGGCCAAATTTTATTGAAATCATTTTTAGTTTATATTTTTTTTGGTTCTAAAATTTTTAAACTGAAAAATCTCAAGTTTAACCAAAAATGGAGTAGTTAAATTTTCATTTAACAGAGGTGACTTTTAATTCAAAAATAGAATTTTCTATAAAACAGTCTAATTTTGTACCAAATTGTTGGATTTTCTACCAAATTGTTGAATATTCAGTTAAAAAAAAATTGTTGACCAACAAAACCGAGTTTTCTACTAAAATGATGAATTTTAAAAAAAATAGCTAAACTTTCAACCAGAAGGTTAACTTTTTAACCACAAAAAGTTAATTCTAAGCGAAACATATAACATTTCAAATTTAAACAAAAAAATAATTTAATTTAAAGTAAAAACGGGTGGATTTTACCAATAAAAACGAATTTTTAACAAAAACGAATGTTCAACTTGAACGAATTTTCAACAAAATACTTGAATCTCTAACTAAAACAGATTAATTTTCAACTAAATAGTTACATTTTCTACCAAATTGTTGAATTTTCTACAAAACCGTTGCATTTTCAAACATTTAGTTAAATTTTCAGTCCGAAAAATTAATTTTTATTAAAAAAAATAACTTTGTACCAAAAACCCCGAGTTGTCAACTAAAATTATTTTGTTTTCAAAGAAAATGGCTCGACTTTCAACCAAAAAGTTGATTTTTCAACCCAAAATGTTTAATTTTCCGCAAAACATGTGATAGCTTAAATTTTAACAAAAAGGAAATTAAAATAAAAATTAAAACAGCTGGATTTTACCAACAAAAATGAATTGTCAACAAAATTTTTGAATCCCTAAATGAAACAGATTAATTTCCAACAAATTACTTAAATTTTTCAACTAAATAGTTACATTTTCTACGAAATTGTTGAATTTTCTACAAAACCGTTGCATTTTCAACTGTATAGTTAAATTTTCAGTTGAAAAAATTAATTTCTATTTTGAAGAAAGAACGAATTTTCAACTAAAATTATGAATTTTCAACAAATAAAATGAATTCTTAAAAAAATAGCTCAACTTTCAACCAAGGAGTTGAATTTTTAACCAAAAAAGTTTGATCCTCAGCAAAACATGTAATAGGTAATTTTTCGAAAAAAAAAATGTTGATTTTAAATAAAACCAGGTGAATTCTATTAACAAAATTTAATTTTCAATAAAATACTTCAATTCTTAACTAAAACAGATTAATTTTGAAATAAGTAGTTGCATTTTTAACCCAAGAAATTGATTTTCTTCTTAAAATACAAATTTTCAGCAAAATACATCAATTTTAAACCAAATTGTTCATTTTTCTATTAAGAATGGCCATTATGAATTTAATCGGATGCCTTTCGGACTAAAGGGCGCTCCAGCAACCTTCCAAACGTTGATGGATCGCGTTTTAGTCGAATTGCAAGGAGTAGAGTTATTTTTGTACGTGAACGACATTGTCGTGTACACCTCTACACTTGATCGGCATGATCAGAAAATATTTCGTCTATTCAGACGTTTTAAGGAGGCAGGATTTCGTCTACAGCCTGCGAAGTGTACCTTTTTGTCAACGGAGGTGGCATATCTGGGTCACGTTGTTTCCGCAGTGAGCGTGCGCCTAAATCCAAAGAAAATCGAGTTTGTAAAGAATTTTCCGGCACGGAAGAATCCAAAAAAGGTTAAACAGTTTTTGGGACTCATTGAATGATATTGGAGATTTATTCCCAACATTGCAGCCAAATCCAAGCCTCTGAAAAATCTCCTAAGAAACAGAACAAATTTAATTGGGAGAAGAAACAGCAGGCGGCTTTCGAGGATTTGCGCGACTGCCTCTGTGGGGAACCAATCCTACAATCTCGAAACTTCTCAAAGCCCTCCATCATCACAACTGACGCTTCTAACATCGCAATTGGCGCGATTTTAAGTCAAGGTAAAATCGGCGAAGATCTGCCGGTTGCCTTCGCCTCCTAAACCATAAATCGAGTGGAAGTTCATTATAATACTACCGGTTCAGTATCGTCCAGCAAGAATTAACTTGAACGCGGACGCGCTTTCGAGAAACCCCGTTGGCCAGAGTCCAATCGCGAAGGCCTTACCTATCGCAGACATACCACTATATATATTCAGTATCATATTCAGTACCAAGCCAGGATGTGGGAATAGCAGAACGGGTGAAGCAACGTTGGCGGCCAACCGAATACTTCCCAACCTATTCCTACTTGTCCGATGATTGCGACCTCATTGAAAAGAAACCCCGTCGAAAGGCTTTTAAAAAGCGTCCTATTAGGGCTCCTGATGATAGCGATTTTTTAATGACATGCTGATTCCCAAAATCTCAACCCATACCAGCCTCGAGTTGCACGCCAAACTAATTAAATAGCTACATTTTTGCAGTGTCGCACTTCCCCGCCAATCTTTAGTGTTCCAGGAATTTGGATGTCCATTCTGGATAACACATCACAAAAAATATCGGCTCTCGGTAATGCGAGATTTTTCAGCGCTCAGGGTCAACCGAACCCCCACATCTTTGTAAGTGCTATAATATTCCTTGAATCCGAACTTGTCAGCAAGGCGTGGGCCAAAGCTGAAAGTTCCCAATTCCTTCAGTTGAGAGAAAAGTCAGGAATGATAAAAAGATTTCTTTATCTGGATGTGTGCCATTAATATGTTCTAACGAGTTATGTTGAAATGATATTGAAATTTGTAATTTTAAATTGAAAATGACCACCGACAATAATAACCAAAAATCTGACACTAATAAGAAACGGCAACCCACAGTAGTAAAACCCCAGACGCTCACCTCAGTGAACGTGCCAATTTTTAATTAACCAGAAGGAACCCGTCAGCTAGGCCGTGGATAGCAAAGATTAAGACAGAATACGAAAAACCCTAATAAATCTTAGATCGGGAAAAATGGACAATATTCCAAAAATGGCAAACCCGGTAGAAAATTTCAGAGAAAATAGAGAGAATAATGTAACTCCAGAAATTATAATCGAAGAAGATAACGCGCAGGCAAATTTAAATATTTCAGAAAACGAAAATAGGGATAGTCAATCGGTCAAAAACGAAAATAGAGGAGAGGAAAAAGAAAGAAATTTAGAATTCGTAACGGTATGAAATAGAGAATTAGAATAGGGGTCGGTAAAGCCAAATCAAACGACAGGTACAATCCCAAGAACGACAATTCAAAAACAAACGCATACAGGAGGTACGACGGCAAGTACGCCAAACCGACACAGACAAGACTATACCCCACACTTAGAAGCATTTGGTTTGCTGTCTCCCAATACCGAGAAGACATTAGGTAATTGGAGAATAGAAAAGGGGGCTTCCATAAACCACGAGGCCCAATTTTTACCACTTTTTGACTAGCCGTGATGCGTTTCATTTTATTTTGTCAACACCAAAGTGTAAAACCACGTGGCTTGGACTTGGAACCCCCCATGTAGACCAACGTGGCCTTTCGTCGACCCCCTCCCTATCCCTAAAGAATCCACGTGGTTTATGGAAGGCCCCAAATGAACATAGTATCACTTGAAAATCGGGAATTAGAAATAAATAAGATAGATGATGAATTCGAGGCAAAGAGAAAAGAACACGAAAGGTTAGAAAGATACAAAAAACGCTTAGAATTAAGTAGAGCTGGGTAGTAACTTGTTACAAGGACCTAATGTAAGTTAGTGCTTTTAGATTTTTTTATGCTACTAGTAACTTTTAGAGTAACTTCGTTACTGTTTTAGAAAGTAACTTCTAACGTAACATAATTACGATTTTTGCAGTAACTTTGAATTTTATTTTTAGTTATTTTGAAGTTAATCTGTGTTTTTGGTATATTATCTACTATTAAGAAAGGTTTATGGTCAGTTATGGGTAGAAAAATTAATCTCTCTTAGGTGAGGATTTAGCTATTTATTTTGTTGAAAATTCACATTTTTCTTAAAAAATTAACTCTTTTGTTAAAAATTCGTCTTTTTGGTTGAAAAAATTAACTACTTGGTTGAAAATTATCTTTATTGTTGAAAATTAATATATTCGGTTTGAAAATTCAACCATTTGGATACAAATTTATGTATTTTGTTAAAACTTTAACTATTATGGGAAAAATTTAACTATTTTGGGAAAATGTCAAAATTTGGTTTAAAATTAACTTTTTTTTTTTTAGTATTTTTGCTTCAAAAATGGTAAAAAATTCAACTATTTGGTTAAAAATTAACTTTTTTGTTGAAAATTAATATTTGTGGTATGAAAAATCAACCACTTGGTTGAAAAGTCATGTATTTTGTTAAAAATTTCAGTATTTTGGTAAAAAGTTAAAATTGCGTTGAAAAGTAACTTTTTGGATGAAAATTCGTCCTTTTGTCTTGAAAATTAATTTTTTCTGGTGAAAAAATTTCATATTTTTTGAGTAAAAATACAAATGTTTTGTTAAAAAATGATACCAGTAAGTCCAAATTTTGTCTAAAATTAACTTTTCTGTCGAACATTAAACTCTTATAGAAAATTCGCCTTTTTGATTTGAAAATTCTAAAAAGTTCAACTATTTGGTTAAAAATGTACTTTTTTGTTGGAAATTGAACTGCTTTGTTGTAAATTAGTCTTTTGCTTTAAAAATGGTAGGAAATTGACCTATTTAGTTGAAAATTAACTTTTTTAATGAAAATTAATATTTTTGGTATGAAAAATCAACCAATTGGTTGAAAATTTATGTATTTTGTTAAAAATTTAACTATTTTGGTAAAAAGTCAACATTTGGTTTGAAATTAACTTTCTTGTCGGCCTTTTCGGTTTAAAAATGCTAGAAAATTCAACTATTTGATTACAAATTTACTTTTTTCTTGGAAATTCAACTGTTTTTATGGGAATTAGTATTTTTGCTTTGAAAATGGTAACAAATTCAACTATTTGGTTGAAAATGAACTTTTTTGATAAAAATTAATATTTTTGGTATGAAAAAACAACTACTCTGTTGAAAATTCATGTATTTTGTTAGAAATTTCAGTATTTTGGCAAAAAGTTGAAATGGGGTTGAGAAGTAACTTTTTTGTTGAAAATTCGTCCTTTTGGCTTGAACATTCATTTTTTCCGGTACAATTTTTTTATATTTTTTGAGTGAAAATACAAATGTTTTGTTAAAAAATGATACAGTGTATCCAAATTTTTTCTAAAATCAACTCTTTCGTTGAAAATTAAACTCTCATAATAAATTGCCTTTTTGATTTGAAAATTTTTAAAAATTCAACTATTTGGTTAAAAATTTACTTTTTTGTTGGAAATTTAACTGTTTTGTTAGGAATTAGTCTTTTGGCTCTAAAAATGGTAGAAAAGTATGAAAAATGAACAACTCGCTTGAAAATTCATGTATTTTGTTAAAAATTTCAGTATTTTGGCAAAAAGTAAAAATTGGGTTGAAAAGTAATTTTTTTGTTGAAAATTTGCCCTTTTGTCTGGAAAATTCATTTTTTTCGGTAAAAAATTTCATATTTTCTGAGTATAAATACAAATGGTTTGTTAAAAAATAAGATCAGTGAGTCCAAATTTTGTCGAAAATTAACTTTTTTCTTGAAAATTAAACTCTTTTGTAGAAAATTCGCCTTTTTGATTTGAAAATGCTAGAAAATTCAACTATTTTGTTATAAATTTACTTTTTTGTTGGAAATTCAACTGTTTTGTTGGAAATTAGTCTTTTTGCCTTAAAAATGGTAGAAAATTCAACTATTTGGTTGAAAAGTACCTTTTTTGATGAAAATTAATATTTTTGGTATGAAAAATCAACCACTTGGTTGAAAATTCATTTATTTTTAAAAAATTTCACTATTTTGGAAAAAAGTTGAAATTGGGTTGAAAAGTAACTTTTTTGTTGAAAATTCGTCCTTTTGGCTTGAAAATTCTTTTTTTCCTGTAAAAAAATTCATATTTTCTGAGTATAAATACAAATGTTTTGTTAATTAATTATCCAATGAAGATCTTACTGCTACAATGGACTCTATAGCTAAGGCTCTTGACGTTTTCTTTGTGAGGGAAGATGCCGTCAAAATATACAGGACCATTGAGGCGCCTGCACTAACGAAATCTTCTACCCCCCGGTTCATTGTCGCGAAACTCGGCAATCAACAACTGCGAGATAAATTCGTTGAGAGACGTAAGGTTTTCAGAGACTTTCCTACTGAACCTCGGGTGGTGCAGCAAAGATAAACACTCTGTTTATTTACGTGAGGCCCTGTGATCTCTGAACAGAAGAATCTACGCCATTGCCCTGAGTCTCAGAAGAGACATAATAATTCCACGAATATGCCTTCCTGGCTTACGCCTAACACTCCATATAGCCTCATAGCACTTGACCATTACACACTTTTTTGCAGAGATAGAGATAAAAAAAGAGGGGGCGGGGTCTGCCTCTACATTCATGACAGCTCAAGGGGTGTACATGTAGAGTAGTGTGCTCCTGCCAATTACCCTATTGCTGAATACCTTTTTATCAAGGTATCTTCTTCTCATGACAGCATGTTGCTGGTTGTGATTTACAAACCTCCCAATGCTTCCTACTGTAGGGAACTTAAGACTGACATTTTTGACCTTATACCTAATTATAATAACATTGTAGTTACTGGTGACCTAAACACAAATAATAATATTATCAACAATTTAACTAATTATTTGAAATCAGTAGTGTTCTTTGCCGGATTATCTATAGTTTCCCATAGTACCACGCAACACACCCATCAATCTAGTACATGGATTGACTTAATGATTGTTGTTGATCTAGACATGGTAATTTCTTCCACTCAACACTCAACACTCAATTTCATTCCTCTCAAACCACCACCTTATCAGCGTTTAATACCATTTCTCCTTTGATCTCTTCTCTAGTATATCTCCTTTGTCTATACGCAATCTCAAAAATATAAATGAAGCTGAATTTCTTGAGCATCTCTCTACTTATGATTTGAAAATAATTTTTATTGAAAGGGATATAAATAGAAAGGTTATTTGTCTAACAAAATTTCTATCTTTAGCTCTGGACAAATTTGCGCCTCTTCATACACTCAAATCAAAAAAGAAGTCCACTCCTTGGATTTCATCTTATATCAAAGACTTAATGAAAGAAAGAGAGAGAAAAAACGTAGATTGGCTAAAAGAACAAAAAATAGTATTACTTGAGCTGAATTTCGAAAATTGAGAAACTTAGTTCAAACCAAAATAAGGGATTCATATAACGAATATAATTGAAATGCTAATCAAAACAGGAATACAAATAGAAAATATGGTTTCTATCGAGATGACTTGGACTTATTCCTCCTAAAAATTCCTGATAACAATTGTTTACCCGCAGATCTGTCCACAGCCTTCACCACAAAATCCACACTCATTGCAAACAGCACTTCTTCCTCGTCCGCAGTTCTCTCTTCCTTTGATGATACTGAGTTATTATTTTCTGACATATCGCAACAAACCGTAATTAAAGAACTCTTAGAGGTAAAATCAAATGCTCAAGGTCCTGATGGTATCTCAATTAAAATGATTCGCTTAGCTTTACCAGTCATTTTCTATTCTCTTGCATATCTATAACGCATCTCTACAGGTGGGAATCTTCCCTGATACCTGGAAAAAGGCGATTATTCGCCCTGCTCCTAAAATATCTAACCACCTCTCCCAAAGATTTCCGCCCGATATCAATCCTCTGTGCCTTGTCTGAAACTTTCGAACGCATTGTCCATCAGAAACTTACTACACATATTAAAACTAACAATTTGATGGACCCAATGCAATCTGGGTTTTCCGCCAGGCATTGTAATTCATTCTGCATGATTTCACTAGGGTTTCAAAACTCTTGTGCGAATGATTCCACGTTATTTCATTCATACTTGTAAAAAAAGCTCAAATTTAACTCCAAGTCAGCCGCACCAAATACATGGTATGAAAGATCCAAGTGGGGTTTTCTAATTTTCTGGTATTTTTAATTTTATGTCCTCCTGATTACGTAATGTGAATGGCAAAAACTCGATTTTGGATGCGACAAACGCTTAGTGTTCATGCCACGCGCTGAACGGACATATAATTGCATATTATCGATACTGAAGCGCGAAATTCGGTTTCGCCTAGCGTTGCAGTTCAGAGCTAATCAGCAAGGCAAGCACTCATACAAAAAAATATACTTCAAGCGATGCAGGATTCAAAAGGATATTTTGGATCATTGAACGTATTTGATAAATAATTCCTGATCAAATAAATTTTAAGCCCATGTTCGATTGAATATGTCTTGAAAGTCCTCTCAAAAAATTAGTGCAACATCTTGTAATGTGTATCATTCGAACTGTAGAACATTTGTCAATAAGTAATAAAACCTGTTTTCAAACAAAAATTCATGAAAAAATCTTTTTTTTTTTGCCTTGCGACTGAAATATTCTACAATTGACTAACCTAAATTGATTATTTACTTCAAGGTTATGTACATGAATATTGGATATAATTCGTAAAGTAAAAGTTTTTTTATATTCACAATACCCCTACTCCAATGACACAATTTTTACTATGTTTCTGATGTTGTGGAATAATTATCTGATTTATATCGTCAAAAATCTATGTAGATATGTTTTAAGTTTGTATGGAATTAGTTTAAAAGGTTATTAATACATAAATTTCCAAAAATAAAAGTTTAAACACAATATATATATAAATTAAAAATTATTTGAATGACTTTAAGGTTATATAAAATTTTATTTATTTTATTTAAAATTAAAAAGTTGAGTGCAAAACTTATTTCAATATTTAAATGAAAATAATGCTTCAATGCTTCTTATGTTGTGAACTGATTGATTAATTACACAGCCACACAAAAAAAAAATTTAATTGGGTATGGAGGTCAGACGATGTTTACTATATGGGTTTTAGATCGCTGAATCCGAATCCGAAGTCCAAAATACCTTAGCCCGTCAGGGTTTTGACATAACCTTCAAAAACCTCATAAAAAATCTTTTTCCGGGTCTGGAGGTCAGACTATGTTTATTATATGTTTTTGGGGTCGCTGAATCCGAATCCGAGGTCCAAAAAAATCCAGAATATCAGGGTTCTGACATAACCTCATACGACCCCATAAAAAATTGTTTTCTGGGTCTCGAGGCGATTAATTTTTTTCACAGTATTAAATTGCATGAAGATTAGGTTTTAATTTTTTCAATTACTGACATAAACTAATTATTTCAATTAAGCTTATATAATTGAATATTGCCTGTAAATTGTCTAATAACAAATTATTTATATTTAAAATGCCTCTACTCCAATTATATAATTTTTGTAAATTTTTTTGAAGTTTGTGAAATGAAGAACTAAGTTCTGATTCCAAAATTATATTGCATTTATTTGAATTTTTTATTGAATTAGTTTAAAAGGTGATTATTATTTCAAATGTTCATAAAAATATAAAGTAAAAATTATTTGAATGTTTTAATGAAAATAATTGTGTATTGCTTTGTATGTCGTGAACTAATTAATTAATTATTGATTGACTAATTTTTTTACAATATTAAATTGCATAAAGTTTGAATTTTAATCTTCTTTATTTCATTTAAACTTTCTCCTTTTTACGGGTTTGAGAGTATTCACATAACTATTACATGTATTCCTACAAACAAGCCTTATAGTATCTTAATATTTGCTACATACCTTTAATTATTATTTTTATTTCTGAACGCATGTCACTTTGCCCTGGGCTTTCATTTCCTCTTACCACTATTGATCTCAAAATTTGACCCTATTCCGCAACACTACTTCGTAATTCTCCTTATTTAGAAGTCATTTCTAGATTTTCATTCATGAGAGTGTAATGTAATCGTCTAAATTTGCGATCTCTGGTTTTTAACGGATCTTTACGTCTTGGCACTCACAAATTCCGAAAATCATAAAATTTTCTCGGCGTCTGTCTGTATGTCTGTATGTATGGTTACCTGAATATTGTAGCCACGCGAACTTTCGAAGGATTTGTCTAATCGAGCCAGCCTTTGATAAACTTTTCGAGGGTCCCACAATGAAGATTAAGTTCGTTGATGAACAGATATTTCAGACCAAAATTAAAAATTTTAGAGCATTTTCAAAATAAAAAAATTTTGTTTTCAAGTTTCAGGAATTTTCGTCCGAATTTCTTTTATATGGGAGAGAGTCTTGAAAATTATTCCAATGAAATTTTTTATTTTAATTGAAATATCAAAATTTATATGCTTTTCAACATTTTGAGAATTTAAAAAAAATAGAGAAAAAAAAATATTTTTCTGATATTTGAAAAAATGTCTATCAAAATTTTTACTAGATATAAAATGTATTTCGGAACTATTCTTATAAAATTTTGTGATTTGATGAAAATTAAAAAAATAAGAGCAGTTTAGAATTTGGAAACAAAATGTTCCGTTTCATTTTGTTTACATGGTTTTATTTTTCAAAAGCAATCGTCTGTCTAACCTAGCTGTTGAGCGCAAAGTGCGAGGATCGTAATGAGAATGTAATCGTCATGGCCGTAGGTGCTTTGAGAACTCTCTTCAAAGTCAAATTGAAAAAAACATGTTTAATTTCACTTTATGATTGTAGTTAGTCGGAATAGTCTGAAAAAAATCAGAAGATTCTAGAAAAGTCAAGAATATTACAGCAAGCTTCTTCTTCTAGAGACATGTTCTAGAATATTTCAAATAAAACTGATAGAATACTCTAAAACGTTGAGTAAGTCGGAATAGTTGCAAAAAAATTCAGAACATTCTAGAAAAGTCAATAATATTCCAGCAATCTTCTTCTTCTAGAGACTTGTTCTAGAATATTTCGAATAAAAGTTACAGAATACTCTAAAACGTTGTTGAATAAGTCAGAATAGTCTGAAACAATTTATAAGATTCTAGAAAAGTCAAGAATATTCCAGCAATCTTCATCTTCTAGAGATGTATTCTAGAATATTTCGAATAAAAGTTACAGAATACACTAAAACGTTGTAAAATGAGTCAGAATAGTCTGAAAAAAATCAGAAGATTCTAGAAAAGTCAAGATTATTCCAGCAATCTTTTTCTTCTAGAGACGTGTTCCAGAATATTTCAAATAAAACTGATAGAATACTCTAAAACGTTAAATAAGTCAGAATAGTTGCAAAAAAATTCAGAACATTCTAGAAAAGTCAATAATATTCAAGCAACCTTCTTCTTCTAGAGACGTGTTCTAGAATATTTTGAATAAAAGTTAAAGAATACTCTAAAACGTTGTTAAATAAGTCAGAATAGTCTGAAATATTCAGAAGATTCTAGAAAAGTCAAGATTATTCCAGCAATCTTCTTCTTCTAGAGACTTGTTCTAGAATATTTCGAATAAAAGTTACAGAATACACTAAAACGTTGTTAAATGAGTCGGAATAGTCTGAAAAAAATCAGAAGATTCTAGAAAAGTCAAGAATATTACAGCAAGCTTCTTCTTCTAGAGACGTGTTCTAGAATATTTCGAATAAAAGTTATAGAATAATCTAAGACGTTGTTAAATAAGTCAGAACAGTCTGAAAAAATTCAGAAGATTCTAGAAAAGTCAAAAATATTCTAGCAAGCTTCATATTCTAGAGACGTGTTCTAGAATATTTCGAAAAAAGTTACAGAATACCCTAAAACGTTGTTAAATAAGTCAGAATAGTCTGAAAAAATTCATACGATTCTAGAAAAGTCAAGAATATTCCAGCGATCTTCTTCTTCTAGAAACATGTTCTAGAATATTTCAAATAAAAGTTATAGAATACTCTAAAACGTTGTTAAATAAGTCAGAACAGTCTGAAAAAATTCAGAAGATTCTAGAAAAGTCAAGATTATTCCAGCATTATTCCTCCTCTAGAGACGTGTTCTAGAATATTCTGAATAAAAGTTAAAGAATACTCTAAAACGTTGTTAAATATGTCAGAATAGTCTGAAAAAATTTTGAATATTCTAGAAAAGTCAAGAATATTCCAGCAACCTTTTTTTTCTTCTAGAAACGTAAAATAATTGGTTGAAAATTCATGTATTTTGTTGAAAATTATTCTTCTTTAGGTAATTTTCAACCAATTTTTTGTTTTTTTTTTCTAACAAATTATTGAATTTTATACAAAAAAATTAATTTACGACCAAATAGTTGAATTGTCAACCCAAAAAGATGAATTATCTACAAAACAGTTGAATTTTCAACCCGAAAAATGATGTTTTAATAAACTAAATAGTTGAATTTTCAAACAAAAATATTAATTTTTAACTCAAAGGTTAATTTTCAACCAAATTTTTTCTTTCTTTTACTACCAAATTGTTGAATTTTCAAACAAAAATTGATTTGCAATCAAATAGTTGAATATTCAACTAAAATATTAATTTTTAATTCAGAGGGTAATTTTCAACCAAATTTTGTAGTTTTTCTACCAAATTGTTGCATTTTCAACAAAAAAATTAATTTGCAACCAAATAGTTGAATTTTCAACCAAGAATTATGACGTTTCAATAAAAAACTTAATTTTGTGCCAAATAGTTAAATTTTGAAATAAATAGTTGAATTTGAAATTAAATAGTTGAGTTTTCAAACAAAAATATTAATTTTTACCTCAAAGGGTAATTTTCAGCCAAATTTTGTTTTTGTTTTCTACCAAATTCTTGAATTTTCAAGGAAAAAGTTAATTTTCAACCCAATAGTTGAATTTACAACCAAAAATATTAATTTTCAACTAAAAGGATAATTTTCAACCAAATTTTTTTTTGTTTTTCCACCAAATTGTTGAATTAAAAAAAAAATAATTAATTTGCAGCCAAATAGTTGAATTTCCAACTAAAATGATGAATTTTGATCCAATAAAGTCTTTCAATGTTGGTCGTCAAAGAGGAATAAAAATTTAGCTTTATTCTGAATTTAGTTTCTTAAATACAAATAGAATCCCTTAAAATCCTTTTATAATATTCGAAAATTCTTTGAAATTCCATTAAATCTTTTGAAATCTCTCAAAAATTCTTTGATATCCCGTGAAATCATCGAATTTCTTTATACCTTTTTAAATTTGTTTAAATCCTTTAAAATCTTTTGAAATCTTTGCAAATCTTTTAAAACCCCGGAAATCTCTTAAAATCCCTTCAAATCTTCGAAATCTCATTGAAATCTTCTGATATCGTTCAAAATTCGTAAAAATACTTCAGTATCACATGGAATCCTTTAAAATCTTTGAAAATCCCGTGACTTTTTTAAAATCCTATAAAATCCGTTTGGGATCTTTTAAAATCTGTTTATATCTTTTTCAATCCCGTAAAATAATCGAAACCCCTTTATATCTCTTAAAATCCATTGCAATACATTAACATCTCTGCAAAACTTTTCAAATCTCTTCAAATCTTTAAAAATTCCTTGAAATCATCGAAACCCTTTTACATTTTATAAAATCCGTTACAATCTTTTGAAATCTTTATAAATCTTTTGAAATCTCCTGAAATCCGCTGAAATCTTTTGAAATTCCTTAAAATCATTGAAATCTCAATTAAATCTTCTGATATAGTTCAAAATTCGTAAAAATACTTCGTCAATACATGGAATCCTTTAAAATTCTTTTATCGTATTCGGAAATTCTTTGAAATTCCTTTAAATCCTGGGAAATCTCTTAAAATCTTTAAAACTTTCTTGAAATCATGGAAACCCTTTCACATCTTCTAAAATCCGTTACAATCCTGAAAAATCTTTACAAATCTTTCGAAATCTCCTGAACTCCGCTGAAATCTTTTGAAATCTAATGAAATCACCTGAAATCTTTTGAAATCGCTTCAAATCTTCAAAATCTCATTAAAATCTTCTGATTGGCTTCGAAATCATTAAAAATAATTCAGTATCACATGGAATCCTTTAAAATCTTTTAAAATCCCGTGACGTATTTGAAATCCTATAAAAGACGCTTGGAATCTTTTAAAATCTGTTTAAATCCTTTGAAATCCCGTGAAATAATTGAAACCCATTTATGTATCTTAAAATCCATTACAATACTTTAAAGTGTCTTTTGAAAACTTTTGAAATCCCTTAAAATCATTCAAATCTCATTAAAATCTTCTGATATGCTTCAAAATTCTGAAAAATAATTCGGCAACACATGGAATCCTTTGAAATTCTTTTATACTATTCGAAAATTGTTTGAAATTCCATTCGATCTTTTGAAATCTCTTAAAATTCTTTGATATTCCGTAAAATCATCTAATCCCAAAATATATATTTTTTTAATCCGCTTGAATCCTTTAAAATCCTTTGAAATCTTTGCAAATCTTTTGAAACTCCGGAAATCTCTTAAAACCCCTTCAAATCTTCAAAATCTCATTAAAATCTTCTGATGTCCTTCGAAATTATTAAAAATAATTCAGTATCACATGGAATCTTTTAAAATCTTTGTAAATCCCGTGACTTTTTCGAAATCCTATAAAAGCCGCTTGAAATCTTTTAAAACCTTTTTAAATCCTTTAAAATCCCATAAAATAATCGAAAACCCTTTATATCTCTTAAAATCCATTACAATACTTTAACGCGTCTTTGAAAAACTTTTGAAATCCCTTAAAATCTTTGAATTCTCATTAAAATCTTCTGATATCCTTCAAAATTCTGAAAAATAATTCGGCAACACATGGAATCCTTTGAAATTCTTTTATAATATTCGAAAATTCTTTGAATTTTCAATAAATTTTTTAAAATCTCTTTAAATTATTTGATATTCCATGAAATCATCGAATCTCTTTATACTTTTTTTAATTCGTTTGGATCCTTGAAAATCCTTTAAAATTCTTGCAAATCTTTTGAAACCCCGGAAATATTTTTAAATCCCTTCAAAACTTCGAAATCTCATTAAAATCTTCTGGTATCCTTCGAAATTTGCAAAAATACTCCCGTATCACATGAAATCCTTTAAAATCTTTTGAACTCCCGTGACGTTTTTGAAATCCTATAAAATCCGCTTGGAATCTTTTTAAATCTTTTCAAATCCTTTAAAATCCCGTGAAATAATCGAAACCCCTTTATATCTCTTAAAATCCATTACAATACAACGCGTCTTTGAAAAACTTTTGAAATCCCTTAAAATCATTGAAATCTCATTACAATCTTCTGATGACCTTCAGGAATCTTAAAAATACTTTGGCAACAAATAGAATCCCTTAAAATCCTTTTATAATATTCGAAAATTCTTTGAAATTCCATTAAATCTTTTGAAATCTCTCAAATGAAATATTTGAATCCTTAACTAAAACAGAATAATTTAAGAAGAAATGATACAATTTCTTTTAAGAATAATACATTTCCGACAAAAGAGTGGAATTCTTTAAACCTAGACCGATAAAAGTTGAGCAAAAAGTGAAATAGTTAAATCTTCAGTTACAAACATTGATGCTCAACACAGAGAAAAACGAATTTCCCCATAAAGCGATGAATCTTCAACTAATAAGAGGAATTTCCCAGGAAATAGTTTAATTTTCCAACAAATAGTTGAATATTTAATTTTTTTAATTATGGAATCTATTAAACTATTGCAGAATTCCAAATGAAAGGGGATTAGCTTTCAGTCCTTCAATTTATAATTACTCAGTGTTTCATTTTGAGATTGACTTTTTAATCTTTTTGGGGGTTTCGGTGGAATATACTGGAAGAGGTTCGCACTTGTTCACTATTGATTTTTCATATTTTTGAAACCACAAATCTTAATTTTATTTTTAAAGAAATAAATGCTCAGACCCCGCGGACCACATAATCGCGTTTTTCGTTACAAGTTTGCTGACAGATTTGTTCTTGTGTGGGATGATGAGCATGGAATGCCAACCTATATTGAGTTTGAGGGCGGCAATAGAGAAGTAACTCTAAAAGATCGCTTAAATTACAATGTTGAAACCTACTTGGAATTTGTAAATGACATGTATTTTTTTGTGACCACGCTCAGTCATATGAATAGGAAGATATATGTAGATGTTAGCAATGCACCAGGATTTAACATTCAAGCACGTGAGTATTTTCGCTGCTGAAAATAGGGTCAGATTTTGGCTAAAGCTGGGTAGAGCCATAATAAGCCTTTTTTGCTCTCATTTTTGAGACTAGAAGGTAATTATCCGTTTTAAATTCAGAACCCCTCATAACCCTTGTATCTTTTACTGGCCCTCTGTGTCTTTCATCCACAAAGTCAATTATACTGTAGCTATCTCCTCTGCACCAGGTGTATAAGTGGATCATGCTATGCCTAAGCCAAGGGTTTGTAAGAAACAAGTCCTTTCCTAACCATCAGCTAACCAATCTGTCTCTGTTACTATTTGTTTTTAGATCCCAAAAATAATCTAGCACCCTTTTCTTATCCGGACGTTGGAATCCAACCCATCCATTCATATCACCCAGTAGAATGATTCTTTCCCCACGAGCGGAAGTACCTATAGCATCATTTGAAGTGTTCTGAAAGGCGTCTTTTACCTCACTCCGTTCACCATCAACTGGGACGTGGCAAGCTATGATAAATAATCTTCTGATTCCCACTTTCATTGTAACCCACAACAATCTTGGAGATACAAATTCATGCTTCTTAACATGCTATCTTGATCTCTCATTCATAATGAGACCAACTCTAACCCCCCATTTTTTGTCATTCTGATATCCTATCCCTTTTCCTTTGTATCAGGTGCATATGAAATGTCTAGCTTCCCTACGGGCATAGTTTCTTGTAATTCTCTTTCCTTAAGATCATTCACGCGCCCAGCATCCCTAACACCCAGTCTCCATTTAGCGCCTGCAACTTTACCTTTAACGGATGCGTTTCTGGAACGCAACTGTTTGACTGTACTTTACTTTACTTACTTTTTTTTACTTTACTTACTTTGACTGACCTTTTACCGTCGCAACTGTTAGGCTAGCTAGCTCACCTACTAACTCGCACGTGAAGAGGGGTGAGACCGGTAGAGTAAGAGGGTAATCATTAGAGAGAGTGACGGTTATAAAATTTACCACGCTTCCTTTTATAAAACCGCAACCAAAAATAACACTTCTTGCCCAAGAAAAAGGAACACTACATTAATCCATTTACTTTACTCATGATGAGGAAAACCTATTTGCAAATCTTCTGATACCAGAAGTGGCCGACCGGTCGCCACAGAGACCCGCTATTTCAAAAACGGCCGCCCAAGACGCCCGCGCTTGCACCACGTCGTATGACGTACCTTACGCGTGCTCCGACCGAAGGTTTCCTTGAGGAACGCCCGCCTCAACTATCTACCGGGCTTTGAGTCGGGCGTGCCTCACTCCCGGGTGTCGAAGGACTCTTAATCGGCACTATTCACAAACTCTCGGTTTTACCAGACTCACCGTAGCCAAGCCAAGGAACATAAGTGACAGGTCCTGCTTTCTTCTCCGCTTCCTTCCTTCTCGACTCTTCGCGTCGCACCTGTCGATTGGTCGGTTTGAGTGAAGATGGCTGGTCTGTCGATCTCGGCCATTGGGTGCCTTCGTTCTTCTGCTGCTTGCTGCCAATTGGTCCTCACACGCCGCCGGTCGTGGAGCTGGAACATGAAGGTCACACTGTTCTGTAACGCTGTTATTGTAAGGGAATGTAACAGTTCTGGAATTCTGTAATGTAACTGATATGGAACAGAGTGATAGAACATTCACTGCAAGATTCACTAGAATGTGACACGTGTTACAGTATACGTGTTCTGTAATTTTTTTATGCTTGTTCTGTAACTACGTAACATAACCATATATGTTATATAACGGTGACATATCCTTATAACACTGTTCTGATATTGTTACAAAACGATCGCAGAACTAATTTACATCGTAACACTGTTACATATGTATTACGGCACTATTACAGAATAATGTTGCTCTGTAACCCTGTTCCTAAATTGTTTTAAAAATCCTTTTTGAAATATAACCCTGTTCCGGAATTGTTACAGAACGATCACATAACAAATTTACATCGTAACACTGTGACATATGTGTTACGGCATTATTGCAGAATAATGTTCCTATTTAACCCTGTTCCTAAATGTTTCTAAAAATACTTTTTGACATATAACGCGGTTCCAGAATTGTGACAGAACGATGACAGAACAAATTTACATTATCACACTGTTACATATGTGTTACGGCACTATTACAGAACAACTTTTTTCTATAACCCTGTTCCTAAATTGTTCTAAAAATCCTTTTTGAAATATAACGCTGTTCCGGAATTGTTACAGAACGATCACATAACAAATTTACATCATAACACTGTTACATATGTGTTACGGCATTATTGCAGAACAATTTTCCTCTGTAACCCTGTTCCTAAATGGTTCTCGAAATTATTTTTGACATATAACGCGGGTTACAGAACGATTACAGAACAAATTTACATTATAACACTGTTACATATGTATTACGCTACTATTACAGAACAATGTTCCTCTGCAAGTAGGTTCCAAAATTGTTCTAAAAATACTTTTTTACATATAACGCTGTTCTAGGAATGTTACAGATCTCTGACAGAACATGGTTCTGCAACAGCGTTATAGAACTGCTACATCCATTTGGGGACGACATTGCTCGGACCATGGTCTAAGCATGTTCTTAACCTGTTACAGACCCTGTTCTTTTACGTTCTAGAACTGTTACGTCACATTTATATAACAGGGTCAGCTTCGAATATTCTTGATTGTATAATTGATTTATTAAACATTTCTTTATGTTTTCGGGCTTTTTCATATTGCCATGAATGTATTTTGAACGACCTAAGTATCATGGAATTGGAACGATTGGAATGAATTATGGAAGAGCCGTTTGTCGATGGAGGGGGGGGGGGAGGAGGAGCAATGTGCGGGAGCTGAGTGCTCTGCATCCACTCGTGTTTCCAACGTCGTAATTTTCAATTTGGACACTGATAGGATAGTTTCGCTCCGACCCTATACCCTCCGATCGTTGCGCTCCACTCTTGGTGGAAACTTAGAGAAACACAAATCATGTTCAAAACGCGAGTCATCGTTCCAATGCCCCCACCACTGGAGATTCTAGACCTGTTTATACGACCATGCCCATAATAAACGTGTAGTGAAATTACACGAGTGCTTTTACAGTGATGGGATTGTTCACTGCGAATGTTGGTAGAACTTCTCAGTCTTCAGTGGTACCAACGTCACCAATGAATTGAATTTGTAACTGCAGGTAACCTTCACTAATTTTATTTCCTGAATGATACATTAGTGGTAGAGGTGGTAAATATGACTACTGTATTTGTTGTTTCTATAATTAATTTCTTTATTAATTTGAATGACGTAGGATCACTAGCAGCGATATCTTATCTCAAACCCCGCGTACAAAATTATCAAGGCATATTTGCGTCCAGTCAGGGCATCGTCTAGACCGTCTACTCTAGACGGTCTTTTTGGGCCCTAATTAAGTGCTGGCTAGCCCGTCATGACTAAAAGATTTTTTGTAAGTATCAAACCCAAATATCTTTCTGCACATTTCTAAAAATAGCCAGGGTGTTGTAAAGTACCCAGTAAAAAAAGTTGAATAGATATAACGCGCAAACGAATTTAGGTTAGGTTTGGTATGTTCGATTTGCTGCCATTATCGAATTTGAGCTTTAAATTCAATTCTGCAATGCATTGATCTCTATTCGGCCGAGCTCATTTGATGAAATGAAGGGAAGTTATAAGTTTTTCAGTGTAGCAAGTAGTATAATTATGCAAAATAAAGTTGCCCAAATACATTTGTGCGGTTTGGGCGAGCGATATTAATTGTTTAACTAAACGGAGTGATATTAACCAAACTTTGACTCCAATTCGGAAATACACATGATTTGACAGACTCCATTTTGCGAGGTGTGGGGCGTTTGAGTATTTATACTTCTAATTGAAAATTCATGTATTTTGTTGAAATTGTTTTTTTTTAGTAAAATAATTTTCTTAGTTGAAAATTGATCTTCTTGTTGAAAATTTATTTTTTGTTGAGAATTAACTGTTTTAACTGAAAAATTAAGTATTTTATTTTTGTTTAAATATTTATTTTTTAGTTGAAAATTCATTTTTTTTTTAATTCGTAGGATTTTGTAGAAAATCAGTCTTCTGGTATAACAAATTCAACTATTTGGTTGAAAGTTGAACTATTTTATTCAAAATCAATTTTTTTGTAGATTCATTATTTTAGTTGAAAATTCTTTTCTTTGGTTAACAGTTTAACTTTTTTATTGAATATTCGTTTTTTAATGAAAATTAATTTTTTTACCTGAAAATTGAACTTTTCCATTTTTGTTTGGAAATTAATCATCTTGATTAAAAATCCATATTTTTGGTTAAAAATTAATTTTTCCGTTGGATAATTTAACTGTTTTTTTCAATTCGTTTATTTTTTTCTTCAAGGCCATGTGACGAGTGGGTCACGTGACCAGCTTCCTACCTTACCGACACTTTTTTTATTTGTAAACTTATTCTCCCACGAAAAGCGACATCGAGTTGACAATTTGGGATAATAAATAAGAAGCACTAAGAAACGCGGCTCTGGTCCTAAATTTTTATAATTTAAAAAAAAGTTTTTTTGTAAATAATTTTTTTTTGCTTTTTTCATAATTATAAAAATTTAGGACCAGAGCCGCGTTTGTGAGTGCTTCTTATTTATTATCACACATTTACTATTCGATGTGGCTATTCGTGTGAAAATAAGTTTACGAATAAAAAAAGTGTCGGTAAGGTAGGAAGCCGGTCACGTGACCCACTCATCACATGGCCTTAAGGGAATAAAAATTCCAGGACCATGAGCAAAATTCAAGGGTATTTTTCAGGTTTTTTTTTTCAGGTAGAGAAAAATTCAAGGATTTTTCCAGGTTTTCAAGGATTTCCAGGACGCTAGACACCCTGTGTATACCAAGCTTATTAAAAAACAAGCCACAAGTTTCTAAACTATGAGTGTATGATATATGTATATATGAGTGTATCTATATATGAGCAATGAAATAAATGCCATTGTCCCCCTTAAAATAGATCAAAGAACAATTTTTTGATGCGTATACACTTTACACTCGCAGGCCAAAAATGGCCTCTTTTTAACATCCACCTTTACAGATAGGAAAATTATGTTCACAACATGTAAATATATTATGCAATATATATTTATTTCGAAATGTATAATAAATAATCAATTATGCACTTCAGTTTTGCATAAAACTTACTCTTATTAATAAATGACGAAGGTAGTATTTGAAAGAATACGTAACTAATCATTCATTTTTATGATATACATCCATTTTTATGACATATTCATCGCCGTAGCAAACAGTGAACTGTATCCACTGACTTTATAATTAGGAACATTTTATTTAGATAGTATAATCACATTTCAGATTAAAATTTCGAAAATAGGACATTTTAAAATCAATAAAAACTGAATATTTTCAGATTAGAATTTTTGAAATTGGATGATTTTAAATTGAAAGAAACTGAAATTTTATTATTTCTAATTAAAAGCGACCAAAATTCAAGAATTTAAAGTTGAAAACTTTCAAGTTTAAATAATTTTCAACTCGAAGCGATTAAAATTTTACGATAATTTTAAGATAATTTTAGCGATTAAAATGTTCAATGATAAACCTTTAAAACTGAATTATTTTACAAAATATTTTAAAAGTTGTCATTAAATTATGCACAATGATTGTAATGTAAAAGGGGATAATTCTATAGATATAAGAATTGAATACATGAATTTTCAAGACATTAAAAAAATAAAAACAACAAAAACTCAATAAAAAAGACAAAACTCAAATAGGGAACCACTAAATCATATTTGTACTTTCACCTTCAACTATTCAATTTAGTTTTCCATTTCAGATTGACAAATTTTATTCGCTTCGAATTGAAAATTATTTAAATTCAAAAGTTTTCTATTTTAAGTTTTTCGATTTTGTAAGACTTTAATTACAAATAATACAATTTCAAGTCCTTTGAATTTTAAAAATTCCAATTTTCAAAATTTGAGTCAAACGTTTTTTAATTTTGAGAGCTGATTACAATTTTTTTAATTAAAAATTTGTCAATTTTAAACGCTTTTGTTTAGATGTATGATTTAAGGGCATGCGATACTTAGAAAATGATCGATTTTAGCAGTGTTAGGTTCCCCCGGCTTTTTTCCTACAATAATAAAGATTTTGCCTTTCCGCGACTGCTTATTAATTATTGCAACCATATTCAGCAGAAACCCTTGGTACAGGGACCCTCTATCCGCAACCCGAAGACGCGTTCAGTGGCTTTGTCATACGCCCTTCAGTTCTATTCCAAAGGAATAGGAACCGAAACCGAAGGTTATAATAAGGTTATATATATATATATATCTTCTATGTTAAAACCTCAATCATTTTAAATTATCCAAATTATCTTACTGTCGGTATGGGCAAAAACTTATAATATCTCTATTAGTACCGGTATCCA
Source organism: Andricus grossulariae (assembly GCA_011634705.1). Lineage (NCBI taxonomy): Eukaryota > Metazoa > Arthropoda > Insecta > Hymenoptera > Cynipidae > Andricus > Andricus grossulariae. Next base: position 107,204,884 of record JAABKJ010075445.1, on the reverse strand, counting down.
AAAAATAACGGGGACCAACAATAAGATTCACTCAAAGAATCTGAAAAAATTGTAGAAAATTTTACATTCTGATCTCAATGAGATGGTATTGGTTTTATCTAAAAAATGACTTTCACGGATTCCATCAAATGTCGACGTCAGAAAAAATAGTTTTTACATCGGTGTCTGTCTGTTTGTCTATCGTCGTCGTCGTCGTCGTCTGTATACTGGATAACTTTTGCAAGACTACTCGGATTGCATTGTACTTTGGCGCACTTTTTAAGGATGTCAAAAGAAAGAACGAGTTCGTGAGTTATCTATGTTGGATCCAAATTTAAAAAGTTTGAGTATTTTGAAAATTTTTGAGATTATTTTTTGGAAGATTTAAAAATTCCATGTACGGTTATTCTTAGTATTTGGAAACTCAAACAATTTATCTTCACGATGTTTTTTGATAACAAATAATTATAAGAGTTATGGCATATTAAAAATTAAAAAAAAATGAAAATAAACATTTTAAGATAAACAACGTACAATATGAAAAAAATTCAAGAAGAGTCTTCGAATTTGTTTGAAAATCGCAAATTGAAATTTTGACCGCACAAAAAATAATCGAAAATTCCATTTTGCGGATCAAACTATGCAAGATACGAGAAAAGTAAATCAACAAAAAGTGTGCACCCAAAAGGAAATCGACAAATTTGTTATGAATCACTTTTTTATAGAACACGTTTTCATTGTTTTATTCTTAGAAAACAACATAAAGAATAAAAAAATACAAATATTTTGACAAAGGACACAAGCTGCGAAAAAAATAAGAAAAAAGTTGCTCTTCCAAAAAAGAGTGTAACCCCATCCAAATTTGTCATCAATAATTTTTTGACAAGACGCGTAGTCTCTGTTTTAATCGTAAAAAATAACTTCAACCCTAATTGATCACACTTCAGTAAAATCGCATAATAGTAACACTGGGCCCTAATGAGTCCTAAGAATCTAAGAAAATTGCTAGGTATTATTTAAGGATTGCAAAATATGATCTTTTAGTTTTGTGTAACGAGAATGAATTGTTTAAATATTTAAACAAAATTGGTGAAGTTAAGGTAACAAGCTTCTCTAGGAGGAGCTAGAAAGTTTTTTGGGGTGAATTTCACCCCGTGTGACTAATTAGGGTTAAAAGTAACAAAACTAAATTTGTTGAAAAACGACACAAGGTACGAAAAAAATTAAAAGACAAAAGTTGTTCGCCCAAAAAGGATCTAGAAAGTAAGAAACTTAACTTTTTGGAAAAAAGAGACAAGCTACGACAACATTTTATTTAGCAAAATTTTCACCTAAATTATATCTACAAATTTGTTAAGAAAAACCTTATGCTAAGATTTTTAGTTTGAATCGTAAAAAATGACATTGAAAATAAACAAATCAAATTTATGGAAAAACGACACAAGTTGCAATAAAACGTTTATTATGTAAATTATGAATTGTAATAATATAAATATATTGAAATGATATATTTTTCAGGGTAGATGAGAATTAAAATTAGTGCAAAAAAAGGAACAAATAATAAAGTCATCATGAAAAATAGAATTTGTACTTGATTTTGCTATGTCTGAATAAGCAATCCCAGGCAGAAATACAGAAATAAATATAATATACATTTGATATAATAGTGTTAAACATAATATAGAAAAGTTCACATTTTGGATAAAATCGAGTGCGAAGCACGAGATACATGATGCAAATGTGTTCGTTAAATCCGAAGAAGCTTTAACAAAAGAGAATTCACAATCACTAAATTACAGTTGTCGATGCTTTGACCTTTAGTTTCAAAAGGCCTGTGCCCAAATGTGGGTGAAATACAAATACCGAGCACGCAGCACTATTTTCTTCGACAAATGCGGTCGTTTTTGCTTCAAATCAATATCGAATCTTTCCGAAAATTCTGAATAATATTGGCCGTTGATCGTTTTACCCTTCTGAAGCTAACCGATGTGAATGATACCGCGTGCATCCCAAAAAACTGTGGCCATGACCTTGTTGGCCGACAGACCCACCTTGGCCTTCGATTTTAGTCCCGAATGCGCCATATTAGTCGCATGTGAATAGTATTTAATAAAGATTTTTTACATAAAAGTTTATTATTTTACTCATAATGTTAAACCTTAAAGCATTCAAGAAACTCGGAACAGTATATTTCGAAACAAATTTATAAGTTTACACGAAACTTCTGTAATTTTTTACTTGTTTTTAGGTACTCTGACAATACATGTGAAAGAACAAAAACGAACTTTTCGTCATAAAAAGCAGGCAATTAATTTAATTATCCCAATTTTTTGATAATTTAACGTTAAAAACATATATACATGTAATAAAACTACCTCCACAAGCAGAAAATGTGTTAATATTCAAAAACTCGAACGCGCCACATTAGCTGCCGCGTCGTATTCGGCGCCGCTCCCCTACAACCTACAAAGATGAATTTTCAAACAAAAAAATTAAACTTCCACCACATAATAGAATTTTAACCAGAAAAGTTCTATTTTCAACAAAAAAGTTTATTTTCAATCAAGAAAGATAACTTTTCCACCGAAGAAGGTGAATTTACAATCCAAAAAAGATGAATTCACAACGAAAAATATCATTTTTGATACTTCAATCAAAAATCATTTTGATTTAAAATATAAAACAGTTGAGTTTAACTATAAAAAAACTATTTTCAACCAAATACATGAACTTCAAACCACCTAGTTGAATTTTCAGTTGAGAAATTTTATTTTTAATCAAAAAAAGAAGGAATTTTCAACAAAATAATTAAATTTGCAACCAAACAGTTAAATCTTCAATTTAAAAAATGAATTTTTAACAAAGTGGTTTAGCTTTCAAGCAAGTAGTTAAATTTTCAAACAATAAAGATAAAATCTGAACGAAAAATATAGGCATTGATATTTGAAAAAAAGATTAAAATTTTAAAATAAAAAGCAGTTGATATCAAACAAAAAAAAGGAATTTTCATCAAAATCATTAAATTTGCAACCAACCAGATCTGATGGATCTTCAACTAAAAAAAAAGAATTTTCAACAAAGTAATTCAACTGTCAACCAAATATTTAAATTTTGAACCAAAGAAGGTAAATTCATAATAAAAAATATAGTAGTCGCTATTTCAACAACAAAAAATTTTATTTCAAATCAAAAGCAGTTGAATTTAACCAAAAAACCCTAGTTTTCAATAGTTCAAATAGTTGAATTTTCAGTTTGAAAATTTAATTTTCAGCAACAACAAAAAGAAATGTTCAACAACATAATTAAATTTGCACCCAAAGACATAATAGTTGATATTTCAACCAAAAAAGATGTTAATTTTAAAACAAAAACATTTTGGGTTTAACCAAAACCGACAATTTTGCTAGAAAATAGTTAAATTTTTAACCAAAATTAATTCAAAAGGATAAAAAAATTTGGTTCAAAAGGATGAATTTTCTATCGGAAAAAGACGAATGTATGAAAAATTACAAAATAGTTGAATTTTCAACCAGAAATATGTGTTTTTGACCAAATAAGTAGTTTACTTTTCAAGCAAATAGTAGAATTTGTGAATAAAAGATACGAATTCTGAACCAAAAACATAATAGTAGACTTTTCTAACAAAAAATAAGACTACTAAGAGAACAATATCACTATTTGAAAAAAGTTTATTTATAACTAAGAAATATTACTTTTCTATAAAAAAAATGAGTGTTCAATCCAAAAGGACGAATTTTCCTCCAGAAAGACGAATTTTCTACCAAATAGTTGAATGTTTAACCATCAAAAATAAATGTTGAACCAAATAGTTGAACTTTCAAGCAAAAGAGAAGAATATTTAACAAAATAGTTGAATTTTTTGCCGAAAAGGCAGATCTGTCGGAAGACAGTTGAATTTTTAACAAAAAGATCATTTTTAACCAAGAAAGATGAATTTGTAATCCAAAAGAACGCATTTTCTAACCAAAGAGACGAATGTTCAACAATACAGTTGAATTTTCGACCAAAAAGATTACATTTTAACAAAATAGATTAATTTTCAACAATATAATTAAATCTTTAACCAAATAGTAAAATTGTTAATCAACAGAGATAAATTCTGATCCAGAAATATAATAGAGGATTTTCCAACCAAATATAGTTGGATTTTCTTATTGGGTTCTTTTAATTCAATTCGCATTTAAGTGAAAACAGAGAAAAAAGGAAATTTCTTGGAAAAAGAGAAATTCTTCAAGAGAAGGGGAACAGGGAGAAATAGAGGAAGGAGTGTGAAGTCTGTAACATTAATAATGAATTATTATATATATATATATATATATTTTTTTTTTTTTTTTATCATTTGATCACTCGTCTATGAAAACTGTCGATGTCAAATTTTAAATAAAACCGATACCTTCTTATTAGGATGAGAATGACGAAATTTATATTTCCAACAAGATTCACAACGTTTTAACAATTTTACATTATTTCAAGCTAGCTCTACTTCCACCACATTTATGCGCAGACCTATTAAAATGAGCGGTCAAAGCATCCTCAAATGTCATTTGGTGATTGTGCATTTTCTTTTGTTGATGCTCCATCGACTACAACTAACACGATTTTGTCCAAAATGCGAATTTTTCTACATTATGTTCAACACTATTATATTGAATGTATATTACATTTATTTCTGTACCTCGGCCTGGGTTTGCTTATCCAAATATTGCGAAATAAAGTATAAATTTTATTTATTCATTATGATTACTTCAATACTTGTTCCTTATTTTGCATTCAATATTATTCTCAGTTACCATGAAAAATGTATGATTCCAATGAATTTTATATTATTACAATTTATAATATGCATTGGTATTGAAACAGAGGTATTTTCATTCTCTTGTTTTTTTAATTGAAAAAAGTGCGTATCCTATACAAAAAACAAGCTAGAACAAGAATCATGAATTCAGTCAATTGATTCATTGTCTGAAAAAATATCTTTACATAGAAATGATCTCATCTACAAAAAGCAATATCAAGTTGCTGTACAAATTCTTTTAGTCATTTCATCACTCACAGGGGGGAGAGAGTAACAAAATAGCGCGTTTACAATTTGTTCAAAAGGTGGGGAGCATCTAAAGAAAAGGTGGATTCCCCTTTTGATGTGTTCACTCGCGGTACATATAGCTTGCAATCGTAAATCATTGCAACCATTTTTCTACCCTGTTTATCTTATATAAATGACAATATATTAAATAAATGTTTTAGAATGCCCTGCTCGAGGACCCCGAAAAAGAGGGCACAAAGTTGCACTTCCCATCTGTACTTCCTTTTCAGTTAACCAGATTCTTGCAGGGCGGGTTTAATATGGTCATATTTTCTGTTACCTTGTGTCAATCTAATATACGAGTGATGCCGCTACTGTGAGTTTGGTATCAAGAAAGAAGTTGTTGATCTCCGTGTGATCAAGGATGAGATGCCCCCAAGAGCGTATTCATTGCCGGAAACAAACTCCCATCTTGATTAACCATTTCCTAAATGCACCTAGATAAGTGCCTTATAGGGAATCTAGACAAAAAACCTACCTTCTGGCGACGCATTGCCACCGTTGCGAGGTTACAAAAGTACGCGCAATTAGCGTGGTTGAGGTCTATTTTATTGTTTTGCCAATTGAAGTATGCTTTATCACTGGCTAGCGAAATCTTCTTGACTACGTCTGAGAACCAGGGAGGCTTAGGTCCAGTAATTCTCAATTATCAAAGTGGGCAAAATTAATGTGCCAATGACAGGACAGTTTGAGAGCAGTAGTTCATCTTTTGCGTGCTTCATTTCCGCCATTCGTGAATTGTCCCAATTAGCCGATCTTGCCGCCCTATAGAACAGATGTATCTCTACTCTCTTAAAATCCCTCCAGAAGCGGAATAAACCAGGCCTACAGACTGGGCCCACATGAAGAATGTGACTTATGTTTGAATTGAGATAACTTAACTTACCCCTCCGACATGCAGACAACCAAATCGTGATTAACCAGTTTTGACAATTTAACGAATCCAGAATCCGACGACTGTAATTGTTCACTCATCAAGACTAGATCAACTGTTAAAGAGCATTGTCCGTAGTACATGTAGGTTCGTCGACAATCTGACTCAAAGCAAAAAGAGCGAGCGAGATCATTACACCTCAACCAACCTGACTGGTTCATGCGAGAGACAGAAGTATTGAAATCTCATGTACATATTATATCGTCCGCTGCACCACTCGCACAAATCAGCACGTACTGTAATTCGTCCTTCAGAATAGGATGCGACTTAAGACTCCCGTAAACGGCTAGTAGGCCAATTCTTATTTTCATGAAGTGTATTATTATTACTACGCAGATGTCTACAGGGATATCCTTTGCCTAACACACCCTGAAGGCATCAAATTATCAAAAAACACGTCAAACCACAGGTAGCCTCTGGTATAGATAAGTACGTCTCCCCCTCTACAAGCAACAAGGCTCTCTCGGTCCGTTCGTATCGCATGAATCGATTAATCGCCACCGCCGAACTGGAAATTTCTCTATATAGCCGAAACTTGAAAATAGATATAATATTTTAGCTAGGTAGGTTAATTAGATCTAGAATATAATTCAGTATGGGTAACAGAGATCCATTACTATTATGTGCTACACGTAATGATCTTAAATTATTGCAGTTTGTGCTAATCGTAACTCCTCGAGTAGAAACTTCAATGGTAAATCATTTTAGAAATTGCTAACTTTCATCTTTTACCGACGCGCAATGTGCACCTTCAAAGTAACTCTTAGGTGCATCCGCCGAAAGGGCGCAGTTATCAGCGCATGTTTTTCACATTCACTGAAATTCTCTTAGTCCATTAGATCGGCAATCTCCCACCTTATCTCTGTGCAAACTAACTAAATCTGAATCCACGAGTCCGAATTTTCCGGGAGTGGGGTCTCCTTATACTACTTCGTGGGGAACTTCTCCCAGCATGAGAGCCCCAGGACCTGTGTACACGGGGGTCCGACTCCAATGTATTTTTTTGCCTAGATATTTGCTGCGCCAACAGAGCCATCTCCAGTTGGTTTCGAGAAACGAAGAGCTCTGTGACGTGATGTAAAGTTTAAATTCTCAACATCAAAGTTTGTGTACGTCGCTATTTTTGCTAGGTACATTGCGTACATTGTTTCATATTGTTTACACGATTGTTACAATTTGGTTCGTTGAAATAGTTCAACTAAAATTAAGAAAATTTACTCTTAAGTATAGAATAATTTTATAAATTGTGAAATGTTTCCAGTTGAAAATATTCCCGCAAATTCACTGTATTCGTTCAACCAGGCTGTCTGGCGGTTCAAGGAAAAAAATTTCATGACTTCCAGGTTTTCCAGGACCAAAAATTATTTTTTCCAGTTACCTTTCTTTACGATAGGAAAATAATTTTGTACGGAACATAGCAAAAATTGAACCAAAAAATGTGTCATATGCGAAATTTCTCATACGCCCCCAAAATCTTATTTTATGGTCCAAAACACGTTTTTTGATAACATTGCATTTTGATTATTCATTTTACCACGATGATAAATCACAAAGCTAAAATCAAAGTTATTTCAAAGTTACATATTTTCCTAAGTTTAACAACAAATTGAAATTTGACTATTTCATTTTTTCATTGAAACTTGATCTTTTTTAGATTCGTCTCCATTAGTAGAAAACTAATCTTTTTGGTTGAAATTTCTTCTTTTTTTATTAAAACTGCAAGTATTTGGTTGGAGATTATCTTTTTTGGTGGTAGATTAATAGTTTCGGGTTGAAAATACAACTGTTTTATAAAAAAAATTATTTTCTTGGGTACAGATTCATCATTTTAGTTGAAAATTCACATCCTGTTGAAAATTCAACTATTTTGTTGAAGTATTTTTTTTACTGAAAATCTATCTTTTCAAGTTCAAAATACAACTATTCATTTGTAAATGTATTTATTTTGTTCAAAATTTGTCCTTTTTGGTAAAAAATTAATCTTCTTAGCTTAAAATTAGTTGTTTTGGTTAAAAATTCATCTTTGTACATTGAACATTAAAAAATTTGGTTAAAAGTTCAACTATTTTGTGGAAAATTTATTCTTATTTTGTTTGAAAGTTTAACTATTCTGCTAAAAATTCTTTTTTTGTTTTGTAAAAATGTCAACTATTTAATTTTTCGTAGAGAATTTATCTTTTTGTTGATAATTCAACTGTTCGTGTTGAAAATTCAACTGTTTTTGTTAAATACAGATTTTTACCCTGTAGTGGTGCTAAAATTGCTTTTTATGTGTAAGATGAGAAAATTTGTAACAGTTCTTCGAAGTGTTTCCCTCCTTTTACAATATTATTCAATTATTCATAGTAAATTTATGAATGTTTGTTTTTCTTAATTTTATTGATAAATCTTCATAAATTTAATATAAATTATTGAATAATATTGTAATAGAAGGAAAACATTTCAAAGAACTATTTCAAATTTTCGTGAGTAGGGTTGCGGGTTGAGAGGGGGAATATTTTCTCGAGTCCAGCTGAAGATGGCTCTGTTGGCGCAGCAAATATCTAGGCAAAAAAAATACATTGGAGTCGGACCACCGTGGATGAAAATGCGGGCCAGATTCTGGCGGGTTGAAGGAAACTTCTTCCACGAAAAGATCTTGATATTATCTGGTCCCGGAGCGGAATAGTTCCTCATGTCTCTTAATACTTTTTTCACCTCCTCGGTTGTGATAGGTGGGCATTCCTCCTCAAGTTTTATGAGGGGCAGTGGGCAGTGGTACAGCTCCTTGAAGCTATTTATGTTCTTTGAGTTTTCTTTCAGTGGATACAGGACTTCGCTGACTTGTATCCAAAGTGCCTCGACCTCCTTTGGTTTGGGCCAGCCTCATGCATTGACTTTAGTTTACGCAGCTTCTTGGCGTAAGCAGAGTTGTAGGTGGCGCTGGGTGGCATGTAAACCTGAATTTGTCAACAAAGACATGACTGTACCCAAAATATTCGGTACGAGTAATTGTCCTTGTGATAGGTGCTCTCGGAGGTGCGAAACTATCACTGGTTCATAACCTTAAAGCCATACCCGCGTGCCAAAAATATGCCACAGCACTTGCAAGATGGATGCAGAAAGCTGTCATCCTTGGGTCGCTTTGTGTCCTCGAAACACATGGGAGCCGATGTCATTTTTTTTCAGATGAAAGTTGCTCCCTGGGGGACCATGCGGTGGTTGTTAACCTTTAGTTTTATACATATACAATAATTGAAGAAGCTTGAAAAAATGTAAAACATAAAAAATGAAAAAGTTTAATAAAAAAGCGCAATGGTATATCATTGTTATCTCTATTGAAACGATAGAAAAGTAATATCGTGACATTGAAAACGTGGTGTAGCCTGCATTCATTCAAAACCATTGCCTTCTAATTCTTTGAACAAAGCCAAGGATGATAAGAATTTTTTACATTTTTCAAATTCTGTTTTCACTTTGATTTTCAATTTTTTTTCGATTGCATATTTTCCTTCTTTTCCATAGAAAATTTCAATTATTCAGCAAGTTCTTTAGACGATATTTGCCTTGAATTAACATCGAACTAATTAAGTATGAAATCTTATGATTTTCATATGAATATTTGAATTTTCGAGGAAAGCAATGAAGAACTTTCGGTACAAAACGGAAACTTGACGTGGAATCGTCAAAAAATTGTGAATCTTTTGGGGATTATTTATGTCAGCAAATTTGTTATGTGATAAAAATTTAGTGTTCGATTTGACTTGGTCATTTTATAATTACGCGTTATATAAATGAATGTCCTGCATGGACGCTAAAAAGTGAAAATAAAATTAATTATTTCCTGCTTAATAGAAAATTAACATTTCAGGGTTCATGAATCAACTATTTTATTTATGAATGATTTTTTTCGTTTAACATATAGATAGGTGTTTAAACCTAATCTTTTTTGCTGAAAAGTAAACCTTTGCTTCAAAGATTCAAAAAACCAAAAAAAAAAACCAACATCATCAATCACACTCTACGCGCTTGTGTAGTTTCACGATTTGTGAACTAAAAGTATGTAATACAAGAAGTTTCAAACAATACAGTTGAAATTATCGAAAAAAAGATGATTTCAACACCCACTAATTGAGTCCTTGACCAAAAGATATTAATTCTCAACAAGTTTTATGTCGACCAAAAAAGATAAATTTTTTACTACACGATGCGAATTTTTAAAGAAATATTGGAATTTTTTCCCGAAATTATGAATTTACAACGAAAAAGTTTATTATGAATCAACTTGTTGCATACTTGAACAAATAGAGGAACGTTCTATTAACAAGCGTGAATTTTTAACGTTGTCGTTACATTTTCATCCAAACAGATCAATTTTAAACTAAAACGTTTAATAAATAAACAAACAATAAATTTTCAAAAAAGCAGGACACGTATCAACTGAATACTTGAATTCTCAACCATTAAGGTGAACTCTTAATGAAAAATTTAATATTTGCGATTTAAAATGAAAAAAAAAATTGAATTTTTTTAAAAAAGAAGAATTCATCTAAAAGAATTCAACATGATATTTTGTTGTAATTGTATAATTTTTAATCCAAAAAAGTGAAATTTCTACAAAAGGGGATAGGTATTCAAATTTTTTTTGAACTTACTCAAGTTGTTTAAAAATTGATAAAAATCTTTGAAAATTAAAAGAAAGTTGTTTATTAATCTTCAAGTTCTTTTGAAAAAATTTTGAAATTTTTGAAAGTAAATAATTCCTTCTGAATATGCTTTTAAAGTTAATTTAATAACCCTTAAAAACATGTTTCATTATGATTTTGTTTCAATATTTCCAGATAAAATATGGAACGCTATTTTTTTTAAATAAAGAATTATCAAAAATTTGTCTATTATTACAATGATTCCAATTACAATTTTACAGTGCAATCATTAAAAAAAAAACAATCGGAAAGACAATTGGTTTAAAATACTCACTTCGATAAATTCAATTGGTTATATTTCAGCCATCTACTTAGTTTGGTACCCAGATTTCCAGAAAAAAGTTCCATTGTTTAAAATTTGAGATTCCCAGGAAAAAGTTGTATTTATTTTTATTTCAACAAATTGATTTGCGGAGAATATGCAAATATGTTTTTAAAAAAATTAAAATATTTCCATAATTACAATAAATAATTATGATAAGAATTATGAAAATGGTTTTAAGCAAAAATTCAAACAATTTTTAAAGAAAATAAGAAGTTTGATTCAAAAATAGTTCACACTTTGGGAAGATTTTTGAAATTTTGAAACACCGCATAAAACTCACAGGATGTATTCCTTATAAATAAACAAGTACAGTAAAAAATTGGCAAAACGTAAATCGAATTTTTATATTTTCAAATAAGTCGTCGCCAGTTTTCTTAATTTTAAACTTTAAAAAAATTTCTGACAGATTTGGTAAGAGAGCCGAGATGAGAACGGTAAACACCACCAGAATCCAAAAAGATATTTATAACATCAAAATTAGGTCAAAAATTATATGAGTTTAAAGAAAAAATTGTATTTTTGAAAAAAGAGACGTCAAAATTCAAATACTCAACATCGTAGGTTTTTTTATTGTTCTCAAAACGTAAAAATACGTGTCGCCTAATTTTCTCTAAAAAAGAACATGTTTCGCCGCCAAGATATTATGTGACTTTATGTGTGAACTGTGGTCTGTCCCATTTTTTTTTACTGAATATTACGTAAAAACTACGAAAAACTAGGGCCACTGTCCCCGGGAAATTGATCACTTTCCAGATATTCGCGTTTTAATTTTGTTTTTTTAATAATGCAATAATCCTCTTACAATTTCGAATTTTTTGAAACTTCGAACATAGCATTTGTTCCTGTCTCATTCCTTGATTATGTCTATTGTTGGCATAAAAAATAAACAATTGCGTAGAAAAATAAGAAAAATTAAACTGTGCTTTTTTTTTAATTTGGATTCTACATCAAAAAGTTTCTATCAAAAGTTGAACTACTCCCAGAGGAACATTTTTTTAAAGACATTTTTTGATACATACAACTGACCAATTATGAGAAAACATGTATTAAAGAAAGAAAGAAGTTCAGAGCCAGAATGGAAAACTCATTTCGTACTCTTCCTGATCTTCTTGTATTCTTTAAATTCATCAGTATTCTTTCCGATTCTCTTCGATTCTTTCCAGTTCTCCGATTCTCGCCAACTCTGACTTGTACTCAAGATCGCGTATTCTTCGAAATCCAGAAATTCTTGCACTCATTTTCACTAAGTGAATAGCCCCTCGCTGTAAACAGTATAATGTCTTACAATCAATTCGCCCCGAATTCATGCATGCAATATTCACGCCAAATCAGTTCAACTGTACAATTTTCGGCAACTTAATCTCAAAAATCAGTCCAACATAACTATTCTTATTAACAAAAACTCTTAATTAAAAAACCAATTTTTTATACGATTTCATTAATAATCAACGTTATGAAGAAGGTTGTCGCTAAGAACTTGAAGATTATGACTTCTAGGGGCAAGCGCATTTATAAAAAATACATTGTCTATAATCTTTGGAAAAACATTGTCGCGAGGAACTTGAAAATTGCGGCTGGTAGGGGAGCGTAGATGTATGAAAAATATATTGTTTATAAGGCTTACTGTAGAATAATGGTTCGTCGTACCAGAAATTGTAAGGTGAATGAAAAGTTTTATTTTGTGCCGCAGAGAAATAAAAGTTTGTTTAAATAATTAGTTCTGGTCATTGAGAGTCTGTATTTATAAAAATTGTTAGAAACAATACAGAAAGAGCGTTTCTGAAGAATAAGCAATATTATTAATGGTATTAAGTATAAGTTTCGCAACAGTTTTAAGGAAAATTGTGACACTACTTGGCTGGATGATTTTTCGGAAACAAATGAAGAGTCCAGACGATTTCCTGTTAAAAAAGGCCATTCTGAACCAACAAATCATTGCGAGAAGTTCTCATTGGATCGGAATATATTTTTTTCTTGCTTTCTTGCAGTAAAGAAAGATAAACTTTTCACGATATGTGTGGAATAGTTGAATTTTCAGTAAAAAACAAAATTTCGACAGAGGCACAGAATTTCTACCATAATATTCAAATTTACTGCCAATGAGATGATTTTCCAAGTACATTTGCAAATATTGCAGTGGGAGAGTCAATTTTTCAGTTAGAAACAATAAATTTCCAAACCAAAACATTGATTTTTCAACAAAATAGTACAATTTTGAAGCAAACAGATGAATTTTCAAGTAAAGTTAATTAATTAATTCAAGTAAATTAAAAAATAACAAAAACTTGCTTGAATTTTAGCCCATGTATTACATAACAGCAGTTTCCTCCTACACGGATTAATGGTTCGATGTAATATTTTTACCACATAATCTCAATGGAATAATACAGAAAAAGAAAGCCTTTGTTTTTTGAAAGATGGTCTTGTTTTTGTTATTTTTTAATTATTCGAAAATTTGCTTCATTTATGCGCCTGGAAAGGAGCAATCCGTCACTGAGAAGGAACCCACACGGAAAGAAATTTAGGGCGACTGCGGTACTTATAAGTACCACTTCTGAGCTAAACACACGAGCGCCAGAATTGCCAGGACAAAGCAAATTATAACCTTGAAAGTATTTACGCGGAAAAATTCTTGAGATAAGAAATAACCTTGAACCTGTTTTTAAATGCATTTTGGCTGGCAGAATTGCGCGATATTATTTTATGACGTCATCAGGACACAGCGAGAATGTTCTAGATGCTCGTAAAGTAGGTCCAGTAGCCCTCCTGTATTAATGTATGTAAGGTAGGAATGCATGATGACGTCATCAAGAATGCCGGTAAGGTAGGAATGCATGATGACACGAACAACTACAGCTAGAATCTTCTCGATGTCGGTCAGGTAGGAATTTATAATTAGAACCGGCCTTATACATCTACTAAATTCAGGCCGAAAATTTTGGAAAAAAAAATATGTTGCTCGCGATAATTCAATAAAGTTTACGTATTTTTGAATTTTCACGAACAATTATTTTCTAGGAGGTGACCACTCTTAAGTACATTTTATTATGTTTCTCTAAAATAAAATTGACTTTTCGAACAAAACCAGTTAAAAAAATGTTTTGACAGTGAGGTATCGAAGATGTAATTTTCTCAAACTTTCCGAATAATTTTTAGAGGGCTGATCTACCCCAAAATTATTTTTGATTACACAAACTCATTATAAGTGCAGTTCACTGTTGGCATATTTCTATAAAATTAAGGAACCTCCATTACATAATTTTACATTATCAGAAGTAGGCCTTACATTGGGAAGTATTTACTTCAAATGTAATGTGAGTGTATGTATATTTTAAATGAATTATACTACAGAATATTTTTAACTGTTAGAAAAATGTGAACGTGATTATAAAAAATAGACTTATAAGATCAGCAAGCATTATCATACTTCATTATTCATTGTACATATGTGGTACAGTAATGATGCTATTCGAAGAAATGTTCGAAACACAAGGATTTTTTGCACCACGAACATCTAATAACGGCTACATGTTCACATCTTTGAACTTTACACAATGTTTTGGAAAATGTCTTCAAGGAAAAATCTACTGGATTCTCAAATTCTCCTGGTTTTTCTGTGACATAGCCACTTTTAAACCAGGAGTATTTAAAAAGGTTTTGCTACCTTGGTGATGATAATTGATCATGTACTAAGGACAAAAACACATCAACTTTATTTAATTATCGCAAGCAATATATATTTTTTCCAAATTTTTTGGTCTGAGTTTACTCCCGTATGGAAATTTTGGTGTAATTAAAAATAATATTGGGGTAGTTCACCCCCCTAAAAATTGTTCGAAAAATTATAAAATCTCATATTTTGGGTCTCTCATGGTACGGAAATTTTTTAAATTGGTTTTGTTGTATAAACTGCTTTATTTTAGAGAAACATAATAAAATGTACTTCAGGGTGGTTACTCCTAGAAAAAAATGGATCGTGAAAATGCAAAAACATGTACACTTTATTCAATTATCGCGAGCAACATATATTATTCGAAATTGATGGTTTTGGAATTTATTGCTGGGTGACTTGATAATTTTTTTATTTTATAAAGAAAAGTGGACACTTGCCAATTTTTGCAATGTTGGAATTATCAATCTGGAAAATTTTGTAGTATCGCAATTTATAGTTGGGCGACTTGATAAACTTGGAATTCATAAATAAATTTGCGGGAGCCCTAATTGGGAAATTTCAGAATTCGAATTTGGTGTTTTCGAAATTTATTGCGGGGTGACTTGATAAATTTATAATTTCAAAATTTTCAAATTTTAATTTCCAAGTTATAATTTCAAACTGAGTAAATTAATAAATTAACAAATGTACATACAATCATAAATTGGTTTATCCATAAAATTGGTGCATTTGCAGATGCTGCCTGTGAAAACTATTTCAATATTTTGTAGTGAATTTCATTCACATTTTTTATTTTTATTTCTCAATTGAAAACTGAAAACTGCCGCTGAGACTCGAAACCTGGACTCGCGGTCAATAAGGAAGGGCGTCCCGATTTCGCGAGTGACAATATGTGGTTCGGACTTCAGAGCATTGGAGCGCGAATTTGACAGGTGGTCTGCATACCGTGTTAATTTTGCTACTTACAACTACAGTCTTATGATCTTCACATACACAGGACATCTCAATTGTGTACCCTCTTTTCTGCATTTCACAGCGTATTTCGCAAAATTGAGGTTCACCATCATCAAGTTGTGGGTCTTCGGATATATGATGACGCCTGAAAATGCTTCCGTGATGTTAGAATGTGAGTAAAAAAATAAATTTGCGAACGGTTCTCGCTGTTCAAATGCTGTCTTCTGCTATCCAAAGATTTCTCCCTTTCGAAAAATTTATAATAATATTCCAAATCGACGAGATTTAGCAGCAGTTTCTGAGTACGGTGAAAAACTGGCAAGTTACCATTTCTTTCACTTGCCTGGCTTATCCTGTCTTCTAACTCACACACACCACACGCATTCTTGGCCCATGCCACTCACACACATTAAGCACACTTTCGATCGGTGAAGCACTGGTTCCGTGGCTGGTTCGCGACACTAGCGCCGCGCATCGCTGATTCCCGAACTAAGTCCTACTCCCGACATTTCATTCCCCGCGCCAATCTCCTAAGCTTGGTGGGCATTGTCGCCTCTATACCTATCTTCCCTCTACGGTAAAAGAGTATAAGAAATCGACAGTTGCTCACTATTGGAATTAATATATAAATGTATGGAATTTCAAACAAATGTGTTTGAATATGCATATACATAAGTGCTAGAATTTGCAAATAAATTGGTTGGAATTAGTGTAAAAATATATGGAATTTCCAATACGCTTGTTCGAGAATTCACACACTTTTCTATTTGAATTTCAAACAAATGTGTTTGAAAATTCATACACAAGAGTGTTTGAATTTTCAAAAAAATCAGTTGGTTTTAATATAAAAATTTATGGAATTTCAGACACATTTGCTTGAGAATTCAGACACTTTATTATTTGAATTTGCAATCAAACGTGTTTTAGAAATAATATAATTATATATGCTAATTGCTTCACATCTTAATGCATTCAATTCCAAACAGAAATTTTTAACAGTGCTGGTTCAAACCTTCTGAAAAATATTAGGGGTCTTTTCTGGACATTTTAAGCCAAAGTTACCCTCTAGACCTCAGTGAATATAAAAGTATTATAGTGGCGGCTGGATTATAAGAATCTTACATGGAAAAAACGTTTAGGATAACTTTTGCCATATTATGGATTTGACGAAGCGAGTAAAAAATAAGGAAATCCTGACCTTAATTTTATTTATATCTACCCATAAATGTAGTGTAATCATTACCAATGAGTATGGTAACCTAATTTTTCGTCCGGTAAAAATGTTCGTGCGATTATTATTGTGTATATATGTGACAGTCCGCGAAGAAAGGGACCTAATGCGGAAACAATCGATTTTCATTTTCTTACGCTAATCGATAGTTTCTGAGTTACTGTATAATTTCCAATAATCAGAAATTGTTTAAGTTAATTACTTTTCTTGTTATTAAGCTACAAACATAGGCATTATAAGCGTACGCGGAGACCGAACGAGAGGCATACGAAAGTCAGTCCCACCACTTACCACACCGCTATACGCGACGTGTCCGTAAGCTCCACTGGCCGGTGCCTAAACGCATTAAGTCCCTTTCTTCGCGGACGGTCACATATGTATATTATCTCCCGTAAAAGTAGGAAAGAGTGGCCAAGGAGTCGGCATATTTTTACCATACTCGGTGGCAACGACGATTCCAGCCGGTAGAATTTAGAGCCAAGGGTTCAAAATTTAAAATGATTTTTTTTCAATTTTGTATCTCAGGAATTAATTAGTTAATTAATCATTAATAAATATAAATAATTCGGATGTTACGCAAAAACGAGTTGAAAAACGAGTCACCAGGGGACTTTTGAAGTTGGAACTAGGAAAACCCTCTTTCAAGAAAAATGCATCTAAAGTTGGCGAATGCTATAATAAGCGAACGTCTTAAACTTTTTTTTCAAACATAAAATGTACCCACATTCGGTCACTTTACATTACTTTCGACCTTGCTTCACAATAACGCAAATATATCCTAAACTATGAACGACAAAGTGAGCCCTTTCGTTCCGGAACGTTACAAGTAATGTTAATAATTTAAGAGAATGTTGTGGAACAGTGACGCGGCAAGCAGGTCAATGATGCTCGAGGATCGCTCTACCGTCGAGTGTGGTAAAAATTCCCTCAATTCTGTAAACTTCTACCATTTATCTCGAGCGTCTCGAGATCGCTCTGGCCACTCGAAATTACCAAATTTTAAAGTGAGTCTTTCCCTGTCTTTGCATTAACATACCTTATTATCGCTTAATAAATAACTTACCAACGTAAGGTACCTTATTTGCCACTCATCCCGTCAAATCCATACGAGTACTATCGGCGAGAAAATTCGAGCCCTCTGGCTTTTACGTTAAAAAAGTGAAGAAAAAATGGTAGCTTAATGAATGAAGGATCATTTTAAAGGTCAAACTTTTGTGCAATAATGAGCCTGAAACGAATATGCCAACAAATTTTTTATAGTTTACAAACCCGAAAATCTGTTAAAAAGTAGGGAAATTTGACAGCTTTTAAAGACAGTGAACTTTGGAACATAGTTTTTTATTTAAATCCGATGCGAAAGTTTCAGAACTGTGGAATTTGGATGTGTTAGGAATTAAAGATCCCAAAGAAAATTTGGATCGGAATTTACAGGAAGCAATTGTAAAAGAGAATTTTTTGAAAACAGTTTCTTTAAATGATTCTAACCGTTATTCCGTTGATTTGCCTTGGATTGAAAATCATGCACCGGTGTCGAGTAATTTTAATTTGGCTAAAACGAGGTTAAATAGTACAGTGAAAAAATTAGAAAAAGACGGTCTTTTTATTAAATATGATAAGGTCTTTAAAGAATGGGTTGAAGAAGGTATTATAGAGCTTGTATCGGAAAATGAGCTGAATCTTTTTTCTCATTATTTGCCTTATCGTCATGTTGTCAAGCCAGAGAGTACCACTGAAATCAGACCGGTTTTTGATGCGTCCGCGAGTGAAGAGGGTTTTCCCTCTTTAAATAAATGTCTCGAAAAAGGTCAAAATTTAATTGAGTTAGTACCACCGTCCTTATTAAGATTCCGAGAACACGATATCGTGGTAATAGCTGATATTCGGAAAGCATTTTTACATATAGAAATTAATGAGAAATATCGTGATTTTTTGCGTTTTCTTTGGTATGTAGATGGAAGGCTTGTAGTTTTTCGGCACAAGCGAGTAGTATTTGGCCTGACGTGCAGTCCATTTATATTGGGAGCAGTTCTAGAGTAACATTTTTTAAATATAGCACAAGCCGTTACTGAGAAATATTTCAGTCACTGGTCGAAAGAAACTGTTGAGAAAATGTCTAAATCGTTTTACGTAGAAAATTGTGCTACAAGCGTAGAATACACCGAAGAATTAAATAAGTTTATTTCGGTATCCAAAGACATAATGAGAGAGGGCGGTTTCAATTCAAGAGGGTGGGAGTTTACCCACGATTCCAGCGGGAAAGAAACCACACTAGTACTCGGAATTTCTTTTAATAAAGAACGCGACACAATTTCAATTGATCCGTCCCTTTTAAAAGATAAAGATGATGAAGTAATCAATAAAAGGTCAATTCTCTCTGCGGCACATAAATTTTTAGATCCCATAGGTTTCACCTGCTACTTCCTAAATTAATATTAAATTGGTTGCATAAAGATAAATTCGATTTGGATGTGCCCGTTGACGAATCTGCCAGAAAGGAGTCTTTTCAATGGCGAAATCAGTTGAATTATTTGCCTGAAATTGAAATTCCGAGGAAGGGTCAGGAGATTTTTCTTTACAAACCTTTTGTGACGCTACTACGCTAGCATATGCTGCGGTCACGTTTTTACGGGTAGAAAACTAAGACGATGTCGAATTAAAACTACTAGCAGCCAAATCGCGAATCGCTCCGGAGAATATGTCTATTCCGCGTTTGGAACTTTTAGCTGCGTGTATTGGGAGCCGACAAAATCGCGAAATCATGAAAGCTTTAGGTTATGAAGACATACCAGATTTTTACTGGTTGTCAGGCAAAGAAACTGCTCGATTCGCGCTGGTGGGAGGGGCCCGATTGGCTTCGCGAGACTAGTGATAACTGGCCGACACTGACTGGGAAAGTTGACGAAAATGAGGTAAGTGGTGAGCTAAAGAGGTCAGCTGAAGTTTCGCTGTTAAACGCCGATGAGAAAACAGATTGAAAATATTTAGAAAAATTCTCTTCTTATAATAAGCTGATAAGATTCTTCACGATTATGCTGAGATTTAAGAACTTTAAACTAAAAATTAAGAACTACACTGGTAATCGACTAACTTATCCAGAGATTTTTCAGACCGAACTAAAGTTTTTAAAGTGTTTACAAGGTCAAATGTTTCCTAACGAAAAAGATTCAAAATTAACATCGCTACAAACTTTTGTACATTCAGATGGTCTGATACGTTTAAAAAGTAAAATCGTTGAACGCAATGATAGCTTCTCGTTCGTATGTCCAATATTGCTAGCTGGTAAACACAAAGTTGTTGAATTACTTATCCGAGAAACTCATGAAAATATGTGTCATGCTGGCGTACAAACTTTAATGTCAGCGGTATTTGAAGTAATTGGGGTTGATTTTGCTGAACCAGTGTTTTTACGCGGAAAACAAAAGGGTTGGATCTGCTTGTTCACTTGCGCAATATATCGAGCTGTTCACCTGGAACTAGTAACGTCAATGTCCACTAAAGCATTTTTAGATAATTTTCTTCGCTTTGTCGGACGTCGGGGAAGACCCTCCATTGTCTACAGTGATAATGGGACAAATTTTGTCGGCGCCGATAATGCGTTCGAGTCTTTGAATTGGGATACAATTGCGAAATACAGCTCTGTGAAGCGCATTGATTGGCGTGCGGTCCTACTGGGAGCCGCTGTCATTTTTTAGATGACAGTTGCTCCCAGTGGGACCCTGCGGTGGTTGTTAACCTTTATTTTTTAATTATATGTATATATATATATTAGGGTACCAATTTAAAATGGAAATTTTTTTTTTTCTTAAGGTCTTAGCCAATAAATTTGTACACTTTGACAAAAAAAGGCCACGTATTTTTTGTTTGTTTATATAAAAGTTTCTTGAGCTCCCGCAAGACTTTTAAAGTTCTAGGTTCGCTAAATATTTTTTTAGCTTGAAAAGAAAAAACACGTGGTAATTTTTTGTTTTAAGAAAAAATACTATAGGGTAAGACTTTAAAAATATATTAAATTGGTTCAGATACGACACTTAAGTAATCTAAGTTTCATAAATTCATTGGATCTTACACCCTGAGTGATCACACAAATGAAAAAAAATGAATGAAATTCATCAAATGAAAAAAAATTTGCCGCATTCTTTATTTTCCGAAAAAAAAGTATCTTAGATCCAGCTCAAGGCGATTGAAGATGAAGAATGTCTTTTTTTCATTTTCTCTCTTGAACTATGGACTCTAGTAAAAAAATAAATATTATTATTATTATACCATTAGGCCACTTCCCTTTCGGTGTAGGCGTGAATTGCTCGGTTGAAAAGTAGTAGTGTGTGGATGGGTATATAGGTATAGGCGTAAGGAAGGGCTCACCAAAAGTCAGTCAGTGACTGCAAATACTGACAGTGTCACTCGCGAGACTAGGTCAAACAGGCCCTCATAAATCTTGTCATTCGACTGGTCCCTAATCCTTTCCCGTGTGGAAATGTTGTCATGGCGCTAGCTGGGCCCAAAATATGAAAAATTTGGCCCCAAATTGGGGATTTGGACAGGACCAAACCACAAATGAAACGCCTAACCCGGCCAGAGCCTAACTTACCAACCGACTTGGCCCCAACTTGGCTTTATCTATTTTCTTAGTCTCAGCCACAGTAATAATTACTGTACCAGTAATAATTACAAAGTTTTTATTTAAAATAAACATTTCAAGTAGCTGAACATTTTAAGAAAAATATTATTCCTGAACCGGCTTATTCGTCATCAGCCTCATCTTTCGGTTGCCATCCCAATCTTTGGAATTAGTGGAGACCTATACTAACATGTGAAGCATAATTGAGGTTATGTTTACGAAACTTTAAAATCAGGTAAAATACATGGAGTAACTTAATTTTTCTCCAAAAGGATTTATTTTGCACTTCAAATTGTCAAAAAAAAATCACATTGTAATATCGCACTGAAAGAAACTTCTTTCAAAGCGTAGGAATTACGCTTGCAATTTTCAACAACGAAATTCACATGTTTTATTATAGCGCAGTTTAGGGTTGTAAAGTTTCGTCAAACTTTCACCAAATGAAAACTTTCATGAAACTTTGGAAACGTTTCAAAGTTTCCAAAGTTTCAAACATTAGGGCGGGAAAATTCAAAATAAGAAAAATACTATTAGGTATTAAATATAAACATTTAATAGTATCCTTTGTGTTTCAAAGCTACTCGATTCAATGAATTTAAATAAATAAATCACGTGTTAATTGCTAATAAAATGAAATTTTAGAAATATTTTATTTGACAAATTTGAAAAGTGATTTCAATAAAACGAAAATAAATGTCGTACTTAATACATATTTAGTTTTTATAATGCTTCATTTTTAAAACGATTTCATCAAAAAGGTAGAAACTTGGAATGGAAATGAATAAAATAACATCCTGCTATTTCATAAGAACAATTGATCAGGTTTACTTTTATAAATTGTTTCCTTTCAAAAAAACGCTTTAATTTTTATCGGTGCTATATCTCTCAATATTTTAAATAGATATTTGATATTGAAATACATATTTGCATAAGAAAGTTCTACTATAGATCAAGATTAGGAGTACACGTTTCGGTATTCATTTCTCTTTGCATACTTTTTGCATAAATCTTTTATATGAAGAATCATTCTCGTCGTATTTCTTAAATTCATCCACGTGTAAAAATTGCATTTCACTTTTACAACACGTCCTTCAGTAACGTGCTGCGTAAAGTACTTGTACACACAGTGCTTGTGACGAACCATCTTACAAATCTTACCCGGTAACCCGGTAGACCGGTACTCTGTAATCGCGCCTGTACTCGTATTTGTTTGTACTATCAAGTTTTCAAGTTTCAGCACAATTATTCGACTGAACAACGCCATTATATTACCTAAACTCAACCTGACATGAGTGCGTAAGCGCATACGTGTTTGTGAAACTTTGAAACGTTTCAGAAACTTTGGTCCCATGAAACGAGAAGTGCCAAATTTTCTGGAACTACGATTTTCGGACAGCAGTCTCCGTTGCACACTCGAGGCCTAACATTGTTCTCCTACACTTCGAAAACGAACCATATTCGTGATCGAATTCTCGACTCCGGCCGACTACAACATCACTGCCAAGAGGAAGGAAAAGGAGGAGAGGTATCAAGACCTTAAAAGGGAGTTGTAACGGCTGTACCCAAAATATTCGGTTAAAGTAATTGTCCTTGTGATCTGTGCTCTCGGATGTGCGAGACTATCACTTGTTCGCAACCTTAAAGACATTCCCGCGTGTCAAAAATATGCCAAGGCACTTTCGCAATGGATGCAGAAAGCTGTCATCCTTGGTTTGCTTCGTGTCCTCAGAACACGAAGGTTGCGCCGTCCTGTCGTCGTAATTTCATCATGCCACCCTTCTTGCGGTCGTGAGACGTGGCCATAAGTGTGATTTACCGAAATTCTACTGGGAGCCGATGTCATTTTTAGATGGCAGTTGCTCCCAGTGGGACCCTGCGGTGGTTGTTTAACCTCTTTTTTACTATATATCTATAGTATATGTATAAGAAAACTGAGCCAATCTGCGAGCAGACACTAGGTTACCACACTGTCTCTGGACCCTCTGTAGATGCGACTACAGAGGGTCCAGAGACAGTGTGGCAACCTAGCCGGATGCCGTCATTTATATATGCCGCCAATTATATAAAGAAATTTATTATACAAATATGAAAAAGATTACCCTTAAAATAAACACTTTTCCCCTTTTCATCCTTAATAATTAATAAAAATTACATTTTCTTTCTTTAAAACTGATTATTAAAAATACTTAATATAAATTTCTTTATATTGAAATGAAAAAGTTTTAAAGAAAGAAAATGTAATTTTTTAATGGATTATTAAGTGTGAAAAGGAGAAAAATGTTTATTTTAAGGCCACTATTTTGCACATTTGTATAATAAATTTTTGTAAATAATTTTTCACTTAAATTTTTATTTTACTTTCATAAAATTCAGAAGATACTTAAAAATTACTTTTGAGTGTCTTCAGGTTTGAGTTTTGGCAAAGTTGGGGGTAAGTTAAATCTTTAAACAATTTTTTCAGGCTTCATTTTTTTCCATTTCATTTTATTTGTAATAAATCTAACAGTCCGGGGACCAATTACAGGATAACATGTGATCAAATATTTTGATATAATCAGTGAAAATAATATATAAATGCATATAATACCTAGTAGGCTACATCAACGCGTTACTATTATAAATCAGACATATTAAGTGAAGGAATGTTCAACGTAATTATGCACTTCAGAGATAAAGCAATTTAAAGCCTGATGAATGGCGTCAAAGGTGGAATCACAACTTGAGTACATAGCATTATAATTTGCGCAGAAATACAGTATCGGTGAATGGCCAGAATGTGCAGTTGTATAGGTGTAAAATGGAACCCGTGATCTAGTAAAAAATTGAGGTACCGCAAATGGCACCACAGAGAGGAGGTAGGGAATGTCTATGTATCCCCTTATGATTTTAAATAGAAATATAATCATTTCAACCTGCCTCCTGCTCTCAAGAGATCATTAGTTAAACCTATGACAGAGTTGCTTATAGTCATATCCAGGGGGTATAAATTCACCCTTAGACTTAAGACTAGGAAACTTGAGGAAGCGTTTCTGGCACTTCTCAATAGACTCTGACAGATATTTTACTTTTGGATTCCAGACAACAGACCCATACTCTAATTCAGATCTAACTAGAGCATAGTATAGAGTTCTCAACGTAGATTCTTTTTTGAAGTTGCGAGAAATTCTAAATAAAAACCCTAGTGATCGATTTGCTTCCCGAACCATATTATCTACCTGAATATTTACTTTTAATGATGCACTAATATATATACCAAGATCACGCACTGTTTTCACTCTATTTATGACCAGATTATTTATTTTGTACTCGAACTCAATTAAATCGGTTTTTCTTGAGATTGACATAACATTACATTTTCGAGGGTTAACGTATAGGTTATTGCTCGTACACCAATCAATAAAATTATTATTATCCAATTGTAATTCAGCACAATCCTGCAAACAATCTACTGTTTTGTATAATTTAGCATCATCCGCGTAAAATAAGAAAAAGTGTTTTATCACAGCATCAGCATCATTCATTACTATAATAAAGAGTAAAGGGACAAGGTTAGATCCTTGGGGAACTCCAGAAGTAGGTGTGAAAGAGAGGGATGTGTAACCGTTGTACTGAACTACCATTGGACGATTACATAAATAAGAATGCAATAGATTTAATAGTTTGTCCGGGGATCATCGAAATTCAACCCTTTTTTTCTTGCCTCCTCACGCAAATCATTCAGAAGCTCAGAAATCGATTCTACGTCCATGTAAGTAAAATCAGAAGTGGCTTGAATTGACGCAAGAGCCTCTTTCTTGAGAAAACCATTATAATCCAAATAAGAGGCACAGCGTCTCGCTTTTGCAGGAATCAAAATACCAGTATCGACGTAAACCTTCAGTGCAGCAAAAGGTTTGATTCTGATACGATTATTCTTGTAATGACAGACAATGCATCTGGATTTAGATATCATACATCTTCGTATTGGAAGTTTGATTTTACTACAGTCAGAATCTGTAGTTTCATCTTCACTGAAAGATTCTGGATTTATAGAAATCTGACTCGTACCTGGTTCGAAAATATTTGATAAATCATTTTCAGTAGAACTCATCTCTTTTACATCTGTAATCCGACGCTTTTTAATCGAGAAGTGTCGAAAACTATCGCAAATCTTTCATTGAATTGTTAAGGTTCTAATAAAAGCAGTTCCGAGCACATATAATGCCTGCTTATCCTGAATTACTGATAGATGACTCTTTGGTTTTAAGAATTTGCAGCAACAAGAACACTGTTTTTTTGGCATGATAAGTGATGATTAAAACTTAATGTCTGTATCTCAAAAGCGTAGACTCTAATGCCTATGAAGAACCTATGTAAAAAGATTACAATCGTTACGAAACTAGCAGATACTGATAAAATAAAACTCAATTAAAATAATATGGAACAGATGTATGTACGCAGTCATATTAGATTCAGTGGATAAGAAAATCTTCAAACAGGTCGAAACGTAGAAGAAGAATAGAGAAGAATAGCTGAAAGCATCGACAATAAACGCGAATACTATGTGGAGGGGAGAAAACAGTTGAACGTAGCGCAGCGGCAAATGCACATATACGATAGCGTTTTGTTTTCTATTTCACTGGGGGAAACAAAATACTATCACTGTTTTGAGTAGTTTGGAGCACATCTATTGACCATTAATCATGAATTACTGATAGATGACTCTTTGGTTTTAAGAATTTGCAGCAACAAGAACACTGTTTTTTCGGCATAATAAGTGATAGCGTTTTGTTTCCTTCAGTGAAATAGAAAACAAAACGCTATCGTTCATGTGCGACTGCCGCTGCGCTACGTTCAACTGTTTTCCCCCCTCCACATGGTATTCACGTTTGTTGTCGATGCTTTCAGCTATTCTCCTTCATTCTTCTTCCACGTTTCGACCTGTTTGAAGATTTTCTTATCCACTGAATGTAATATTACTGCGTACATACATCTGTTCCAGATTATTTCATTTGAGTTTTATTTTATCAGTATCTGCTAGTTTCGTAGCGATTGTAATCTTTTTACATAGGTCCTTGATAGGCATTAGAGTCTACACTTTTGAGATACAAACATTAAGTTTTAATCATCACTTATTATGCCGAAAAAAACAGTGTTCTTGTTGCTGCAAATTCTTAAAACCAAAGAGTTATCTATCAGTAATTCAGGATGAGCAGGCATTAGAGGTGCTCAAAACTGCTTTTAATAGAACATTAAAATTCAGTCAAAGGTTTGCGATAGTTGTCGACACTTTTCGATTGAAAAGCGTCGCATTACAGATGCAAAAGAGACGGAGTTCTTCTGAAAATGATCTATCAAATATTTTAGAACCAGGTACGAGTCAGATTTCTAAAAATTCAGAATCTTCCAGTGAAGATGAAACTGCAGATTCTGACCGTAGTAAAATAAAACTTTCAATACAAAGATGTATGATTTCCCAATCCAGATGCATTGTCTGTCATCACAAGAATAATCGTATCAGAATCAAACGTTTTGCTGCATTGAGGGTTTACTCACCGAATTTACGAAAAATCAATTTAGTGATGTTGCACAGTATTTGTTAATTGAAGTACGTTCGACAAAAGCTCGTTCTGTGCGTATGTGCTTAGCATTATTGTTGATCAAGTGGCGCACGGGTCTTTCCAATGCAATTTTGTCAAGTCTTTTTGACATAGAAAAACGAAGAGTTGGGAGAGGAATCACGACAGCAAGGACAGTTCTGATGTCCTCCTTTGTTCCTCATCATATTGGTATAGATCACATATCTTCCGAGTTAGTCATTAAGGACCATACTACATCAACGGAAAAAACGCTATTCGCAAATGGACAAGATGTATGTATCCTTGTGGCTGATGGTACGTACACGTTTATCCAAAAGAGTAGCAATTACTGGTTTCAAAGACGGACTTATTCTATGCATAAAGGAAGGAATCTGGTCAAGCCCATGATGTTGGTAACGAAGTTGTTTGTGGATCTGAACAAATTTCCGGGCGATATGCATGAAAATTCGTTTAAAATATATTTGGACCACCCTGATGTGACATGTATACGCTATCAAAATAAATGGATTAATAAATAAATTTTTCTGAATTAATTCATTGATATAGTACATTGTTAAGACTGTAATACTTAGTGATCATATTATGTAAGTAGCATAATATTCTGAGACATGAAAAATTGTAAATAAAAGTTCTTGAAAGTATATTGAATAAAAATTATAAGCACAATTTGCTGAATTTTTAAGCTTTTCGATTGCATACCAAACAGCAGTTACTAAGAACATGAAAAATCGGACATTCGGGATTTCTGCCACTTTTGAATATAATACTCCTCCTTCGGGAAGCGGAATAAACTAATCTCTGGGTTGTTGTTATCGGCCTGATGGACACAACCGTCAACTGCACAAGTGGTTGGAATTTTATTTTATAAGAATATGCAATTAAATGCATTGTACACGTGGAAATTGACTTAGTAGGTTATGTTTAAAATTACAGCTACTTCGTACACTTACCAATATGTATAATATAACTTTATCATACACAAAAATATTTCTCCTTGCCGGATGGCCACGTTATATTCACTTTAAAATTTTTATTTTTGATATACACACTCCACTCCAATTTTCACAAAGCTAATATTAACACGTTGCACTTGCACAAACGGATAGCGTCAGTAGTCTCCGCTTCTTCCACGTCATTTGAATACTGAGAACTTTCACAGGTATTGCCATTGATTTACAATATAGCCATAATTCATGATTTTAAATCTTTTGAGTGAAAACCGAGACGCTAAAGGTTGCTATGGTAACCAAATGGCTGGCTGTGGTAGAGTGCGAGTGTGGACGAAATTGGGAGAGCTTAAGGCTAGACCAGCAAGAAACTATGGTCTCGCCATGCGCGTCTAAAAAAAGTCAACTAATCAAGAAAACGTACAACGCCATCCATTTTTAAAAGGACGTCGAGCGGTAAATATGAACCAAGTTAAACGCTAAATTTGCATATCACAGAATTAACTGGAAATTAACTGAAAGAATTCCTAAAGGACGGAATGCGGTCCTTGAGAATCTTGTTGAAGTAACACTTCGAAACTTTAAACGTAAATTTTATTATTAATTGAATTATTTTTGTATAATGAATTAAGTGCGAGTAATGTAATAAATAAATATAGTACAAATATAAAAAATACACAATATACTTATATGTTTTTGTATTGTAAAATTGAGTATACGTTTATGATTCATTTGGTTATAGTACTTCAAAAAATATACCTTTCGAGTAACAATTTTCAAATTGTTAATTATACTTTCATAACAATTGCACAATTTCACTTTCAATTGCAAAATTCAAACCTATGAAAGGGAAAACTTGAATGTTTGGATTATCAATTTTTTTTTAATTTTCGAATAAAGAGGGAAAAATATGAAACGCAATCGTAGGAAATATTTTATGAAAATAAGGTAAATTTTGTCTTTTGACCAAAAAGTAAGACATTTTATGGATTTTCCAAAGTTCAAGAGCACAGGAGGAGAAGCAAGCGAAAAGTAAGACATGTCCTCCTAAATCAGGACGTCTGGTCACCCTAGTTTATTTCGTTCGTGACAGTTTGTTTTCATTTGGGGAGACTTTTTGGGAGATATTTTTTTGTCTTGTGGGGGCTCCGCTTCCCGAACTCCCCGAGGGGGCTAAACCCCTCGGCCTTTCTGTGTCGTCACCCCAGATCCCTTCCCTCCATACATTTCTTTAAGTTTACATACCTCAGGTTTCGCATAGTATTCTATAAAGAAAAATAGTGTTCGATACTATTTTTAAATTTTACAATGTGAAGCATTTGAATTTGAAATATCTTTTCTTTTAAGTTTAGTTTGAAATGTTTACGGTCTTGGAACATTCTAAAATAAAAAATAATTCAATTTTCAATTAGTGGTTCTAAAATCTTCTCCTTCTTATGGCTCAAACTTGACAAATTCAGTTTCTTAATTTTTTCATTGTTATGAATTTATTTCGGAGGTTTCTCATTTGAAATTTTTTAGTTACAAACCATATAAACTGAAAATTATGCAGCTTCGAAATCTTTCAATTTGATTTTCTGCGATTTCAAAGAATTTAAAAATTGTGGACGTTTAATATTGGAGCTAAGCAATTTAAAATATTTTTATCTGAAATTATTCAGGGAGCTTTCATAAAGGATTTCACAGCTTTTTGGCGAATTTTCGCCCCCCCCCCCCCCCCCATTGTCACATTGTGTCAATGGGGTCTCAATGTCCTCTGTCATAGACTGGGCAGTGGAGTGTGTCAATGGAATAATTAAACAAAGATATCGATTACTAGACCATGTAATTGATAACAAACTACTTTCGAAGGTTGAGCTGTATTTTAAAATTTCAGAATTTCTGCACAATCAATTTGGAAAAGCGTTACAATCAGATGCAGAGCTTTTAGAACGAATAATAATCAGAATGAAACATCAATTCGATGTCGAAAACACTTTCGCTAACGAAGCTGAGGAGAACGGTTCGTTTCGTAAAAAGCCTAGGTTTCAAAGTGTCTCATCCCACGACATTCTTGACTTTCCTGAAATAACGAAGTCAGACCTAAAAATCTTATTTACGAGTTCCTATCAACACTCACAAGTTGTTTCGTACTTGGCCGAAATGCTGAATGAGAATGGATGTATCAATTTGCAATTTATGAAAGAACCGGCGAATATTCTAAAGGTACAGGTACAGTCAAGACACATTATTCGAAAATGATATAGATGTTTCATTGATTAGAGACCAAACAGTGTGAGTATTGCAGGAAGTAAAAGATAGGCTTGTGAATGTGCCAATGGTCGAAGGACAGTTGGCTCTTGTTCCCATAGAGTAGCCATTATTTATTAATTATCACACGCGAGGTACTTTTCGAAAGTCATAAGGCCTGCTGAAATTCTCAATGAACTGTTTACACAAAACAGTATGAATCCCGTGATAAAGGAAGACAGTGACGAGGATTAAGAGTGCAGCATATTAGAATAAAGTTTATTGTTCAAATCATACTTACTTTATTGATTCATAAGCTAAAAATAAAGTTTGCCCCATATTCTCATAGAATTACACATATATTAGAGGCCATAATTTTATTTTTATTTTTTCAAACCATGAAGTATTTCTTTGATCTTATCCCAAAAATATATGTTGTTACACTGGACATGAAAATATTACAGAAAAAATAGCAGTGTAGGCACTAAAAATTCATTCAAGCAAAATTTTTACAACATGACAATAATTTTTTTGAGCCCCTTCTCGTAGGTGCAATCGATTGCTAATTTTTTTTATAGTTGTTTCAATACCCTATATAACATATATTAAAGCTATCAAAATCAGTTTAGCGAATTTTGAGAAATTGAAATTTATTGATTTTTCAAAATTTGTTTGTAACTATCGTGAACAAATTTTTTTGAAGTTGGCACTTGGGAAAAATTAGTCCTATCATGATAGGAACTTACCCCTAATATATGAACCGAAAACAAGCGGGGGAAGTTCACGCATGCTTACCCGGCTACGGCCTTTCTCCCCCTATCGCATATTATACTATAATTGAATAAAAGTATTGTACTTTATTTATTATTGAGAATCGAGAATTTTATCATTCCAAAGTTTTCCCGTGTCGGAAATTTTATTTCCGGAATTTTTTACTATCGGGAATTTCTAAATTCGGTAATATCATAAACTTTGGGGAATTTAAATTAATTATCAAATATAAG